>MCGT01000016.1:0-533417 GCA_002104935.1 Hesseltinella vesiculosa | reverse complement strand
AGTGCTCCATCAAATTCAGCAAGAGCTACGAGAAACCAACCTCAAGTAAGCTTTTGAATGAGCAAGCCCTGCAACATCTCCTACCATTGCTATCACCTCTTCCTCCCAATGTGCCACTGTCATCTCTACATGAGTATGATCCTTTGAAGACGCAATGCCGGTGGATATGACGGCATCTGCCTCAGCGGCGATTGGGTCCAGGTCACCTGCGGTTACAATCCTTTGTTGGATCTGACTCGGACGTTCAATAAAAAATAGACAGGTCGCGTTTTTTTTTATCTTTCCCACTCTCAACTTTTTTTTATTGTCGTTCATCATGGGTAGAAAGCGTGCGGCACAAAACGATGGCACGAAGTCTAACAAGAAGCCTTTATTGATACTTGATAACGAGAATGCTGCAAAGAATGCTTTGGTTGCTGAATTCGAACTGTACGTCAAGCGGCGGCTGTTGGACACAAAGCCTGAGAAGCTCAAGACTGAGCTGATGTCCAAGACCAAGGTTCCACGTGGCATCGTTGCTTCCATTGAACAGCAATGCAATTGGAATGCAGGCAACTTCGGCAGCAAATTCCGAAGCCTGAAAAACATTGACGTTTGGCATGAGTTCATTCGCACCTCCTTTAATAATTTGGCCAGTCAAGTCCCCGCCGAAGTGTCCTCTACTTCCGAGAAGCCCTCCTCCTCCACTGTCGGCGTAGCCTCTTCATCCTCAAAGCCCTCGTCTCTGAGGAAAGAGGAAATTCGTAGTTGCCATAAGTCCCTTACTTCGATCTTGATGCCACTCATCAGAAACGACAATGACTTGCAATCAACCATCTTTGCTACCATCAAGAACACTATGCAAGCAGTCACTCAATATTCCCAGGACATGGCTGCATTGGTACAAGCATCCATCATAAAATTCGTTACGACACCGGAAGCAGACTGGTACAGCTGTAAGTCATGAAAAAAAAAAGCAGAAGGGTATCGTGTTCAGGTGATTTTTTTACTTCTCCTCAGCGGTCCCGCTTCCCACCAAAGCCATAGATCTTGTACCATCTTTTGCTTGGCGTGAAAATACCATACTGAACGATGGCTATCTCCCAGGGCTTCCTCCTCCTGATAAACCTCTCGCAAGCAAGCTTTTTGATCTGCGCCACATCCAGCACCTCAAGTCCTGTCACTACGGTCGTTGTCAGCAATCCAACGCGAACAATCTTGTTTGGACCTCCCTAGATGATGACTGGACGCCAGGCACAATAAGCCCACTGGTGACCACCAGCCTTCAAGCCATATACAATAACAAGCTTGAAACCGACTTGAAGAATCTGTTCAATGGCCCATCCTTCAAAAAAATGGTTCGCTACGTCCTGCGGCTCCTCCTCCGTCTCCACCTTGCTCCCCTCCGCGAACAACGATACCATGCAGCCAAGGCTAAGGCAGCTAATGAAAAGGCTAAGAAAATAGAGGTAGTGCGACGCTACACTATTTGTATTTCCCAGATTTTGAAATGCTCACTTGTTTTTCTTTGGAAAAAAAAAAGGCTGTCTATCAATCCAAACAGAAGCAACTGAAAAGCAAATGGAATGGCGTCCGAAACGCTCTGCGACGTCAACAATGGGAGCTTCAGAAGAAGACTGAAAAGATCAAGCTCAGTGACCACCAACGTCAAGGCTACGAGGCTCGGATTGGACACCTAACGAAAGTCCTTGTAAGTTCATTGGCAGGCTAGTACACGTTCAGCTTTAACACACAGTTTTTTTTTTGTAGGGTTCGCTGAAAGAAGATCGTGAACGCTTAAAGAGAGAAGACTGTGATGAACAAGCAGAAAAGGTATCTTTCCACAATGTTTCCTAATATGTTTACTGAATCTTCTCTGTCTCTGCTTCTCCTTGTAGGATACCAGCTCCAGTTCCAAGACAAGCTCTGGCTTTGCGGCAGAAGAAGCATCTCACAATGATGTCCCGGACAACGAGGTATGGCTGCTTTCCCACCAAAGTGTATGATGTCTCATTTTTTTCTTTTAGGGTGATGATGTGAAAGAAGAGCTTGATGAAATGGCTGTGCATGACGACCTGAATTCGACCGGATATGAGTTGGATGAAATTGTTACAGACAAGAGCAATGGTGATATCTCAGCACGACGGCTTGGCACATTGCAAGGTATCCTGACACGCATGATCTACAATGAAAACGTGTCTAGCTTGACAGAGGACGTGATGAAGTCCTACACCAAGAAACTAGACCTTTCTGACAAGGAATCACAAGCCCTGAAGCTCATTTACAGCAACATCAAGCCGTTCATTATCTCTGTAGACCAGCCCAAGTACTGCCGAGTGAACCTACTGTTTTTTGGCAACGCCTTGCTTCGGCTCTGTGGATACCACCAATTCTGCATGCGCTATGCCCCAGCTGTGTCCACCGGTTCGCTCTACGCTCTATCCATTGATGCCGCCGTTATCTACGAATTATTTGGCAAGCCCTTGGATATGAAGCGCAGTCAAGGTATTACGTCTGCCAACGAAGCGCGCCGGCGAAAAGATCAAGTATTTGGCTGCCTTTTCGACATGTCTGCCATCAACTCCATCTGCCAAAAAAATGGTATTGAATTTATGCACAGGATGGACATTAGCCCTGCAAACGATGCGTCCATGCAAGGTCAAACAGTGAAGCCAAGGCAAAGCTCCCTCTACCCACAGCGATTGAAGCAAGAACAGTCCAACCCCGTGCCTCCATCCACTCCACACTCACTTGACACTCTGATGACCAATATTGCTGAGAAGGAAAAAGAACGAGATCGACTCTCCAGAACCAAGCGGGACTGCAGCAATGCCTTGATGAAGCATCGGCAATCGATGAAGAACAATGGTAATTCCAAAGAGTGAAAAGATATGTAGTCTCATCTGTACCTCTCATTTTTTTTATTCTTTATTCACTAGACCCTGCTGCACAAAAATTCCACGATGTGAAGGTCGAACGTACATTGAAGAACAGCCTCCAGCAAGCAACACGAGATG
This sequence comes from Hesseltinella vesiculosa, assembly GCA_002104935.1. Classification (NCBI taxonomy): domain Eukaryota; kingdom Fungi; phylum Mucoromycota; class Mucoromycetes; order Mucorales; family Cunninghamellaceae; genus Hesseltinella; species Hesseltinella vesiculosa. Next base: position 530,421 of record MCGT01000016.1, on the reverse strand, counting down.
TGCACAGTGTACAGGACGGTCTGGCAAACTTGCGGTCCACCCGCTATACTCTTCAAAAGGTATGCGTTTTGGTGGGGAGTTGGTTAGGAGCAGGACGAACGTGACCCGATTGTTTTTTTTCCAAAGGCTGAGGAAGAACAAGCAAAGAAAGGAAAGAAGAAATCCAAGGACAAGGAATCGCCCCTCCCTCCCACTGAACTCAAGAAAACCACACGTGTGGAGGAAGATCCTCGGCACACCATCTTGAAAATCGATACCAATGACCTCCTGATTTCTGGAACTGACTATGGTGTTGTTACTCTCGCCACCACCGTGACCCATTCGGTTTCTGATCTGGAATCAATCAAGGCTGGCAAGCTGGTGAGACTTGGCAAGCCCACTTTGATCACTGCTCGAGACATATCATGGAAGACTGGTCAACACCAGTTCAACAAGAAAATGAAATATGACAAAGCCAAGGTATACAACCTCTTTCACCTCGCTGGCGTGTGACCAAGCTCAACTGTTGTTTTTTTTTGTAGTCCCCCAGTGGCCAAGCTGCACAACAGGCTGAGACTATCGTTGCCGAGAACACCCTCTCAACTGCTTTTAACCTAGAAACATTCCAAGATCGATATGACCGGATCCGAGAACAGACCCCAGCCATCCGTGCCTTTTACCACCAGCCCAAGTTTGAACGAAGGCGCCGCCTTATTGCTTGGCGAACCAAGCTTGTCAAAACCAAGATCGTGGTCGAGAAGAAACGTCAACACCCTCAAAAAACTCTGATACAAGCTATCGGCCATGCAGGGACAGGAACTGGTACTCGTATAAAGGGGCATTTGCGATTAGGTGGAAAGTGGCATCGACAATTCACCCGGCAGCATTCCATCGCTCTAATCACCAACGAAGCACGGACCAGCATGGTTTGCCCATATTGCCGCGAACGAATCATTCACCCAAGGAAGCTGACGATGGGCAAAAGGAAGCTGAACCTTGGAACAAGCTGCTGTGCGAATCCAAATTGTGCTTGCTACAAAGAATGCAAGAACTCGTTTGGCCGGGATACTCTGTCCGCAACATGCATCGCACTACGTGCCTATGGTCAACTCACCAAGGACCCCATTTTTTGATCTTCTGCCTCCCACAGTTTTTTTAACTCTACTCCTCAGTATCAATCGTCAATTCTATTTTTTTGTACAATGTCACATGCTTTGCAAGTGTGAGTCGGCGGCCCCATCATGAAGATGTGAAAACAACGTAAGTCACCTTCAAAAAAATTCATTGTCAATTCACTTTTTTTTTCATGTGTATGGCGCCCATTGGGATATTGGTAAGCTCATCTATTATTTGCGACTCGTTGCTAAACTTACCCCTCGTATTTCTATTTTTATTAGATCTTTTGGTGACATTTTGTTTCTTTCACTTGCGACATTACATTGTGAATAAAGTGTATATCCATGCGAAATAGGAACTGAATTCGCCCGCTCAAAACCGAATGATGACGCTTTTTCTATTTTCCAAAATCCCTGAGCATACCCTGACCGTTTTTATCAAAAACATAGGCAGCCAAAAAAACGAGCCAAATATCATTTCTCCACCAATCCTCACCAAATTTTCCAACGAACCTCTTTATGCACCAAGCTAATCATGGTTAAGCTCCCATACCTCTGACGTCACGTCCTGCCGACCTACGCCCACTTAAAGACATGGCTCTCCAGCCAAAATATGACCACAGGCGAAGGATTGCAGCGACGTAGGCCAAATTCTGGTTGGTCCAATTGACGTTAAACTTTGCATGGAAGCAGTAGATGACGGACAGCGACGATGGGGAAAATTTTAGACGCATTAGATCACAGCGTGGAGAGCAAGAGATACGGCAAGATGCGTGCTCTTCTGGCAAATTTGGCTTAGCAAGTCACGCAGTAGCACCACTGCTTCTTTCATTTTTTCGCACTCCATCACAGACGATAATATTTGCTTACTCGACAAGGATTAAATAACTGCTAATTGCCTGAGGTAAGGCAATTAAAACGCCAGTATCCCTTCTAGGAGGTGATTTAGCCTGGCGAGTGAAAGAAATTGAAGGTCATCCCTGTTAGCTTTGGATCGAATTTGAGTTTGTACGATAGCTGTTCACTTACCTAGCCCCTCTGCATTGCTCAATTGCCAACTTTGCTTGAGTGAGGTACTAGTCAGATAGGAGTCAACGTGCTGTGCTTTGGATTTGTTTTTTTAGGAAGTATCGGTGGAGCTTATTTCAAGGGAGCATTGGTGAAGCTGAAAGCTGGGGCCGGGGTCATTGGTGGAATACCATTTGTACTCGATATGCTAGACAGAATATTGAGAATTTTAGTTTCATGCTTTTTTTTTCGGCGCTTTCATTTCCCACACTCCACAAAAAAAGACCAACCAAGAAACGAGCCATTGTTCCCGATTCCACGGCTTTGGAACCCCTATCCCCAGAAAAAAAAAATATGCTTCTGTTCCATGTGTTCTCTGTGGATTTTTTATATTTTTCAACACCAATTGGATGGCAGCGGGCAACCGTTTTTTCCATTCAATGAGAGCTGTGACCACGTCGAATGAACGGGCAATGACATGATAAGGACCATTGTTGAAAAGAATAATGGACGACCGTAAAAAAAGGACCGAAACAATCACACGCTGTCACGACCTTAAAAATTACGAAAAAGCGAACCTTGTGCGTCGTGGAATAAGCGATCTTACTAAGATTGGGTTCAAAAAGGGTAGGTCTGACCGTGAGAGCTGGGCCGTCAAACGATTGGCAACAGGATCACTTGTCACTTTTTAACCTTTTAAGGTGACTGAAAGGCGGGCTGTGAAGCTGAAAAGAAAACGAGAAAAAACCTTATCTTTAGCTCTAATTGGAGAAGATATCCTAGCGAACCAATCGCGGTAGTACGATGGCATCTGGGCTGTAAAATGGTGCCTGGGGAAGTCTCACCTATAAAAGCAGATTAAAATTTTTTCTTTTCTTTCCTTTCCTTTGTGTCTTTGTTTACAGCTCCTTGTGTGAAATCGCCCTTTTCTTTCAACAACACCACTTCGACTTTTTTTTAATTTATACTTATTTTTTTATAACATCTTCGAAAATTACCCGACCACACTCTCAGCTTAGCGTTCAATGGTTAGCGTTTCCGACAACTTGAAAAATGATGTGACAATCGAAGAAGCTGGTCGCCCTGTTGAGCAAACAGAGGAAGATTTGCTTCGTCAATTTGGTTATAAACAAGAAATGAGCAAAAGTATCTCCACCCTCTCCAATTTTTCAATTGCTTTTGGCTGCTGTTCCATTCTCTCTGGTCTCACTCCCGTATGTTGCACGCTCTAAAGAACCACCACACACCCATCCACCACAAAACTGATATTGACATTTTATTTTATTTTATTTTTTTAGATGTGGGGTAATGCAATGATGAGCGGTGGCTCCATTGCTGTGATTTGGGGTTGGGTGATCGTGTCTGTATTCACGATGGGGGTTGGCCTTTCGCTGGCAGAAATCTGTTCTTCTATGCCTTTGACGGGAGGTCTATACGTGTGGACATCACAGTTGGCCCCTGAAAAATACGTACCTCTAGCCTGTTTCATCACTGGTTACTGCAATTGGCTTGGATTGACCGTTGCTGTATGTAGAAGATCAGTTTTTTTTTCGATCTCTGGCAGCTCACGTGGTTTTCTTTTTCTTTTTTTAGATCACATCCGCTGATTTGGCCCTGGCTCAATTTCTGGGCACAGTCATCAATCTTCAAAATCCCGACTACACCATTACCAAATATTGGGAATTTGGCTTGTTCCTTGTCATTGCTTTTGTCCACGGTGTCATCAATTCAGCCAGTGTGCGATACAACGGTTTCTTTAACCAGACCTCGCTTTGGTGGCATTTGATCGGCACCCTTCTCATTGTCATTGTCGGCTTGGCTTTAACTCCCAACAAGCCTTCAGCCGAATGGGTGGTAAAATGAAATTCTAGTCTTTTTATCTCCTCATCTGACTGATTTTCCTCTCTCCAGTTTACCTATTTTGAAAACGACACTGGCTTTTCCAGCAATAGCTACGCCTTTTTGATTGGTTTGCTCCAATCACAATATGTAAGTGTATGATGGAAATCATCGGCATGACATTGACCCTTTGTGCAACCCTAGACCCTCTCTGGTTTCGATAGTGCCGCTCAAATGTCGGACGAAACTGTGGATGCAGCTCGCAGTGCCCCTCGTGGTATCATTTATGCTATTGGTACCGCTGCCATTGTTGGTTTGATGTTCTTGCTGTCAGTCAACTTCTGCGTGCAAGACTTCCAAGCCCAAATCGTCAACACTACCATGAGCCTGCCCATGACCCAAGTGTGGCTCGATGGTGTCGGCAAGAACTGGACCATTGTGTTCTCAACCATTGTCATGGGTGCCATGTTCTTCTCCGGGTCAGCTTTGACTCTGGGCTCTTCCCGTATGATTTATGCCTTTGCTCGTGACAACGCCACTCCTTTTAGCAAACAAATCAGCACTGTCAATGACTATACCAAAACCCCTGTCTGGGCTGTCTGGGCTAATATCATCTTTGCCGTTGTCGTTGGCATTCTTGTAAGCCATAGCCTCACCCAATCACGAGGCAGGTCATTGACATGATTCTTTTTTTTTTTTTTTTTTCAGTACATCATCAATGACACTGCTTATTCCGCCATTGTGTCCGTCAACACCATTGCTTCGTCGTCTGCTTATCTTATTCCAATATTCCTCCGTCTGACTGTGTCCCGCAAAAAGTTCAAGCGCGGCCCCTTCCATTTGGGTCCCTTCTCTGATGCCATCGGCGTCTGCAGTTGTCTCTGGATCGTCTTCACTTGCATCCTCTTTGTTTTCCCCACGGAATACCCTGTGACGCCATTGAATATGAACTATGCCTTGGTCATTTATGCTTTTGTCATTTTTGCTTGTGTGGCCTTTTATTACGCTTGTGCTCGTCACTACTTCAGCGGACCCAAGAAATCTTTGGAGCCTGATGCTTTCATGGATGAAGGCTTCACTGCCGACGATAAGGACACCAAGTACCAATATCAAGTCCACCAAGTTGAATCCATTTAAAAACAACAAGCTCTCTCAGTATCGTAATGTATTTCTAGACTCTTAAATTGTATTTTAGTTTTGATACCGATCAAAATCTTCCTCTCTTTTTTCACCCAATAAACGTCTCTGGTTAGACAATAAACGCTATGATGTCACACGGCTCAGCTGGGTTTCGATATCGCAAAGTGACCAATCGGAATCATAGGTCGGCAAAAATTCCGGTCATCCTCTCGAGGCATGGAAGCAGCGATTGCGCCAAGATGGAGGAGTACTAGTGTTTGACACAAAGGCAGAGGGTATTTGCCGTAAAAACTTCACATCCTAAACCAGGGAGAGAAGGATCTCGTTTATTCAATAGCTTCGCCCAGCAAAAGCCAATTTGTACAGCTATCCACTCCTATTTTTCTCTACCCAAGCTACTCCAGTGCAAGCCTTTGGAAAGGGACGTTGGCCGGAGTGACACTGTCGCCGTCTTCATCACTTGAATCCGTGTCTGATGTACGTGGAGACTTGAACATACTGAGCCGGCCGGTCTTCTTCTTGCCTTTGCCTTTGCCTTTAGCTTTATGCTTGTGATGTTTTTCACCCGAGACAACAGCAACAGGAATGGGACTATGCTGTAAACAATACTTTGACACACTTCCCAGTAGCATGCTTTGAAATTCAGAGAGCCCGCGGGTGCCCACAATGAGTAGCGAAGGTTGATACATGGCAATCTGTAGGAGAGAGAAAAATGGCGAAATGGGAATGCGGTTTTTTTTTTTTTTTTTGAGCGTAGTCTTACCATTTGCTGTATTGTCTGCTGCACCTTTCCAACGACAAATTCGATAACAACGCTAATCTTGAAGCAGGGATGAGAAGCATGGCTGTGCTTGGAGATTGAGGTGTGTGAGAAATTTACCTTTTTATCCTCCGTTCCATTGGACATGATTTGATCCATCACCTTTTCGGCATCTTCTCGCGCGCGCTTTTCTTCACGTTGCAACGTTGCTTCGACGACAGATTTCTTATCTATAAAACCAAATAGTTAGCATAGGGCCTCTCTTCGTATACCATAGTTTACCATTCAAATCTACAGTGACAGCACGAAGGACAATGAGCTCATCGCCATCATCGACAATGTCCTAAAACAGTAGAAGATAAGCTGAAGTAGTTTTTTGCTCGGCTCGTTTTTCCCGGAATGTGCCCTATGCCCAGTCATTACATTGATTGTCCAGTTCAGAGCATGGTCGCTGTAGCTTGCCAAATCGGTGGCCACCAAAAAGCATCTCGAGCGTCGTGATCGTCGATAACCGGGAGATTTCCCACGCAGCGTAAAACTGTAATCGGGCAAATCCCGGCTGTTCATGGTATCAAACGAAACACCTCGTACATATTTTTCGGGAACTGGTAAAGACTGCGATGCCATGGTGTCTTATCCTTGAAGCGCAAAAAATGAGAAATAAAAGAGTTTTAATGAAAAAGGAAAGAAAAATTAAAATCAAAAAAATAAAATCGAGCGGACTTGATTTACTTCTTTGTGGGACGGGCTCCAAAATGATCAACTTCGTGCAACCCCACTGGTCTGTTTTCGAATAAGCTTGTCTTCAAAGGACATATTAAAAGGACAAGGGGCAGCAATGAATAAAAGACCAAATATACCCAATTCATCTTTCACGCTAGTTATAATAAATCGACTTCCCCAGGCCAATTCAGTGAAAAACGGATTTGAAGCTGACTTCACGACACGACCCAAAAATATTAAACAACAGCTCTTGGGTTCCTTTTTTTCTTTCTTCTTCTTCTTCTCTCTCTCACATTGTAATATTGCATCCATTCACTGTCGTATGTGTATTTGATTCCATTCCTTTTATTATTGTGTTTCCCCTTTTAACTTTACTGACTTTTTGATACCCTTGGTTATAACCTCCAGCTTTGCGAACAATGCCCCTTTACTCCTCAAACATCCAGCTGGATGATGATGATGACGATTTGCTGCTCTCCTCGTCACCAGAGACATCCCTTTCTATTGTAGGCTGTGTGCCCTGCTTGCCACGATTCAATATGAACAGACTTGGTCGCATTCAACTTCCTGCCGACATTGAAGATGCCACCTTGAACGACTACTTGGACCCAGCCTCCAGCACAACTATTGAGCCTTTACTGGAAGAGTACAACGTTTCGGATAATGATGATGACCATCATCAGCTTACTCGTGGCCAGAACTTTCTCACGCGCAACCCTTTTGCCTCTTCCACTTTGGGCGATACCCCGTCCCTTCCACGCCTGGATTTTTTTGTCGAAGCTGATGAAGACGCCACCTTTTTATCTGACCACCGTATATCGGCTGTGATAAACGACGCTCCAAAAGTAATAGCACCTCAATCAAGTGACATACAGATAGAAACAGGAACCACTCACTTTAGCTTTTTTTTTTTCTTACTTGTAGCTGAACACCGTTTTTGTCGCTGACGGCGTTGACCTCGATCTGGATATGCAACTGCTGGACACCACGATCGAAACAGACTGTTCTTTAAATACAATTGAACCATTCAAGTTGGTTAGTGATGGTGACAGTGGGAATTGGCCCGATGATCACAGCGAGGATCTTTTACGCCTGTCGGAAGATGTTTGCTCAAACCAGATAGTTCAGAAGCAGGTGTTGCTGCAGGATGATCCTATCGATCACGGCCAGCCGTTGTTTGAGGATGAGATGCACGACAGTCAGGTACAAGAAGCACTAGACCATGGTACAGCTATTTTTACCAATGATCAAAATGAGGTACTCGATCACAAAGACGACATGCTGCCAATCATGCGAGACGTAGTGGTTGAGCACTGTCAACCCGATATTGCACCGCTACCATCCGACACTACTTCAATCAGTGGCACTTGTGAAAGCTTGGTGAATGAACAATTGGAGCTCGTGGCTCATGACCAACCAGAACATGATGAACCTGCTATCCAAGAAAGCACTGCCGTGGCTCCCCCTGACGACATGACTGTTGTCTCAAACCAGCAAGGAGCCTCGTCAGATCTAGAAGACGGAGAGTTGAGTGGTAGCTCTGATCCCCATGAAGCCATTTTTGACGATGTCAACGGTGACGCGAACCAAGACAACCACATGCAACAAGAAGTTACTCAAGGTGAAGGCTTGCTGAAGGAAATTTACCTGGACGACAGCTTGCAACAGCAAGAAGTAACATGGGGCAGCGATGTGCGGAAACAATTGGACGAGGTTCTGCCTGAGCAAGATGAAAGTGAAGCGCCCCCCTTGGACGTCAGCTCTGCTACCGGTGCCGCATCTCTCTCGCCTTCGCCTTCAACCGATTATCCTGTGAGCGACAACATCCAATCACCTTCCATCTATCGCCATTATACCCCAGCCACAGCGCCCACTGTGACGCCTTCACATTCCCTGCTGGTAGCAACCGAAACTGACACGCTGGCCACTACTGCTCCTGCGTTGATCACCTCCACAGACCTGTCCACCTCCACACCAAGTATTGTAGAACCTCAGGGAAGATCATCTGCAGCAAAGACTCCGGAAACTTCATCCGATAGCGCTAGTGCCAGCCAACCTGCGCCATCCACCATCCCTGGCCGCCGCTCCTCTGTAGCTGCTGTAGCTCATTCACTCCTGGGTGACCGCCTTGACGACTTCACAGAGAAATTAGCGTATATCCGTAAAAACATCATCATGAGCTTGGACGACGAAGACGACGACAATCAACAACAGCAACAACAACAACAACAGCTACCAAGCACTCATTTAGACGATCACCAGGTTCCTCCACCAAAGCCTCCTCGACGTAACCGATCTGCCTCTATCCAAGACGATGAACGACGGTAGGGATGATAGACTGTGAGAAGGACAATCCTTCAAAAATGAAAAGAAACGGAGCGAAACTGACGTAACTCTTTCACGCCCATAGCCAGTCGTTTGACCCTTTTACGTCTCGATTTGCCGGTGCCAACCAAGATCAGCAACGCCGTCGTCAGCATCGCCGCAGCAATTCACTAATGGAGGTGGCACCTTCGATTGCCAAGTTTGTGAACCAGATCAGTGCCATGACCAGCAACAACGATATTGAAAACCCAATGGGCGTTGCCACCGAAGCCAAACAGGACCAAGCGAATGATCCACCTGACAACCAGCGCCCCTTGTACACGCCCAGCTCGTTCTTCGCCTCGTTTGCTGGCCCTGACCCTGCACCAAACCGCCCTTCAGTTTCAACGCCAGCTCAACGGCGCGGCTCACGGCCTACAGCAACTCGGCCATCCTCTTTGAATCAATTACAAGAAGAGGCTGATGATCAACCCTCAGGGGCTCGCAAGTCTAGCCGCGCTTCGACAGACAGCGAACGATACACGCCGTATGATAGTGACGAGGAGCCTTTTGATTTCAGCAAAGTCATCGCCATGGGCAAGAACGTTCGACACTTTGGCGAAGACATGATGGGGAACGGCCTCCGTCTCTTCAATGACTGGTCCAGCAGGATAAGAAGCAACAATCCCAACGGCCTCCTTTCACCTGAACCTGCTTCGCCCCTCCCTTCTTCGTCTGCCTATCCGCGCCGTCTCTCTTCACAATCCCAACCTAATCAACCATTGGACAGAGAGTCGTCATCTGCTGATCAGGAATTTTTGCTTGGGGACACATTTATTTAATCTCCTTTTTTCTACCTTGTTATCATATTATGTATTTATTTAATATCCACGATCTCGCTTTGCATCCCATCCGTCCTCTCACGGTTGCCTGATCTTCATTTAACTGTTGATAGTGAGAAAATGCAGCATTTATAAAAGTGGATTTCCAGATTTAGTTTTAACAAATGGCCTTGAATTTTCGTTCAAGCAAAATGCTATGACCTCCGGAAAAAAAACCAGTTCGTCATCCTCGCGGAAATGATTCGTATTGTATAAAATAAAAAGGTATGATAAAGTATGTAAATCTAAAGGCAACAGCGGACCTAGGAGCTACAAGAGCACTTCAAATCTTGGCCCCACTAAAATAAAAAACAGCAAGCTGGTAAGCATCTGGTTTATACGTTTGCCTCTATGATCTTACTTCTGGTACCGAGGCATTGATCCATGCTTCAATCTGAGGGTCATTATAGTGCTCTTGATATGGGTGAGTGCAGGCATAAAGACAAGCATTGAGGGTTTTCTTGGCTTCGTCTTGGGGTTGCTTGTCAAAGGCATCGATGACTTGTTGAACAATCCAGTTGCGGAGTACAAAACGAGGGTTATTGGCGTTCATGCGCAGCTGACGAGCTTTGTTTTCTTGGGCTGCATCTTGGTCCAAGAGTAAGTGGCGATAGATTGACAGCCAGGGAGCTAAGGCTTGCTTGGCATCATCGAGGCGAGCAGGATCCTTGGGGATGATGTCCAGGGTGGATAGCGCAAGAGCATTGTCATGGTCTTCGCCTTTGGATGTCACTTCGTATTTGCTCATGGAACGGAACAGGCGGTGATGGTCAACCTTGAATTCCGTCGCCCAATCCAGGAGTGGGATGATTACATCTGCCATGGTTGAAGCGTCAGACTTGAGCAAGCCCAGTTTGTTTTGCATGACCTGCTGGAGCTCCTCCATAAACCAGTCGGTGAAGTCTTCACTGAGTACCTTGGTGACGTATTCCTTGCCGGCTTCGCGGTAGGCCTGACGTGTCACGTCATCGGTTGCTGTCGCCTTGGTTGCCTCGTCCGCTTCTCGTGGATCCACGTATACAATCTCATCTACCTTGTTGCCAGCACCAATCAATTCAAATAATGGCACGCCAAATTTGAATAAATTGTACACGCACACCGTTGGCTAAAACGAGTTGAATGAAAACATCAGCCCCTGTTCTTCTCCGGCGATCCTCTTTTCTGGAAATGAACTTGCCTGTCTCTTGAACGCATATTGGCCAGCCGTATCAGAGTGGTTGCAAATATAGGCAGGTTCATAGAAATCCATAAATTGGAACGGGCCATAGTCCAATGTCAGGCCTAGGATGCTGAAATTATCAGTGTTCATCACACCGTGGTTAAATCCTGTCATTAAAAAGAGAAAGAGATGTGAGCAGAAGCGGGATCTTTTTCTTTTTTTGAGCTCACCAACGGCTTGCCATCGAGCTACCATGATGGCTGTGCGCTTGGCCACTTGCAAAAAGAGTCTGGTGTATTTGTTTTCATTGGCTGGTGCAGCTGAGGCATCAAGGCATTCCAGTGCTTCAGGGCCATACACCTGGTCAGCGCAATAGTCTGCGAGCCGTTGCACGGCTTTCATGTTGTTTCTTGCATAGGGCAATTCAAAGCTGCCAAACCGAAGCCAGCTTGGAGCCATTCGTGCAACCACAGCTCCATGTTCAGGGCCAACAGCATCTGTCTCTGCCTCAGGTTCCCTATAAACTTCGCGTGAGGTTGTAATGAGAGCAAGGGCCCGCGTTGTTGGCACACCCAGCGCATGCATGTGTTCTGAGCAGAGATATTCGCGGATGCTGGAGCGCAGCACTGCATAACCGTCACCAAAGCGAGAGAATGGCGTTCTTCCTGCACCTTTGAGTTGAATGTCCCAGCACTCGCCTTGCTTTGTCTTTGTTTCAAACAACGAAATAGCTCGACCATCGCCCAGCTGGTTAGCCCATAGCCTGTTGGATAATAATTGAAAAAGTTCAGATGAGATGTCCACTTTTGATGAGAAAAAAAGCTACTTGCGAGAACTGATGGCCACCGTAACAAAGTGACCAGGGCCGAGTATCATGTAAGAGTGTGTTGCCAGAGAAGACCTGAACAAACTGATCTGTTTGAGTTTCGTCAGGATCAAGCTCGAGGTCGATCACTGCATCGTTGGAAACAGACAGGAGCTCAGGCTCAGGCGCTACTTCCGGATTGACATGGACATAGTCTTCATGGACTGGCCTGGAGATTCTGGAAAACTGCTCAGAGTCAGCATTGGTGGTATCGCACGACAGATACTGTGTCAGTCGTCCAGGTCGCAGCGGTAAAGAATCAAGCGTGCGTTTTGCTGCCACTCGGATTCCCATGTTATGATCTGGGGAAGAAGAAAAAATGTTATTACAAGCCCAGTACATGTTGATAATGTTTCTCAATCATACATGGTTACAGGACGCAGAAAGAATGACGCAGATAGAATGATGTACAAAGAATAAAGAACGGTTGGAAACAGAAAAGTTTTAAAATGTAAAAAGGCGGAGAACAAAAAATCGCAGCTTCATCCGAGTGGGCAGGATGACCACCCTACTGCCTCAGCTGATGGCTTTAGCGAAAAAAAAAAGATAGTGGGGTTCTATGAATGTTCCACGGTGCCTATCTTCCTCCTTGCACCGCCCCCTGACCGCATGATGGACACCCTGTTTATGCTAAACCTATACCACACCTCTCTCCGTTTCTGTCAGGGGCACTGTCACCCCATTCAAAATTAGGATTAAAAGATGACGTGAATTTCCAAAAAAAAAAATGACACCATCCGGCAAAGATAAAAATCCGAGAGCTGCTCAACGTTGGCGAGGGACTTTGATGGGAAAATAGCTTAGTTTATGATTCCTTAAAATAACGAGCACCTCCTGTAGCATGACTTTATTTAACCCAATACCTTCAGAGTAAAGACAAACTACGTACGATGGGACCGGTTCCATGAATAAGTGGTGACTTTCTAGAATGTGTATTGCGGACTTTGGATTTTCGAATGTAGACAGATTTGGCGCTTTTTTTTTTTTTTTTTTTGTCGCAGATATTATTTTTTCGTGTCGTAAAAGACATGACACTCGACAAATTGCTTATTAATACAACGACATGGGAGTCCTATGGAAACAGTCATTGATGCGGGCAACAGAATAACCGATGAAGCCATGCAGACCTTTGACAGAAACATTATTACACTCCGCCTTGACTCGATGAGACAGCAATACGTCATCTTTCAGCTCGTCACGCCTAACCTTGCTCTTTACGGCCGACCAGAACTGCTCAATCGGATTGAGTTCGATCATCGCACCTGGATCCAGTCCAATGGTTGGCTCCTCATCAATGACCATCGCTTGGCCGCTGTCTACCGTTATTTTCCCTAGACCATGGTCGTGGACAAAGCTGAGCTTTTTCATACGTAACAACCAAGTGCCCTTCGAAACATGCAACTGCCACACATTAGATCGCTTCTTATAAACTTACTTATTTGGGAAACATGGAAAAAGGCAACTTTGTCAAAATGCGACATAATCCATTTGGTCATCCTGACAAAAAAAAAAAAAAACTGTCTTGGCTTGTACGACATTCGAAAATCCAAAGTCGACAATACATATTCTAGAATGTTATTGATGGAAACGGTGTAAAGGTGCTGGTACAGTAAAAAAGGGAGTCTCTGGGCTGCTTCTGCTCCACCAAAATAGGAAAAACACCGAGTCTCGAGAACTTTTTTGCATCTCAGCTAGAAGGGGCAGAAAACCGTTTCCCATAAAATCCATGATGCAATGAACCTTACATAAATTCGCATATAAAAACTTATTTAGCATATTTGATGTTCTTCTTTTATCTATTTATTTACAACGTTTGCCCCGCGAGTTCAGTGAAGCAACCTCCTCCCGAACATGCAAATCGAAAAGTCTGTCGCATTGATCTATGGAGGTACTTCTGGTAAGGCGTGTTTTTTTATGCAGAGTATTGTCCTCACCTCTGATTATTTGATATAGGTATCGGTAAGGCACTCGCAATGGCACTATTGGATCGAGGGTAAGCAATGGAAACATTAAAACTCAGCCGGGTACTGATGCCGTTATTTCTTTCACACCAGGGCCAACGTGATTTACACGGGCAGTAGCCTGGAAAAGGGAGAAGATATGGCCAAATCCATAAGGTAAGTCGAAAAAAAAATAAAAGGTATAAACGCGAGCAGCGCTGATATTCCATTTGCTACTACAGAACTGAGCGCGCGGTGTTCCATCACTGCGATATTACTGACTGGGACAAACAAGAAGAGTGCTATGAACATGCCAGACAAGCATTTGGAAAATCCGTGGACATGGTGGTGGTGATTGCTGGCGTGCTCGACAGCTCTGACTTGATGAATGATCACGAGACGGACGGTACTTATCACACCATCCAAGTCAACATCACAGCCTGTGTCAAAGCGAACCGGTTGGCTATCCAGCATTTCCTTCGCGAAGGAAAGCAAGGTTGCATTATCAACACCTCTTCTATCTATGGGCTCTATGGTGCTCCTTTGGCACCCATGTACTCTGCTTCAAAACATGCCGTAAGCCAAACAAAAAAATAAAAAGAAAAGAGAGCTGATTTGCTTCTACACGATTTCTTGGAGCAGATCATTGGGTTGACACGAAGCTATGGCTTGTTGCTTCGAGGCACCGACATCCGCGTCAATTGCATAGCCCCTTCATTTATCGGTAATAACATTTACTCAAGATTTGTATGAGCCAGAGCGTATGGCTGATGCGCCGGATTCAATTTTTTTTTTGAAGTAGAGACATCCATGCTAAGCGGCGCTGCAAAAGTTACAGCAGCAGCCATTGGGTATATTCCCATGGAAACCTGCATCCGTGGCTATCTTCGGCTCATTGAGGACGATGGATTGAACGGTATAAAGAGACGATAAAAGCTTGGGGATCTCTGGACTCACGTTTATTTTTTTTGTAGGAGACATTCTTTCCATCAAAAGTGGCGACGGCATGCTTCTTGAGCCAAAGAACTTGAATGATTTTGAAGTGAAATTGACAGAGCTGAGTACAAGACGTACTGATACCAGGGTCAGTGAGATGAAGGCCTATTTTGAAGTAAAATGATCATTGAGATCTTGTCTTTGTCAATGCAATGGTTGACAACCTGGTTTTTTTTTTTACCCACTTTTTTTGTCATTCGAGCTGCAAAGCAGATTCAAAAGTGCATAGTGCCTCTCCTTTCCTATTTTCCGTCAGAGACTTGTGTAGTGGAACTGAAAAAATAAACCGCTCAGGGAACCCCTTCCTCTGCAGATGTCATTTGCCCACGCATCTCCTTTTAAAAAAATAATTTCTCCAAATTTGGGTCTAGGAATTGCAAAAATAGGTGCTCGCATAGGCATTGTTTTATTGATATGCAATGTCACAACATGTTCCAGCCATTTGCCTGCGTCACGATAAACATATCCCTCTCGTATTCTAACATCACTGCACTTAGCCGATCCATTGCAGATTTCATCAGCATTTGATCCCCTGAAATAAGAATTGAGCCTGGTTGGCATTGAAACCTTCGCTGCGCTGTTACCTCTCACCAGTACAAAGTTTGCATTCATGCATTTTTTTCTGTTGACTGCAGTCGGGATATAACAGAGGATTTCAAGTGCTTTCGACGGATCTGCGTGGCGTAATAAAAAAGCAAGTAAGCTACTACCTAATTTAGATCCATGCACAGCTTTACCTCTGGATGATTGGATGGATCCAGTCCAAGTAGATTGACCATAACCGTTTCCTCGATGGGAGAGACTGCCAAAAAAATGCTACCCATTTCAAATGCACGGAATGAGAACATGCATCTGGCTCTTGTTGTCTTACCTTTTGCAGCACGTGATTGAATTGGCCAGCCACATCCCATTCATTCTTTGCCAGAGACGGAATGGAATAAATCTTTTGCAAAAAGACTTTGTAAGGAGAGGTACAAGTGCGGTTTCGTCCGGATTTCGTTACCTTTGGATACTGATCAGAATGGAAGAGAGATTGGAAGAAGGATTGCGTTTGGTGGTATATATTTTTGCAAAGCTGCATTGTGTCTTGGATAAAATTAGGGGCGGCCGAGTGTGATAGCTTTAATGAGGAAGAAATGGATGTTTGGAAGGGCATGTTGAACCCCGACGTTGAGATAAAGCTTGCCGGGGTCATAGGCTGGGACGCTGCCACATTGACCAAAGAGCGCTCAAATGATCGATCAACGTAAGTATGGGAGAAGTGAGGCAGGTCGCTGTGTAATCCGACCATGTCCTGGTGAAACGGTGAAGCATAGAGGCTGGTGGTAAGCAGTAAACTATTTGATCTTCTGCACCAAAAGAGAGAAAAAAAAAGTCAGTTGCAGTTAGGAATAAAAAAGCAGGAAAAGGAACCTTTGGTTGCCTGGCAGTGACCTGCACTTGCGCTGGTATGACGGTGATGGTGTGGGCGGTTGGCCAGCACGAGATGTGGTCATATTAATGGGCGAGTTGAAGACATCGGGTTCACAACACAGTGTGGAAGAGGTCGAGAGATTGGACTCAGTGATCAAGTCTTCAAGAGCTGTCGTGTAGGAGCTGAGTGTGGCGGTAGTGTCGGATGAGGGCAGTGCTGGGTTCCTGACAATCGACTGCCTTTTTTCCGCGTCGGTTGCTATTCGCTGACCACGGTCTCTTAAAAGCCGGTACGTTTGTTTTTGCGCATTGGGTCTATTAGGGAAAAAAAAATAAAACCTAAACAAGGGACTTTTCTTTTTTTTCTTTCTTTCTTTTTTTTTTTTTTTTTACTCATGACTTGTTAGCGCATGAAGGATCATCTCCTCTGGCATATCACACCAAAGAATAGTCATGGTTTTCCATATCCAGCCTTCGATATCACATGCATTGGTCACCAATGGCTGGGCTATTGAGTCTGGTGACTGGGCACAATCATCGGAACAGGGTCGTAGTTTTTCTGGGTTTGCTTGGAGCCATGGATGCGTCAGGATCTCGGCAATCTGTGCAACTCAAAAAAATTAGGCTTCCTACTGTATTTTTTAACCAGTGGCATACTGTGATCCTTTTGCAGGGGTCCACCATGAGCATCCGTGCTATTAGGTCTTTGACTTGGGGTGATACGTCACGTGGCAATGGGTGATATATTCCAGATTTGATCTTCGACAAGAGTCTTCCTGTTCTCTTATCATCAAAAGGATGATGACCACACAACAATAAATACAGCACCACACCACTGGACCAAATATCACTGGAGGGGCCAAAGTATGGAATTCCCTAAAGAAGAAATCATGTCAAAATATAAAAAAAAAAAGACTGGATAGCAAAAAGCCATTCAGCGTAGATTTTGTATACCCATGGCGACTGTGCTTACTCTGACTATTTCCGGGCTTGCATAGTGAGGGGATCTATTAACAGACGAAGGGAGAGCATTTTGTATCAATAGAGTTTCAGGGAGGTGAAGAAAAAGAGGGGGAGACAAAGGGGATGCCTGCTGGTTTGTTTGTTTTGCTTGACTCACCCGCAACTTGTGTTCAGTGGTGAATCGGGGGATTGCATAGTAGCCATCCCAAAATCAGAAATCTTGATGTTTTTTTTTGTCTGGTCAAGAAGGATATTTTCAAGTTTGATATCTCGATGGCTGATAAAAAGCAAATGTTAAATAAAAGAGGTTGGTCAGGAACGCTTTTTTTGTCATTACCATATTTGGTGTTTGTGGCACCATTGCAGGGCATGCATCAGTTGGAGGAAGATGTTCTTTGCTTCTTGTTCAGAAAAGCGCCGCTTATGAAGTAGCTGTCTATAAAGATCACCTCCATTTAAGTATTCCATGACAAAATAAACGTTTTGCTCATCCTGCATCACGTGGCGAAGGTCCACCAAATTTGGATGGTGTAAAAGCTGAAGCACGGCAAGCTCTCTTTCTACAGCCCTCGACACTGCTATCGATTCTTTCATTAGCTTCCGTGAAATAATTTTAATGGCCACTTGTTCGCCAGTATGAACGTTGGCTGCGAGTTTGACGCAACCTATTTGCCGGAACAAAACCCATTGTCGACCAAAACCAAAGTGTTAAAACCAGCTCCATTATCCTATTATTTTATGCCTTACCAGACACACCACGACCGATGGTTTTGACTGGTAGGTAGTTCCCTAGCATGGCTGGCTTTCGACGATGATTCATGTTGGAGGGGCGTTTTCTCACAGCTATTGGCAAAAGGTGCATGGGCACATTTATTTTTCTTGCACAAAAAAAGAAAAAATAAAATAAAATAGGGAAGAGTAAGAAATGAAAGCACTTGCATGACTTTTTTTTTATGCATCTGCGAACCCTGTCAGCACCCCCCCCCCCCTTATTTTTATTTTCTGCTCGACCCCCAGCCTCTCAAATAACCCATTCATCACATGCTGACCTGTTTGTTGGCTTCAAAGGACTTGGTACTATAATATACAAAAAAAAAAACAAGAAAAAAATGCAAGATCCGATTGGATATCGACTTATCCCATCAAACAATAATCAATGAATGTTTATCAAATTACTGAAGTGGTATGCATCTTCCACTGATCTTGTTATCAGCACAGTCGATTTTGTAACCTTTTACAGTGCAAAAGTGGCCAAAAAAAAAAAAAGAAAAGAATGGGATTATCGGTCGAGATCACATGACCCAATTGGATCTGGACGCAGGGAGTCCATGGGCCTCTCGGAGTTATACATTACTGGGGAAGTATAGGTGTGGGGTGGGGCGACAAGACCACGACATATTGAGTGGGCCATAAGGAATGCTTCATCAAGTCCCTTCATTAGAAAGAATATTCACTTGCTTTGCCAATGAATCCAGCCAATTAAAAATGGCGGCGCTACTTATTTTAAAGCTCGATTTTTTTTTCTCAGGCAGTTTCGCGTTTTCTTTTTTCAATTCTTCGTCAACCCAATCTTGCTTGATATGATAATTGAAGTGCATAATTTAAGCAAAAGCAATACCGAAGAGAAAGGAAAATTCAACAGGAAGATGAAGAGGTACTATCCACACAAGCATAAAAGTAACGTGACTCATGCTTTCTGAAAAAAAAAAAGGAATCAAGCGGCAGCGACCTGGTCGATCACAAAGTAAATGCAAAAGACAAAAATGGCTGGATGTAACGACAAGCAGGTCATTAGATCTGCATTCGATGCAAGCCTGCCATAACAGAACATTTCCCATCTCTGTCCCACCTGTCTCATGGAAGCTACCAAACCGGACAAGCAAGATTATCATTCTCGCGGTCGAAGAGCGATGTGCGATTGCCAAGACGCATTCCAAGTCCTCGAGATCACAATCGGGATATCTCAATCATCTCTCATATATTTATTCGACGTTATGTGATGGCTGTTGTGAATCAACCAGGCGCTGTGATCCCCATGGCACTGAAAAATCAGGTCGATTGGTGAAGGTTGCCCAGCCAATTTTTCATAACATTCTTTTTTGACTGTCACGTTCATCCAGTTCTTGTCCTCTTGGAAGTAGCCCGCTGTGCCTCCTGTGCTATCCCCTGTGCAACACTGTCGCCCTAATACATTTGGACCAGCACTAGTGTCGACTGCCATTGCCAAAGATCGGAAAGTTCTTGCAAAAACTACTTCGACACGTGCCTGTAAGTTCGGTGTCAAGTTGGGGCACAAGAAAAAACCCTCGTGTCATTTTATTTTTTTTTTTTGCGCAGGAACTGAAGGTCTGTATCTCAATGACAGGATAGCACGACCACGTCTACTTCTAAACTCCCCAACATGGCCAGTATGGAAGCAGATTTGCAAGTCAAGGGCAGAGACGGAGGAGTGCCAACGACAGCAAGCTTTTGGACGAGTATCTGCGCCTTCAATCGCATGCTGGATCTGACTCGGAAGATACCATCAGCACTGTAACCTGCGCCTCTGCGCCTCTGACGACCAAGGCGACAATATCTCAGACAGCAGCATTTCACGATGGACTCATTTGTTTTTACCTATAATGACAAACTACTCCAAGCCATGGAGCCGTGGAATAAACACGACAAGGAACTGCTCCCGCTTCAAGAATAGCAAATTTTGGCGTATTGTTACCACAGTGTCGCACATCATCGTCCAAAGTCTAGCAGCTCCAGTGCTCACCAACCTGTCCAAATCCCAATCGCACAGTCTTTTCCAGCCTATCTGACTCAAGAGCCCAAACAACTGCATGGTTACTTTCTACATCTCCTCTTTTTTTTCCTTGGAATTCACCTAACTGCAATGATAAAATCTGACTTGTGTGCACTAGATTGAACTTTCTCATACACTTGATTTTACTTTCGTGCGTACTAGAAAATAATTTAGCCGTTTGTCCGATTGGTTTGCCTGCTAAAGAATCTATCCACGGCTCGAAATCCTTTTAACTTGTTAAAAAGTCCAGTCTCCACCGATTCACCCCAAAAAAGGCACACAGCTCGGCCTTGATGAGACATGATGCTAACGACAAGCCCAAACCTTCTATACTTTTTTAGGTAGAGCCAAGCTAGAAGCAAGGCAAACCGTGACCTTCCCTTGATTTTACCAGGAGGTAGCCCCAGTTCTGTGAAACGCTCTTCTCAGCATGCACCAGTTATTTTCCCAGCTTCAAGTCAACCAGAAAATTCATCGCACTTTTCAACAGAGCCTAGCCTTGCATTGCTTGTATGAATAAGCGGAAATTCAATTTCTCTTATCGCAGGTGACTCTTGAGCTATCATCCCCATGTCGATTTATATCGATGCTACCAGTATTGAGGTGAGGAGTGGGTTGCCGCTGAAGTCGTTTTTCTTACTTAAAAGCTGGGCATGAATTACCGAAAATGCGGGGCCAATGGCAGTTTCGTGTCACACCAGAAAGAAGCACCTGAGAAAAATATCGATCCCCTTTTTTTGTTCTGTCTCTTTCTTCTTCCAACACTGGCTCCGATTTGCTATCTCTCTCTCTATTTTGCTAGGATACACTACACATGTCTGAAATCCAAAGTCAATCTCCTGGAACACCATTGAAGGTTGACCCAGAAACTAAATTAGACCACACGCCCACGCCGCCAATTCCATCGCCAGTATCCATGAAAGATCAAGAGGATGAAGTGCATTCAACCGGCAAAGAGATTCCTGAGAAGCCGATTGAGGTTGAAGGTAAATAAAAAATGAAGATCAAATAGCTGCGGCAAGGTTGGCTAATCATTTATTTGGCTTTGGATTAGAGTTTCAAGAGATGCCATTTGGATGGGTGATTGTCATTGGTGCAACGCTTGTCCAAATCACAAGCTACGTAAGTATCTCCTTTTTTCAAATTTTGTGTTTTTCCACGCCTGTCATCGCACCTAACTGATACCATTATCTTAGGGAACAATTACCAGCTGGTAAGATGAAACCATTCAGGGAAAAAAATAATACTCTGCATTCTCACTTTGCCTTTTCTTTGTTCAGGGGTAGGAATGATGCCTCCGGACAATGAGCTGGTAGATAGTTTACCCATTCTTTTTTTTTTTTGTTTTACAAAGGTGTGATGCAAAATTACTTTGAGAAATACTATTTTGGGCAAGATAAGCAGCTTGACCTTAGCTTCGTTGGGTGAGTCAGAAAAAGAAAAAGAAAAAATACCTCCCCGTAGCTGAACGTGCTGAATTTTTATTTTCTTGCAGAACGATTTCGTTGATCTTCATCTATGGATCAGCACCGATATCCCAGCTATTGATTTCCTGGTTAGGCATTCGGACTAGTATGATGATTGGCTCGGCGTGTGTTAGGTAAAGTACTATAGCAGCCTGCAAGAGCATGTTCACGTTGGCCATTTGACGAGTTTCTTTTTTTTTTTTTTTTGTATCGTGTCAGTCTTGGGTTGATAACTGCAGGCTGGGCTTTTGAAATCTGGCACCTGTATCTCTCGCAAGGAATTTTATTCGGCCTTGGCGCTTCCATCATGTATTTTTGCATCATGAACGTTGTACCTGTAAGTTTACTCTGGAAAGTGATCATAGCAAAGATAACGCTAGTTTGTTTCCATGCTCACTTTAACCCCCAATGTGTAGGCATGGTTCAGGAAACACCAAGGCTTAGCGCTAGGAATAGTTGCTGCCGGCAGTGGAATTGGTAGGGAGGATATGGTATGACTCATGCACTGACTTCACCCCTTCTATCTCTCATTATTACAAGGTGGGCTGGCCATTCCGTTCATCATGACCCCCATCAATGACTCTCTAGGACCAGGGTGGACGTATAGGATCCTTGGATTGATCTGCTTGGCGTGTGATATTGTTGCGGTCATGATTGTCAAACCCCGTGCGCCAGTACCACACCAGCGAAAAAAGTTCAGTGACATTGTTCAATTAGATGTCCTCAAAAACATCAACATGGTCCTATTCTCTTTGGGATCAATGATGAGTCTCCTGGGCTACTTTATACCATACTTTTTTCTGCCAAGCTATGCAACCTCCAAGGGCTTGTCAGATCAGCAAGGTTCAGCTATGATTGCGGTGTCATCTGCCTGCAACTTTATCGGTCGGGTAATATCGCAATTCTGCCTCGGTTCATCTCATTTCCCCCCCCCCCTTGTTCTCAATTAGATTATAGCTGGCATGGTTGCTGACAGGTTTGGTGCCGTGAATACAAACGTCATTTTTACTTTGATGGGCAGTTTAAGCTCATTTTTGATTTGGACCTTTGCTGAAACTTACGGTTCCTTGATGGCCTATAGCGCGATATTTGGTCTTTTCTGTGGCAGTTATTTCTCTCTTCTTTCTCCCATTTTGACAAAGATTGTTGGTCTTGAAAAATACCCAACCGCGCTGAGTGTCTTGCTCATCAGCAATATTGTCTCTGTATTTGGTAAGGCAAATGGAATTGGGTCTAACAAAAAAAAAGGGGGCGGCGGCAGCAGGAGCCCAACCGGTCAAGTGTTGTCCAGGGGTTTAATGTCGATCTCTTTTTTTTCCGTCGAGAAAAAGAGAAACATGACATGCAATGCGAAACTAGAAAGCAAAGGGGTCGGTGGGTTTTTAATTCGAATCTTGATATTTTCTACTAAACCCCTGGAGTTGGTTTATTGCAATCATCCTGCTCCTTTCCTTTTTGAAACTCAAATGATTGTTTCTTTTTTTCGATGCAACATTAGGGCCCAATATCGCAACCGCGATAGAGAATAACGTGAACTCGCCAAGATACTTTTCGTACAAGGTAACCGCAACAGGAAAAAAACACAATATAAAAAAAAGACTGACGCGCTTCTCCTTTTAACGTTGATAGATGTTTGCTGGCGTGACTTATTTGCTTGGAGCAATGATTCTCTTTATTCTAAAAATTCGATTGAACAAGCATATTTTTAGCAAAGTATGACCCTCATTGGCTTCTTACTCTGCTCTGCTCTATTTGGATTCTCCTTTTTTTCTTCTTTTTGTGAAATAAAAACAATGACAAAGATATCTCATCGCTTATCAGCAGATATAATGCAAGTAAAGTTATTTCGTCCTTACCCTATATGATGTGTCATGCCTGGACCCCTTTTTTTGAAATGCTCTCGAGCCAGCGGGCTGTGAAATACAACGGAGTTGACCAAAATCTCGGCTTTTGTCCTGGACACTCCCCGCCGCACCAAAATAATAAAAGCACATGGCAAACTGACAATGCATTGATGAAAAATTATTGTGGCTCGATAAAATGACCCAACGGAGCATCTTGGTTAGCAATCCCCTTTTTCAAGTAGTACTGATGAGAGAGAGAGGAAACCTTATTCATGTCTTGACGATCTCGGTCAGATAATCAAGTAAAAAAAAAAAAAAAGGATCGCCCCCCTTTTATTCCTGTCGCCTGACCGCTGTTCTGTTTAAAAGCTGAAAGAAAATTGGCGGGTCAGCATTACTACATCATCCGTCACCTTCGAGATACTCTTCGTCACTACCGCTTTCTTTGCCTCTTATTTTTAGCATCGCTTCACAAAAATAATGCGTCAAAGAAGCAGCCCACGGGACCGACCTTACCTATCGCATAAATATCCCCGAGGCGTTTCCATTTTTTTTCCTTTATTTTTTAATACTTTCTGCTTTGGTGAAACGCTCTGACTTTTCGGAGTGACAGGAAAGGTGTAAAAAAAAAAAACGGAGGCCAGCATCGATGAATTATCATCACAAAAAAAAAAAAAATAGGCTAAACGCGTCGAGATAACGGACCGAAGCTTCTCTCTTGCTAGGTGTAATCACATTCATCACTTTTTTTTGGTCTCCTCAAATTTCTTTTCGCAATTGATACATCATCACAATCTTCTGTAAGTTGAAAGATTGAAATTCGTTTGACAACCGCTTACCTCATTCGGAAGGATAATCTCATTCGTTTGGAAAGACCCCCCCTTTCTCTCCAACCTCTCGCGCTCTCTCTCCGTTCTGCTTTTTTTTTTATCCCTTGCACTTTTTCATTATTCAATCAAATTATTTCTGTTTCTCTCTCTTTGTTTCTTTTTTGCCTCAACTTTCTTGTTTTATTTCCATCTCAACACACCTAGTAATTTATAACAACTTGCAAAGAAAAAAAACGCAGGAAAGAAACGTCTTCTATATTTCCAAGGTAACACATAGCTGACAAAAAAAGGTGTATCTCGTACAGAAAGTGCCACAGACGTTGATCGTCCGTATTTTCTGGCCAACACCACCGAAAAAAAAAACGCCCAATTTACAGAATCATGAACCTTGACCCTTACTTTTTTTCTGTTGGATTCTTTACAATGGACGTACGTAGCGACTAGACATACATATTTTAATACAGCAAAAGAAAAATGCCAGCACCGTATTTTGATCAATCGACCGAGTCAACTCTTGTTGAACCCCCTACGCTTAAAACCCTCGATGCAGCTGCTCTGGAAGCCTTTTATCGAAGTGACACAGAAACCTACTGCCCAGGTAGCATGGAAAACAAGCACTCCGACATGGCCGGCGTGGATGACGATGAATGCGACGGTGGTTATGGTTGGTTTGTTGTAATTGCTGCGTTCCTGGTTCAGCTTACAGGCTTGGGCATTGTCACTGGTTGGTAAGTTTGATACTCCCTGTCCAAAAATCCAGAAAAAAATGCAGAAAAAATAGGATCAGCCTGGCATAGCCTATTTTTTTTTTTTAAAAAAAAAAAGGAGAAGTGTCTCCAACTTTCTAATTAACCAAAACATTTTCTGCAACTCACAATTTTTTTTTATTTTGTATATTCTACCTTTATTTTTGGCACTTGAAACGAATAGGGGTAAGTGGTCAATTATAAAAGCGATCGTCGCTTGGGAGGCTCCTGTTTCTTAATATAGGGGAAACTGCTTAGCTAAAAATGGGCTTAAAAAAAGAGGGGTCAGGGCGGAGAGTGACAAGCTGGGAGATCAGGGGCAGAAACCAAAGGAGCGCAAGGGCGCAGCTGACTTTTTTTTTGTCTGCTTAATAGGCGTGATGCAAGATTATTATCAGCAACATAATTTCGGTGTAGACCCGTCGGTTGCGCTACAGCTCAGCCTCGTCGGAGCTGCTGCCAATTGCGTTATGAATCTCATGAGTGTATTTACCCAAGTTCTTATCTCATTCGTCGGCGCAAAAGGTGGCATCCTTGTCGCAGCTGTCTTCTGTGCAGCTGGATTGGAATTGGCAAGCCTAAGCACCGAAGTAAGGGACAAAAAAAAAGTTTCGTTGCTTCCTGCAGGTGCATAAAGTACAGCACTTTTTTTTGAAAAAAAAAAAAAAACAAACTTATAATTTAACCAAATTAAATTGTGCTTGACTTGTCTGTTAGATTTGGCATTTGCTGTTGACCCAAGGGATCGTTTATGGAATTGGCTGCTCAATCATCTTTTATGTAAACCTTTTCGGAGATCGAAAAGTGAAGCCAAGGTAACTTACAGATTTTTTCTTCCATCGATTCAGGTTGGTATGAGCACCGTGCCGCAATGGTTCAACAAAAGACAAGGAGTTGCTCTGGGATTGGCAAGTAGTGGGAGCTGCATTGGTGGATTGGTGATGCCATTCGTTATGACACCATTGAACCGGTCGCTAGGCGCTGCGTGGTGTTATCGCATTCTAGGCATGATCTCATTATTTATTTGTATCATCGCTTGTATTTTATTCAAAGATAAACGCCCCCGAGAAAAAAATACCAAGATCAAAGACATCGTCGACTTGTCTGTGTGCAAAAACGTCGACCTTCTCATCTGGGTTTTGGCCGACACTTTGATTGAAGCAGGCTACTACGTGCCTCTCTTCTTTTTGCCATGTAAAACAAAAAAGAAGCGCTTGATACAATTTTTAGTTGTGCTCATTTTTTTTCTTGCCTAGCCTACTCCACGTTCTTGGGATTGACAGATTCTCAGGGCTCATTACTTATATCAATTGCCTCTGCTTGCAATGCTGTTGGCCGAGTGTTGACGGGGTAAGGCGTCGAGAAACTGGTCATGGAAATGAGGAGCTGGCACCCATTCTTTTTTATTACCTAGTCATATCGGAGATAGAATTGGGTATATGAACACAACGATCCTTTGCTGTATTGTAGCTGGCATCGCATCCTTGTTTTTGTGGACGCTGGCATACGATTTCCAAATGCTGATGGCTTTTGCGTGCATCTTTGGATTGACGGGCGGAGTCTTCGTGACCTTGGGGCCGTCGATCACAAAAATTGTCACCGGCCCAGAAAAGTTTGAAACTGGTTATTCCATGTTTTTGCTCCTCACCGTTTTTGCAATGTTTGGGCCCAACATTGCGGCAATAATTGAAGCCTCCGCCAACGCGTCCGCCTTTTTCAGCTACAAATTATTTACAGCTGGCATGTATATCTCTGGCACCATTGTACTCATATACCTCAAATTGAAATTAGCACCAGCCACGGGGCTATCTCGTATCACAGCACGCTTATAAAATAATGAATGCAACATCATAGAAGAAAAAAAGCGATAGAGAGCACCTGGGCATGAAAGATACCGGCGGCAGACGCTTAAAACCATCTAATAAAATACCACCAGCTGTTTCCCACTCCTCCAACCTTTCTTTCGGTTTAACCTACCAGATTTCCGCCATCACTTGGCAGCTGCCATGCTTATTTTGAGCCGTGAATAAATATTTTAGGCCAAACCGTTTAGTCTTATGTATTTTCACTAAAATCAAGCGCATGCGAAATTTTTCTTTGCACGTTTTCCAATCTTCTTGTTGTTCACTCGGCTGTCTGAGTGAGCTGTGATTTCAATCAGAGTCATTTCTATGCATTTTGATCTCGTATGAAAAATTTGGGGTGAATTGACTTGGAACGGTTTTGCTCTGCAACCTTTGATCAGATGGTGTGGGGGTCCCCTGGGGAAAACGGCTGATTTTTCATTGTTGTTAGCTGGGGGATCGGAGTTGGCAGAACGAAATTGGTCAAAAGTTGGCTGGGCAACCTTGGCCAAACGACCTGATTTATTCAGAATCATCATCATTCATGTATTTGCGCACTCGTACAAAATTACACAACGATTCAATCACTCGTTTTGCAGCGAACGATTTATTTTTTCATTTTGAAAAAAAACTGGAATTGCCGATTCCGTCTCCGCACTACTCAACAAAAATTTAAAATCATTCGCTGCCGGGTTTTTTTTTCGTAACAAACTTTTTTTCGCTACACTGATGAGGTCAATAAACTCGCGACATGTGTGCCACACATGCTTGTGCTTTCTTTTTTCTCTATACGGTCATGTCTAAGTCAGTATAGCGAAAAAAATGTGGGTTACGAAAAAAATAATCGGCAGCCAAAAAAAGGCGTCTGATTGGCCAAGTCGCATTGCAGCGAATGATTTTAGATTTTTGTCGAGTAGTGCGGAGACTGAATCGGCAATTCCAGTTTTTTTTCAAAATGAAAAAAAAAAAATCGTTCGCTGCAAAACGCCTTTGAGTGATTGAATCGTTGTGAAATTTTGTACGAGTGCGCAAATACATGAATGATGATGATTCTGAATAATTCAGGTCGTTTGGCCAAGGTTGCCCAGCCAACTTTTGACCAATTTCGTTCTGCCAACTCCGATCCCCCAGCTAAAAACAATGAAAAATCAGCCGTTTTCCCCAGGGGACCGACCTAGTTCGTGGAGTGATTTGTCTGGTTAATTCCGATAACGGACGAGACCGTATGAAATAGTTGGAAGGGCCCATCTTTTGATGGGTGGCATGAGGCTTTTGTCTCCCTTCCGCCTATTTCGACTACTGAATTCAATTCAGGGGAAGTATGACCCCCAAGCCATCTGATCAAAGGTTGCAGAGCAAAACCGTTCCAGTCAATTCACCCCAAATTTTTCATACGAGATCAAAATGCATAGAAATGACTCTGATTGAAATCGCCGGTCACTCAGAGAGTCGAGTGAACAACAAGAAGGTTGGAAAACTTGCACTACGAAAAATTTCGCACGCGCTTGATTTTACTTTCTCGCGCACTTAAGAGTAAGTGGATCATCCAATTGGTTCACCGACCAAAAATCCCTCATGAAGGACGACAGGGATTTTTTTATTTTATGATGCTGCGCTTTTCCATGCCTAAGCTCACACCTGACTGATCCCTGATGTTCAAGATATCAGAGCTTACACTGATCTCCATACTACAATATTGGTTCAGCCATTCGCGTTTTCCGTCATGATTCTGCCCTAAACAAGTGTATTCATAACATCAGCCAGGCATTCATCATATCTAAAGCAACTATGGCCATATAAAGACATACTCGCGTTGGACATAAGCCCGGTATGTATCAACAGCCTGGACACAGCAGAGGCATCAACTTCATTATTGACAACAGCATTAACACGATTTTACTTTATTACCTTTAATCATGAAGTTACCCATCTCATGACTTCTTTCTTCACAAAAGTTTGGTCATAAGCATAATAAGACGCTGCGTAACTGAAAGCGCAGCCTGCATAAAAGCGACACGAAAATCATTATGCGTTACACTACAGAATTAAGAATCTTCCGGGAATTCCAAGATTTGATGTGATCGCATGGACTATAAAAAATGAATATCACAGGGGCCACCACACTCTTTTTATTTTTTTACCATAATGAGTGCAAATAATTTCAAGCTATGCAGTGACAACATTTGCCACCTAAACTGCACGACTGTGCCATCGGGTGTTTGCACTTATTACAACGATAAATACTTTCTTGGGACATTCGTAGACAATAACAAATGGCTGAATTTGACAGCTTTTTCTGATGGTTTATGCTCGAACAATTTAACAAACACACCTATGCTCTCAGTTCCCACCGCCGGTTGCGGATCATTTGGAAAAGAATACAATATCACTATTGGATTTACGTCGGATTCGACTAAAACGAATGTTAATGCTATGTTTGCCATCATCTCAATACTGATAGCGTCATTATTTTTTAAAAGAAGTATACTCTAATAAAGAAGTGCAATTCAAAAGGCATTAGCAAATCTGCGGAGCTAAACCTAAAAAAAAAGGGGGGAGGCAGCTGAATCTTTCTTCTTCCAACAGCCTCTTTTTAGAATGAGTGACGTGGTAAGAATCTCTTCAATTACATTGCATTTGTTTTTCTATTCAAATGGGCAGTCCTTTAATAGTTTTTAATGCACTACTTTAGCACGGAAGAAAGCGTGAAAAGACCACGGATGAGATCATCAAGGCACGCCGGGCCAAAGAAGCGTCAAAGATTCAGGAATATAACGACCTTGTGTTATGTCTAAGGAAAAAGGTATTAGAAAGCAAGGTGCAATCGTGATGATGAGAATCGCTAACGTTAAATACTTTTCAACTAGATGGATGAGCAACAATACGATCAGGATGCTTTTAATTTTTCAACGAAGATCTTGCGCTGGAACCCTGATTACTACTCTGTCTGGAACCATCGACGTATTGTGATCCAGGATGGCTTGCTTAAACCAACGAGAGCCCCTGATGAACACGATGTCACCGCAGCTCAAGAGATGGCACAGAAGCTCTTTTTACAAGAGCTTGACTTTTTTATGCAACTCATTCGGATCAACCCCAAGTCGTATTGGCTTTGGAACCACCGCTTGTGGTGCTTGCGTACTATGCCCAAGCCCAGCTGGGCAGGTGAGCTGCATTTGGTCAATAAGATGCTCACCTTGGACGCTCGTAACTGTAAGGTAGAGAAGGGCAGGGGATGAAAGAGACAAGAAGACATAGCTCACCTCTTATTTCATACGTGCAGTCCATGGATGGACCTATCGCCGCGTGGTGGTACATCATCTTCGACAGTCGACAGCGTCAGCGGAGGAAGATGATAGTCTCGTCAATCAGGAATTCGATTTCACTACACAAAAGATCAATCAATCCTTCAGTAACTACTCGGCCTGGCATCAGCGATCCAAATTACTGCCCGAGATAGTTAAGGACATGACTGCCGAAGAAAAGAACGATGTGGCTCGAAACGAACTGGAAATGGTCCAAAATGCGATTTACACAGACCCTGATGACCAATCTGCTTGGCTATATTATTGGTGGGTTCTTGGCAAAGGTAACTTCATTGAAAAAAGCGGTAATTGGCAGTAACCTCTCTTTCTTGTGCTAGCGCCTTCTCATGTGATGTTACTTGGCGTGTATCATGTTGGCGATGGGAATATTGTGTGTGTCTTTAACGATATGGTTCGGTTCTCTCAATACCCAACGCTGCTGGACGACCTACAAAACCCGACCGCTGGACAATGGTTTCCAATGGAGACGGTCGTCTCGACCTCCAGCAGCTATTTCCCCGGTGATAGTGGTTCCGTTTGGTTGTTTGTGTGTGACGCTGATCAAACCACCTTGCCATCGACAGCAATCATGGATTCCAGTACTGTCTTTCCTATCAGCAGCGCCATGACTATGGACTCTGACAAGACATGGACTGAAGATATCCAGCCTGTAACTTTTGGCTCTAGTAGGTTAGGGACAAAAAAGAAAGGACATCGCTGACGTTTTTATCTTCTTTTCGAATAGATGCTTGGACCGCGATGGTAGAGCAAAAAAAGGCACTCTCGAAACCAGTGACATTGGCCAAGCAGTACAAGGACTCAATCACACAGGAATCTAATAATTGGTATACCTTGGACCCAGTGGAAACGTTAAAATCAGAAATCCAAGTAGTACGCGACCTTATTGACTGTGAGCCAGAAAGCAAATGTAGGTTGGCAAGTGAAAGCTTCGCGACGGATCGCTGATGCAGCTGTATTTTGTAAAACGTTAGGGGCGCTACAAACATTGGTCCACTTTTTGCAGCAGCTGCGATTGCGAACTGGTAACGAGGACGACGCTTTGGATGATGAGTGCCTTCATCTGATAGATCAGTTGATTGCCTTGGATCCTTATCGTGTTAGACGATACGAAGAAATCAGTAAGTTGAAGGACCGCGCACTCTATCCAGCAACTCAACCTCTTTTTTTTTTTCGCTCACTCTAGAAAATCGCATTCATATCCGAAGGAAGGTCGATGCAATCAGAAGAAACAAAGACCACGCATCGACGTTGATAAATTATCTTTTTGAGTTGTAGAAAAATGCCCATTTTGTATAAACTGCCCTTGTGCGCCTTTCATTGATTTATTTTCAAGCAAGCACCATCTTTATGGATTCTCGTGCGGCACCACCTGTTTAAGACTTAGTTCCCATCGATCTCCCTTCATCACTGTCTCCTTACTTTGACAATGGTCCTCGACATACGTCCCCCAGTGCAGCTGCTTGACAAAACCAAGCTGGCAAAAAAAAAAAAAAACCAGCACTTTAGAAAAACGCATTCATGCAAAAGGAGGGTCGATGTAATCCGAAGAAAAAAAGACCATGCATCCACTTTGTTAAATTATCTTTATGAATTGTAGAAATATGCCATTTTGTATGAATTTGTACTTTATTATTCGAGCCTTCTTTTGAAGATGGGTAAGGAAGGTCACCTAAGTTACAAATGGTCGAGGGAGGCTGCCCGTGAAGTGTG
Source organism: Hesseltinella vesiculosa (assembly GCA_002104935.1). Classification (NCBI taxonomy): domain Eukaryota; kingdom Fungi; phylum Mucoromycota; class Mucoromycetes; order Mucorales; family Cunninghamellaceae; genus Hesseltinella; species Hesseltinella vesiculosa. The sequence goes on along the minus strand of MCGT01000016.1, from coordinate 498,779 downwards.
AAAGTAGCCGATCAGTGAGCCATACATCATCCAATGCTGGGTCTGAGGCGAGCTGCAGCAAGGCCGATTTGACAAGATCGGGAGGCAAAGTGTCTGACAGCTTGTGGATGACTGTATGAACGGTGTGATTGTTGATTTCTGGGTGTCCCTGCAAGGTGAGACAGTTGCCATCTGCGGAAACCATAGCTTGCACAGCGGTGTGAGGCGATGTGGTGGCCAAATTGAAAAAACCAGGAGGCACAGTCGCCACATGGTCTTCATGGAACTCATTCAACGTCTGTACGCGGACAATTAAAAGAGGTTAGTAACTAGACAGGTTTAGATTATGCTTCATCAGTTTCATTCATACAATGATATCTTTATCAGTGCGGAGCACATGCCGGCCAATTTCGGTCAATTGAATTGCGGTCGGTCCTAACTCCCACCCATTAGGATTTTTTTGACTGGGATTGCCGCAGGCACGGGAAATGATTTGATGACCAAAACAGATGCCAACAAGAGGAAGCATGAATGTGCCCTCGGAAATGACCAAGCTCTGGATGAATTGGACCATGGCTAGCTTGTAAGATTCATCACCATAGGCATTGTCGACAGACCCTGTGATAAAGACACCCTGGAACTTACCCGAGGTTAAATCACTGAGTGAAGGGAATTCTTGCTCAAGCGCATTGAACACATGCCAGGACACGGTCACTTTCGGCTGATTTTCTTGCTCTTGCCGTTTGGCTATGGCTCGATCAAATGCCGACTGCACCATGTCCACAAAAGAGCCATGGCGTTTTTGAATATCGGCTGTGGGTCGATATGTTTCCAATATAGCAATGTCGAGATGGGGTTCTTTGATCATGGTAGCTAGGGTTGTTGAGATACAATTTTTTTTAAAAAACAAAAAGAGTCGGTGTGAAAACTACATCGAATTTATACTTTTTTTGCTGCCCATTCAAATAAATAAGGTTTTGCTTGGAAAAAAAAAAAGGAAGGGATGTGACAAGGGCCCGGGACCATGGTTCCCGCTTGGAATGGTATAAAAGTATAAAATTTTATTTTGCCAAAGGGCACCAATTTTTAAATAGCAGACCTGTCGGACGGATGCGAAGAAAGGGGCGCTTGGAGTAAAAAAAAAAAAAGGATCAGTTTCTAGATTATCGAGGTCAACAGGAACAGGCAACCGCTTTCTCACGGCATCAGCCAATTACAACCTGGAGTGATCTAAACCACCAATCATAAACCATTTTCTCATCAGTACCTTGAAGATCATGGAAGCCAATCAAAGTGTCACGATGCCGCGTGTAACATTGATCTCAAGTCCTTCTTTCTCTATTTGGTCAAAGGCCCTCCAATGGAAGCATTGAGTGATATGAAAATTATCGGGATGGCTCATTCCTAGCCACTCTCACGAGCTACTTTATTCCCTCCAAAATAAGATATTTTTCAAGGGAACTCGAAAAAAAGTCAGGCTTTTCATTTGTTCACACAAGACTGGTGTGATCAGTTCTTTCTGTAATATCTTGACCATACATTATTACGCAAAAGTTTGACGCTTGTAAGTAGTAAAAAACACAAAAAACACAAAAAAAAAACGCAAGACGTGCTGCTGCCTTGGTTTGGGGTACGAGAGCCAATCGTTTGAAATTTGCAGAGAGCACAGCGGAAAAACTAGAATCAAACTGCATGGGCGAAACCGGTGAGCACTTGCAGATGTGACACAGTCACGTAATAATAAAAAAAAAAAAGATGAATGGTCTCGGATGTCCAAGCGTCATGAATGCGTTTACCCAAATTGGCCAAGATCAAATGATGGTACTTTTTTTACCAAATAAAGGTAATTTTCAAGGTCTAATCAACAGGGCGGTTTTACTGCAGTCCACTTTTTTCGTTTGGCGAGAAAGGAAAAAAAAATAGGAAAATTGGCGTAAACCGACTGAGGAAAGGGTTTCCAGGGGCGCATTGTGATGGGAGGTGGAAAATAGGGCTTGGGTGAACTGTATGCGTTTCATTTTTCCTGAAGAATTTGCAGCTGATGGCAAAAGATTGTTTTGGAGTTGACCCTGTTGTTTTTTCAATGGCAACGTGCGAAGGGGCCGAGGGATGCCCTTGTGATTTCGTGCGTCATCCTGACATTTTGAGCTGTTGTTGAACAGTATAAAATGACCCAAAATATCCATGCACCCAGGTGCTTGCCTGTTGCATGACAATGCCCATCAGTCATTTATTCTTCAGCCATCATTTGACAGATTACCATTTCTAGCTAATGCCATTCTCATATTGTCCAGCGCTTTTTTTTTTGACAAGATAGCCAAGATTGGTCAAGGAGACAAGGGGGAAGAAGGGGGAGGAGCAACGTGTAACGTAATGCCTGGGATGACAAACACATGCGCATGACATGGCGTACTTTCCATTTGAGCTAGTTCTCAGGAAGAACCATTTTCATTGCTTTCGTTCCTCAGTGATACAATATCTCTTGTCTTGACGCACTGCCAATTCATCTACGCACATACACACGTCATCCCTCCTTCTTTTGCCTTAATATAGGAAAAAATCTTGTCGTTTTGTGACAGGTTGGCTGATTGAAAACAAAAATAAAAAGGAGGAGAAACCTCGTGAGCTGACATCAAACTTGAAATTGCCATGGTAGCCAGCAGATCCATTCGACAAGTCGCGCGAGCTAAATCTTTTTCATCCACTTGGATAGCATCGAAAGGATTGAACAAGTATTTTATGGCAAATGCGACTGACTCCTTTTTTTGATAACGAAAAGAAAAACAAAAAGAATGCATGTATTGCTTCTTTATTTTTGATTTCCATTTTTGGAAAAATGATCAAGGCGATGCAAAAATGATGGCTGCCGAGCATTGCCACGCATGTCGGATGTAGCCCCACTAGGGGGCTTCAATGAATGCCATCCTTGGGTTTGCTGGCTGTTTGCTTACTTGTCCCCTTGCCTCGATCCTCCCATTGGAACTATCAATGCGTGTGCACCTCACACTGCCTTTAAAAGCAAAAAGAAGCTTGCTTCATGCATATCGAGTGTGAAATGGGACCAACCCGCGCCTATGGAGTAGTTTTGTGGAGTGTTCGCAGTGCATGCTAGGCTTGTTTTCATGTGTTCTGTGTCCTTTTTCATTTTCATTTTTTTTTTTTTTTTGTTTTTCCTATTTCATTGCTGTTGTGATGGGTGATGCATGTCGGGTGACGGCTTGATTTTTTTTCGGCCTTGTCCTGTAATCCTTTTTCCGACCTTCCCCCTTTCTTCTTCCCCTTTCTTTTACTATTTTTTCTTCTTCTTCTTGTTCTTTTTCTTCTTCTTCACTACCTCCTTTTTTTTATGATTTTAATCCCCTTCCCCTGTTATATTAACCTCATTTACTCCTTATAAAAATAGCCCACTGCGATATTTTTTATTGCGGCTGACCGTTCATTTTTTCTTCCTTCTTTCCTTTTCTCTTTTTTTGTGCTTGTCAAAGAACCCATCATCTATTGCTGTTTTACATCACCTTTTTTTGTATTTTTTTTTTTAATTTCTTGTTACACCAAGTCATTCTCATTCATTGTCAAGCAACCATCATTGTATCATGTCACGTAAGTTTAGACTTCCGCGTAGAAATGATTCCAATTGGCGCTCACTCTGTAAATGATTTTTAGGTGTCATGGATATCAAACATTTGTTATGCCAAACTATGGATATTGAGCAACAGCGACAACAACTCAAGGAATATGTTGACCCCTTAGTCATCCAGTCACCACAAGAGGCTACGTTTATTGAACAGATTTATGACGATGTGGACGCCTGGAAACATGCTCGATCTATGAGCAGCAGCAGTTTGAGTACGTGTAGTACGATCAGTAGTCGCAGCAATAGCATCAGCAGTCAAAACAGTTCTCCTCGCCAACGATCTCAGAGTGAGCATCATCGTACCTCGCCCTTAATCTCATATTACCAACAGCCCCATCACTATGCTGAGGCGTTGGTCGCGCCCTTGACAACATCCATGTCCACCACCATTCTATCCAGCCCTCCTCATCGACCCTCTCCCCATGCTCGCCAACGTCATCGGTCATGCTCAACTTCCAATGTCCATACCCTCATGGCTGCTTCTTCTTTGTCCTCCACACCAATGCAGACACGTACGCCTTGGACACCGGCGGAGGATGAGCTGTTGCAAAAAGGCTTTGAACAAGGTTTATCATGGGCCATGATCTCTTCCACCTACCTTCCCCATCGGTCGCGTGGCTGTTGCTGGGGCCGATTTAAAACCCTCCAAAGCAAAAATCTGATCGACTTCAAATTCCAGCAACAATCCCGATTAGCCCGTCGCCCTTGGAAAACCATGGATGGCAGGAGAGCTCCTTGCTGAAGAAAATAGCTCTCCTCTCTTTACCACACCCTCTCTCCTATGATCTCTCGCTCTCTCCTTCCGTTATGTCCATTTATGTTTACACTGGTGTTTCCTTGTAAAGTGATCGTTTATGCTACTTTTCTTTTGTATGACCCTTTGCTTCCTATATGCTCTATTATTATCACCTCACCTATCATATGCCACCCTTTTCTTTTTAATCGACGTGTTAAAAACGCTCTTTGCTATAAATTGAACCCTGATCCAATGTTTTTTTATGTGTTCCCCTGACATTTTCTGAAAGAGAGACCTGGTTTCATCACAAATTCGAAGCACTTCCAAGTATGCTGAGCTTTCTTTTCTTTTCTTTTCTTTTTTTTCCATACACTCCCCCCCTTTTTTTTTTGCTTCTACTTTGAAACATGCCATCCAAGACAGATATTATTGTAAATGGACTTGACCTCACTGTTTATGGTTTAGAAGAATACAACAATTTGCCTAAAGGTACCCCTGTTGGTATTTTATTTGCCATTCACGGTCGACTGCGTAAGTCCACGACGGGCTGATTAGTCTATTTCTAACACCTCCCATTGCCTCTTTCTTTCTCTTCTTTTTTTTACAATTAGAACAAAAGGCCATCATGGAACCCCTTGCTGGTGTCGTTTGCCCCTTGAATGACACACGTTCAGACCCTGGGCAACGTCATTTGTTAGTGGTTACATTTGATCAAGTGAATCATGGCTCGCGTCTTGTGGACAAGAACGCAAACAATGGTTGGGAAGCCCATAACCCATCACATGCTGTGGATATGTGGTCAATGATCCACACAGGGGCAAACACAGTGTCTGAGCTTATTGATGTGCTGGAACATTATCTCTTTGGTGGCCAACGCCCTGTGCAAGTGTGGGGCTGTATGGGCTTCTCCATGGGCGGTCATGTGGCCTTTCTGGCGGGGGCACAGGGTAGGAAAAAAAGAGCGAGCTCTCGGATGTAAAATGTCTCTCTCTGATTGCAGATGCCCGTATCTCTGTTGTGATTCCTGTGGTTGGCACAAGCGACTTGATCGGTTTGTTGGAAGCCCGATTGAAGGACGGCGGTCATCCCGACGAATACATGCCTGAATGGTTCAAGCAGCTTGTTCACAGCCACTGTCAGAACATGGGTGAACGACTGAAGAGCAAGAAACTGCTGTCGATCAGTGGTGGGGCTGACAAATTGGTTCCTGGTCGTTTCAACGAGCCCTTGGTGGAATTACTGCGTACTTCTTCAGCTGGCAGAGAATACCAAGACTGGGCTCAAATTACCGTCGACAAAGTTGGCCACGCTTGGTGTCCTGAAATGGGCATGTTAACTAAGGACTGGTGTCATCAATGGATGGTGAACGGCTCTCCCAACTCTAGCTATGTCCTGACTCTACCTGACACTTGTAACCTGTAGCTTGTAGATAGTTATGGCTCAAAGCACAATTGTATTATTTAATGAAACAGATACGGAGACGGTTGAAGTAGGATTTTTTTTTTTGGGAGAGCAAAAGGTGGGAAGTGAAGATCGCTGATCAGGTATCGAAGTTGTAGAGTTGAAGAGAGACCCGGCAAAAAAACCGTCCAATTTGCAAAACCTTGACCCCCTCTTGCCAAAAAAAAAAAAAAAAAAAAAGTGCTGGCTTCGTGTTAGCCTGGTCCGACCTTTGGCAAGTCAAAGTGTTCAGTGAGGTTGTCGAGTTTCGTATTGAATTCAGCCACGCGTTCCTTGTGTGATTTTTGCGCTTGCTTCGAGGCACGATCCAATTGCTGTGAAACATCAAAACAAGGGTGTCAATCATCAACAAGTCAAGGAGCATTGGATATTTCGTACTGATTACTTACTCGTTTCCTTTTGATTTCTTCAAATCGTTTTTCAGCATCTGTTTTTTGCACAACCTGGACAATCTTTGGATCATCTTGGGACGATTCAATTGCCTTGGTCATCTTTTCCTTGCTTGATTTTGATTTTTTCTTTTTTTTCCTGTGAAAGGCATGTTTCTGTGAGCATCCAGGCCATGTGGTGTATTTTGCTTATTTAGATGCTGAGTGCTTACTTGATAGAGGAAGTCCCCCCTTTAAACTTTAACGACCCGCCGCTAACATGCTCATAAGCAGACATGTTTTCGCTAGTCGAAGAATGAAACTGGGGAAGAGGGAGAAAAAAAAACATTGCGAGGAGTCCGCCTTTTATAGCTTCTAGTCAGCTAGCCAATCAAAATCCAGTCAAAGATTGCCAATGGGCGACTTCTGTCGGGCAGACCAGTGGATGTTTACCACCCTCTAGCTCTCCCTTCCTCTTTCTAAGAGAGTTGTAATTTTAATCATGGTCATTTCTTATCATTTGTACTGGTTTGCAGAATTTGGGGTGAGTTGACTTAATCAATTTTTGCACTGAGGTTCTTGATCAGATGGCCTGGGGGTCGGTCCCCTGCGGAAAAGTCATTTTTTTAAGCTGAATCAAGGGGTAAGTTGAGCAAAAGTTGAGATGTTGTTACGACAAGCTTCTTGTCAATGAAATCTAGATGGCCATCTGCATTGAGATGTGCCATACAGAGTACTTGTGAGCATGCCCCAATGCGGTCAATACTGCCGGATATCAAGTTCTCAGTAACCTTGAAGAGATCCAGCATTGCTGTGTTTGGAAACGTCATGGTCATACTTAGATCCGCTTGAAACTGATGGCGCACACGGTGATAGAGCTTGTTACCAAATAATTGCATCATTTCTGGGTGCATTCGATTGTTTTTTTGGAGCAAAAAAATGGATGATAATGACAATATCATATGAGCATCTGATTCCAAGGACAATCCGTCGACGGATGCATCGCCAAAGGTGGATTGTTGTAGCTCGAAAAATCGCTGCGACACGTCAACATCGTCAAGGCGCATACGATCGGGTCCAGGAGGCCGAAGATGGAACGACAAAGACGACGACTCTGTTGTGATTGGAGAGATTGACGAGCCAAGTTCAGGTACGAGCAGTGAGGAACTGGGTACAAATGATCCAGGGGACAAGGAATCAATGTCTGATATTCTTCGATCCTCCGCTCTCGCCGTTGAAGCCTTAATCTTTTTTTTCAAAAAAAAAAAAAAAACTTATTAGATATATTGGCATGGTCTTTTCGGCTCCCAAACATATACCAAGGAAACTTCGTCGTCGGTATCATCATCACTGATCCTTGGTCCGATAGATGGGTCCAAAGGTGCACTGTAAGATTCTGGAGCTTTATCCTATTCGAAGAAGAATGAGCAGCAGCAAACACATGAACTTTTTTTTTACCTTGGTTTGTGCAGCACCAGAGATCGGCAAGGTGGGCTCAGCAGACGCCTGAGTAGAGGATGAGGTTGCTTGTCCAATAATGATTTTTTTTGCATGCAGGCTTATATCGTCACCTTGGTATACATTGCCTTGGATGACGACTTGGGAGGGTGACGGTTCCTCTTTTGTGGTTAAATAACTGCGTTAGTAGGTCCTAACAGGGATATCTTGGTAGAAAATGCCCACCTTTTGCTTTTTTTTTTGATAATCAAAGTATCAATCAACACCTGCACTTGTGGAGGAACGTTTGGATCTTGTCTTATTACTCCCAGCAAATGATAAAATGATTTTTGATCGGTGATGTGCTTGCGTTGACGACTGTACACTCTTTCCATGAGTAAGTGGCGGCTCTCCTGGAAGACAGGTGGCGGACTTTGGATTTCCGAGTGTCGCACAAACCATGATAAATTTGGCGCAGGATTTTTTTTTTTTGTCGTAGATATTTTTTTTTCGTGTCGTCATCGACTTGTCGTGCGACAAACTGCTACTTAAATACAACTACATAGGGGTCCTATGGAAGCAGTCATTGATGCGGGGAGAAGAATTACCGATAAAGCCATGCAGATCCTTGATAGAAACATCATTCCACGCCGCTTTGACGATGCGGCCGACCAGAACTGCTCAATCGGATCGAGCTCAGGAGAATAGGTTGGAAGATGCATGTATCGATACCCACGATTCCTGATGAAGCTATCGATGGCCTTGGATTGATGACTTGGTGCATTGTCCATCACCAAATAGCAGCCGTCAAATTCTGGATGTTGGTCCATAGTATTCATGACCTCATTCAAGAAGGCGATGTAGTGATAAGTGTTTGTGCCGATGCCAATGTGTTTGTAGGTAACTTGATCAAGTTGCTTTTTTTGTTCCTTGTAGGCGGACTTGCCATGCTGATTTGAACAACACCAGAAGCACAAGGACCAAGGATCGTGGAAAAAGGCAACTTTCTCAAAATGCGACATTATGCATTTGGTCATCCTGACAAAAAAAAAAAATGTTGCGCCAAATTTGTCTTAGCTTGTGCGACACTCGAAAATCCAAAGTCCGCCACCTGTCTTCCTTGAAAGCCGCCACTTATTCATGGAAAGAGTGTACACTGTTTCCATGAATAAGTGGCGGCTCTCAAGGAAGACAGGTGGCGGACTTTGGATTTCCGAGTGTCGCACAAGCCATGACAAATTTGGCGCAGCGTTTTTTTTTTTTTTGTCGTAGATATTTTTTTTTCGTGTCGTCATAGACTTGTCGTGCGACAAATTGTTACTTAAATTCAACTACATAGGGGTCCTATGGAAGCAGCCATTGATGCGGGGAGATGAATTACCGATAAAGCCATGCAGATCCTTATAGAAACATTATTACACGCCGCGTTGACTCGATGCGGCCGACCAGAATTGCTCAATCGGATTGAGCTCAGGGGAATAGGGTGGAAGATGCATGTATCGATACCCACGATTCCTGATGAAGGTATCGATGGCCTTGGATTGATGAATTGGTGCATTGTCATCACCAAATAGCAGCCGTCAAATTCTGGATGTTGGTCCATAGTAATCATGACCTCATTCAAGAAGGCGATGTAGTGATGAGTGTTTGTGCCGATGCCAATGTGTTTGTAGGTAACTTGATCAAGTTTGCTTTTTTGTTCCTTGTAGCCGGACTTCTCATGCTGATTTGAACAACACCAGAAGCACAAGGACCAAGGATCGTGGATAAAGGCAACTTTCTCAAAATGCGACATTATGCATTTGGTCATCCTGCAAAAAAAAAAAAAAACGCTGCGCCAAATTTGTCTTGGCTTGTGCGACACTCAGAAATCCAAAGTCCGCCACATGTCTTCCAGGAGAGCCGCCACTTATTCATGGAAAGAGTGTACAGTGACCGGACAAAAAAAAGTACCCCTTTTCCTTTTCCGTCACACCTTGCATAAATCTTCAGAGTTAATAAATACAACCTTTCTTGAAGACCAATCGATCGATCCTGCTGGAAATTTCGTATATGATTCAGTTACGGATATTTATTCCTTAGTAAAAAAATCTTTGTCATTGTGCTTATGAAAAAAAATTGAAGTTGAGATCAATAGCGAGTAGGTCCGCCACGATTGCAAATAACAGCTTGCATTCTCAACCTCATGCTGGAGATGTATTTATTGAAGTCGTCCTCAGTAAACTCGTTCCACACCTCCTGGAGAACCTTCCGGAACTCAGGAAGCTTCATCCCTTCATGAAATCTAAGATTGACGCGAAGCTTCATAATACCCCACAAATTCTCGATCGGGTTGAGATCTGGCGACTGCGCCGGCCAGTCCAATTTAACGATCCCTCGCTTTTGACGCCAAGCCTTGGTGAGGTTGCTCCTGTGGATGGGAGCCCCATCTTCCATCAATACGAAATCGTTGCCATGGGCTTCCATAAAGGTCGTAAGAGGTCCGTTGTAGACCTGTTTAAGGTAGTCCTTGGATGTGCTACAAGTCTTGCGGTCGTTGGCACCCTCCTTCTCGAAAAAGACAAGCTCTGTCTTCTGTCCATGCATGATGCCTCCCCACAACATCTGGGAGGTACGTCCGCTCTTAAAAGTGGGCTGCAGGTTATCGGGGTGGTCGCCTTCATTATCTTTTCTCCATACGCGAACCCTGCGGGAATTCTTTCCAATTTCAAACGTAGATTCATCGGACCATAATACCTTCTTCCATTGTTCTTGCGTCCAGTGAAGATGGTTTCTAGCGAAAGAGACTCGTGCTTTACGCTGTTGTTTGTTTATAAACGGTGTTTTCTTGGCAACTCTCGAATGGATGCCCATTGCATGTAGGTGACGTCGAAGTGTACGGTTGCTCACTTTAATAGCAAGCATTAGTCGTAATTGATCTAATGTAGCTCGTCTGTGCTTTCTTGCCAAACGTCCCAAACTACTCAAGTCATACTTCGAAAGCTTTCTTGGGCGACCAGATCCTTTCATCCGTTCGAATGATCCGCGTTCATTGTACTTCTTTATCGTGAGCCTAATCGTTCTACGTGTAACATGAAATTGGCGGCTAAGTGATGTCGTAGAGATCCCTCGGTAATGCAATGCAACCACTTGAGCCTTATCCTCAACTTTCAGAACCATTCGAAGCGAAAAAAAAACATTCCCCGCACTCTCAGGGTACGAAATCACTGCGCTCTTATTGGACGAATTTCACTGGGCAATTCCGTTTTCGGAATAGGGGTACTTTTTTTTGGCCGGCCACTGTACAGTACAGGATTTGTTGTGATGATTGGCGCGCAGGATAAAATTTTTAGCAGGCAAAAGAGAACTAATTCACAGGCAAAATAAAATTGAGTGCACGCAAACCAGGTCTGATTTGCACGCAAAGCATTTCCAGTGCACGTGAACCTGATTCTCCAGCCAACGCAAACCAGACCTCCGACTCCCGCAAACCTGATCTCCACCCCACGCAAACCAGATCTCAAGTACACGCAAATTCGCTTTTTTTTTTTAAAAAAAAAAAGAATCTTTGTTTTTTGTAAAAAAAAAAGGGGGGGGGGAATCTAGAGCATCTCCTCCATGCTCAAAACAACGTTCATAAAAGGTGGGCGAGTGCCTAATCCAACCTTGGCAATCGCCTTCGGAGGACTGCAGACAGGGGGCTGGCACAACTCCTTCATCCAACGTTGTGCAATGTGTCAGTGCACGTTATGCTTCGCTGCAATCTTTGCAATTGTTTTCTTGCCCTGATTATGGATTGCTTCAAGAAGGACTTCGTGTTTAATTTTTTTCGAATATCGGTTGTAATGTCTTTTCTGTTGGGTTGGCGGTCGCTGCTGCGTTTCTTCGTCTCTTCCCTTTTCTAATACAAATTGAATGTCCATGCGCATTTTCGAAGAGATTGAGAGAGACAAACAAATTTAGGAAGATGCGACTTCGCTCTGGAAGCGCTCTGCTTGCAATCAAAAAAAAAAAAAAAAATGGCAAGTCGAACGATGTCGAACGCTTCTTGCCTTTTTTTTTGGTCGCAAGCGGAGCGTTCGACATCGTTCGACTTGACTTTTTTTTTTTTGGTCGCAAGTGGACTTGCCATTTGGCTCAAAAAGGTGCAACTCTTCTCAGAAGCAAGATTTTCACCAAGGACCATACAACTCCGATATGACAAGATCTTGAAATGTTGGGCCAAAATCAAGGCAGGTGTACGCCGGTCCCCCTTGGACGATCAAGACTCTTTGGCCCCAAGAATCCGCGAGGCTGCTCTCTCCGTGACACCAAGCGATTGCCAAGGGTGGATCCGGTACTCCCTCACCTTTTTTGATCGTTGTTTGAGCAAGGAGGAGAAGCTCTAGTCGCTGCACCTCTTTTTTTTTTTCAAGAAAAATAAATGAAGGTGCTTTTTTTTAATTTTTAATTTTTTTTTTTTTTTGCGTGCACTGGAGATCTGGTTTGCGTGAGGGGAGACTAGGTTTGCGGGTGGAGAAGATCAGGCTTGCTTTGCGGGCAAATCAGACCTGGTTTGCGTGCACTCAAATTTATTTTGGCTTTCTTTTGCCTGCTAAAAATTTTATCCTGCGCGCCAATAGTCCAAAAAGGGAAATGTCTAACGCGTTCGACAAAAAAAAAAGCGTATGGAAAAGATATGGAGTCGAACGAGGTAAAAAAATCATTTTGTAACAGTAATTTGCGTAAATAAACGCCTCTTTCGACTCCATATCTTTCCCAAACGCTTTTTTCTCAGGGTTAGCCCTGCGGAACGTAGGTTTCCGTGAATTCTGGGAGAGGGTATTTAGGAAGCGAAAATCTTGACTGCACGGCACATCAGTACCCACTCAAACATGGATTGGCCACACTGATCCACCCTCCTGCCGCAGATTAGAACCGGGATATCACGTATATCCAGCACCTGTTTGTCCGCCCTGCATCGACCTAGCGCTGTGATCCCACCTGTCTCTCCTCCAAATTATCTTTACTTTTGACTTCCAGTTGCTGACGAGGAACTGCACCTCCAGCAAGAAGGCTATGCCCGAAGAGTTACAGCAAGTCATTGGAGCAGCTTTACAGCATTCCGTTTTATTACAGTATGGATCTCTTGTAAGTGACTCGCTATGCTCCCTCCTCCCAGTCCAACACCTTGGAAAAGACAACAGCTATAAAAAGGGAGATTTGGATTCAAATTAAAGAATTATATGACTAAATAGAAATGGAGGAAGATTGACATTGGAAGTAAATGAATGGAATGAGTGGTAATGAAGGATAACGATGAAAAAAAATGAGAAAAAGTGCTTCTACGCGTGTAGATGGCCGCTTTATTATTTTCTCTCTCCGATGTTCTTAAGGAGAAGGGGGATGGCTGATTTATGCTGCGGACGAGTGAGACGCGAGTGTCTTTATAGCGAGTTCAAAGTATGTGGGTAGGTGATGGCATTGGCAGTATAGCCGCAAAAGTCCTATCGTATTGGCTGTGTCTTCATTGCAATCATCGATGTCATTTGGATTTCGAATCCATTCGTCCGAGAGTGCTGCCAAGATGGATAAAAATAAATGAGTAACATCTGGCTTGTTGTAACCCACGCAACTTACCGTTTTGCTTGCACAGACGAAGGAAGCGATAGAGCACAGTCTGTTGTATCACTACATCTGCATGCCAGTCTGGGTTCTGGCGAATGTGTTCATCTATTTCTTGCCAACTGGGAAAAAAAATAAATGAGCCATGACTTTGGATCGGTTAAGTTCCTGCTTACTTGTCCTGGATATAAATCGAGCCCCATAAGATATTCAGCATTGCCACGATTTGGTCTTCATTATTGTCAAGCTGTGTATACCCGTTCGAGAAAAAAATGAGTCTTCAATAAATGGAAACAGATTAGATGTTATTACGGCAAATTGGACAAGCAGTTGTAATGCGGTAAAATAATTTTCAAGATCGCTACCATGGTTGTCGAGTGAGCAAAGAACAAGGATAAAGTCAGGTAGCGCCAAGGCTTCACCACAAAGAAGTCGATGCAAGCGATCCGATAATGCCTATCCAGGAAAGAAAAAAAAGGAAATGAGGGACAGGACGGCCTTCTTGGCTGTTTCCTACAGCAAGCTCAAATTTCCAATCGCGTTTGATCAAGGTGGAGGCAAGGCCATCTAAAATGGTTTCGATGTGGACACCACTGTTTGCTGAAATCAAGAAGTGGTCGCGGCATTTGGCTACAAACAGCTCCTCGGCTTCGACCAAACTTAACTCGGCTAGAATCACCTGGACTTCTGGCAAATCTTGCACCGACGACAAAGACCGTGCAGACGGACCTTCACAGTAACCGGCTATTACGGCTAGTTTGGCTTGGGACAAGGTCATCTAAAGTCGGTTTAAAATAAAAAATAAGTCAATAATAAAGAGGTGTTGTTGTGTCATTTGCCTCTTACCTTTTTCCTCTCCAAGGAAAGGATGGTGGGAATACACGCCATCAAGGCTTGAGACATCGGCAAGAACTGACCACGATGCAAGTAGTATTTCCAAGCTACTTGAGGGTTATCTTTGATTACATCTGCCACAAGTTCATCATATGACATTGCCATGGAAAGGATAGCACTAACGTCGCAGCGCTGTAAGTGGTGTTCAAGTAGCGCTTTGACAAAATCAGCGCCATAGGTATCAACGTATTGTTTTATCATCGCCTGATCGGTATCTGGGTCGGTTATTTCCACTAAAAACGTAAAGAAGCGATGTTCCTTTGCCAGTTCCGTCGCAGTCTTTGACATTCCAAGTTCCCATAAGGTATATATCACAGCTTCGCGTTCTAAATGATACAAGGATTCGTGACTGAATGAGCCAAGGAAAAAAAAAGGGGGGGTCAGTCGTTTTTCAACCAGTTTTTTTAGAGCAAATGTGGAGATACCTTGAATTTCCCTGTGCCTTTGATCGGCAGTCAGAGAGGATGAAGCCGCCAAGTTCACTGAGCTGCCCTAGGAACTCGCGATTGTGAATATCGGCTAGGGATCCGTGCTCCAAATACGCCTTCACGCGTGCAAATGCATGACCAAGTATGGAGGCGATGTTGACTAAAATAAAAAAATGTCAGAAGCCCAGATCATGTTCAATATCGCGCATTTGTACCTGACTTGTCGTTTTCAGAGTATTGAACACCGTAGTTTCTTTCAAAAGCTTGGCGAAGTAAGTCAAGGCTGTAAACGATGTTCTATTCACGTGAATAAAGTAAAACATGAGCATGTGGATATGGCCGTCATGGCTGGGGCATGGATGAACGTAGGGGTTACCGTATCGCCTTGACTTATGAGTAACAGCAGTTCTTGGTAATCAGCAGGCGGTAGCGTCGTTGACAACATGTTTAAAACAGAGCCATTGTCATCTTCTAAATACCGAGGTAGATTCATCATCTGCAAAAAAAAAAAACGAGGCTTAGCCCTGACTTTGCTTTCTCTTGTTCAGTGATTTGTAGTTACATGTTCAGCTAGGTGCCTTTGTAAAGTTGATTGGTCCGAGGCGTCCAGAGCTGTAGTCCAATAAAGCTCCAATAATTCCCGCTTTCGAGACTCCTCTTGTCTAGTGAATATAGCAGAAGGACAAGTTAGCCCGGCGCTCGTTTCCTTCAAGGATTACCCTAATTCCAGCCATTGATTCATGATTTCCACACCAATTTGACACGCTTCAGCGAATCGTAGAATTTGCAAGAGAACTGATTGGTGCAGTTGATCCAAGCAACCTTCAGACTTGATAATTTCAGGGATGCGCTTGACAAATTTTAGCCGCTGCGTTAGTAGAACTTGGATGTCCATGGACAGCGGCATCAAAGACGTGCCTAACAAGAAGGTTTGTAAGAGACGATCTTTACCATTTTCTCGAGGTTAACTTGGAGCGCTTCTTACCTCCATTAACAATATCGCTTGCTAACCCCGAAGCCACCATACCGATTTTGCCGTCTGTGTCGATCGCAAGTGGGAATAGCAAAGGGTTCTGTTCAAAAAAATGAATTGTGAGCGAACCATCCACATTCATCGGTAACGTTCGCCTACCCTGTGATTGGCACCAAAGAAGACCAATTGTTCCAATTGAGAGCGAAGCTGATGGACCTGCGCGTCAGCTTGACTTGGCCTAGCAGTAAATGGGAAGCAATATGAGTATATGTATCCATTACTCCCCCCTCTCCAGAGTGAAGTGTACTTTTGCATGTGATTTGGTTTCACTTTGAAAGTCAAGACATCCGAGGCTGAAGTGAAGACCAAACATTCAGAGGTACATGATGGTGATGAAGTGGTTGTGGTTGCAACAGTGGAGTCGGTGTTGTGCTGGGGAACGATGGTGCTCAGGATATGATTAGAATGCTGTAGGCTAAGGTAGTTTTCGCAAATGGTGTAGTCGGCCATGGACACAGCCGTTACAGAATCACCCACGGTCACAAATGTAACTCTGTTGTCGGTGCTCACCCTTAGGTTGCTTTGTGATTGGGCAGGGACACCGTTCTGAAAGAAAAAGCAGAAAAAGAAAAGTCAATTCCTATCGTAAAAAAAAAAAAAAGCTTACAAGCACGTGCGGTAGTTGAATGGCATGGATGCATTCAAAGACTTGATCTTTTTGCTTCATGACAACAAACACCAGATGTGATTGTTCACCAGCACGGTATGTTAAAAGAGCCGCCCAAGATTCAGTTCTACGTTAACAAAGAAAAGAGTCTGCGTGAGATTGCTACCTATAAAATGCATGTACCAAACATACGCGTATTTTTCCATGTCCAGCAAAGCAGGCTTTGCGCCATGGATTTCTGGTAGCCAAGGCAGAACATGTTGCTCGACGTAAGATTCAAGTTCCATCAAGCAATTCATCTAGAATAGGCGAGAATAGTGAGAATTACCTAGCATTCGAAGATTGAGGCACTTTTACCACTGGTTCAGCTTCCAAAGATATTGTCCAGAATTGGGCCATGGTCGTGCTGAGGACGACAAGACTGTTGCTATTGATGAAATAAAAAAAAAAAAAAAGAGTCAATAATGATGTTAAAGTTTCTTCCATGTACAGTAATAAATTACGTGGCGTGACCTTGCATGACTTTGATGATTTGGCCCATGGTATTTTGCTCGGTGCTCGCGGATAGGTAGGACCAAAGACTGCGCAAGCGGCTGGCATTGGCGGTGTTTTTGTACAAGGCAACATACTCGAGTGTGGGAGGGTTGCCGTTTTCTGTCATTCGTACAAGGTATACGTTTCCGACAGATGAACCAATAGCAGCAATGTAAGGTGACAAGGTCAAGTCGGTCGACAAGGAAGTGATAGCTTCATCGTAGCCAAGCTGGAGTTTGACATGAATGTGTTCCGTGGGATCGGTGGCAGTGACACGTTGGAAATTCCTGTACTGCAATTCACCTGCAACAGTAACAATGAGGATGCCACCGGTTGGTGCAATCAGCTTAGCAAACGGTGGACTCGTAGTGCCAGAACGGTTGTCGATGCAGAATTCGGAGGTCGTGTCCTAACGAAGACACAAATTGACACAAAATGCGCGTCAGTTAATATCCCTAGAGCTGGAAAGTCATAACGAGCTTACCTTGAGCATCGGCAAGTAACATGCAATCTGACGAGGAGAGGAGAGCAGTAGAGCTGGAGGGTTGACTGATGCTATCAGACGCAAGGGTTGGCCTGGATCGACATTACGAGACAAAAAAAGGAAAAAGGAAATGAGTGAGGTGAGTACAAGCTATTTAATGAAGATATACGATAGAAGAAGAGGGAAAAGAGGTACCTTTCCAAAGATCTAGCTTGGTTTGGATAAAATGAGGAATGCTGAACGCTCTGGAAATCGAAATCTGTTGATTTTCGCCGTAGATGAATGGATGGGTCCAAGGAATGACCGATAAACTATCCATAGGAGCAGAAGGATCGCGGCCAAATAAAGGTAAAGGCATGTCATTGCTGTTGGTCAGTTCTGCTTCATAGTCCATAATTGTTACTGAGCAGAGCCGCGTTCTTGAAAGAAAAGAGTTTTTGAATTGTTTTCCTTGACTTGACTTGACTTTTGGCAGCCAATCAAAACCAAGAGAAACACCAAGCATTTTTTCCCCTCTTCTCATTTTGTGTTGTTTTTTCACTTTTTTTTTATTATCGTTGGGCCGTAGCCATGGATCATTTTGAAGATACACCTCAGGATGATTTTACGTACCTGGAATACTCTGCCGACACACAGCCGTCACAGTATGATTTCAACGATTTTACGCAGCAGACGCACAACCAGGATCTCTCTATTGCAACGTTATCGCTTGCTGACAATGCCTTTGACGATGACGACGATGACGATGAGGAAGACGACGATGACGATGACCAACTGACTACCAAAGGCACCTCCTTTGCTGATGATTTTCAGTTTGAAGAGCCTGATGATTTAGACGGCTTTGGCGACCATTCTGAACTTGATCATTCTTTACCTGAGCATGCTTGCAAGTACTGCGGTATCCATTCACCAGCCTCTGTTGTCAAGTGTGTAACATGTGATCGCTGGTTCTGTAACTCTCGTGGAAATACCTCCGGTTCTCATATCATCAACCATCTTGTTCGTGCTAAACACAAGGAGGTCATGCTTCATCCAGAGTCACCTCTGGGCGAAACTGTTCTGGAATGCTACAACTGCGGCTGTCGCAATGTCTTTTTGCTTGGCTTTATTCCTGCCAAAAGTGACACCGTTGTCGTCTTGCTCTGTCGGTAAGTTACCTCTGCCTGTTCACTTAGATTTATCCTTTGACTGACTTTTTTTTTTCTGCCAGCCAACCCTGTGCTGCTGTGCCATCTTCAAAGGATATGACCTGGGACACATCTCAATGGATGCCTTTGATCGACGATCGCTGCTTCTTGACCTGGCTTGTCAAAATTCCTTCCGACCAAGAACAGCTACGCGCTCGCCAAATCACCTCACAACAAATCAACCGCTTGGAAGACTTATGGAAAGAGGACAAAGAAGCTACACTGGAGGATTTGGATAAACCCGGTGTCGATGACGAACCTCACCCTGTTTTGCTGAGATATGAAGATGCTTACCAGTATCAAAACATTTTTGGGCCTTTGGTCAAAATGGAAGCCGACTATGACAAGAAACTCAAGGAATCCCAGGTTGGTTCGCCACGCTCTAAAAAAAAAAAAAAAAAAAAGTGGGCAACATTCTCATGTACGATTTAAATTAGACCTGTGATGACATTGTTGTGCGTTGGGATGTTGGGCTGAACCAGAAGCATATCGCTTGGTTTTATTTTCCAAAGCTTGAAATGGGTGAAGTCAAGCTGGCCATTGGCGACGAGCTCTGCCTTCGGTATCGTGGTGAATTGCACGAAGCTTGGGAAGACGCTGGGCATGTCATTAAGATCCCTGATAGTAGGTCGCACCTTTTATATTTCTGAACAATAGAACAGACACTCACCTATTATTCTAGGCATCAACGATGAAGTTGCCCTGGAACTGCGCGGTAGCAGGGTGCCTACGCGATGCACCCATAACTTTTCGGTGGACTTTGTTTGGAAATCGACTAGCTTTGACCGTATGCAAAATGCTATGCGCACATTTGCTGTCGATGAAAAGAGTGTTTCTGGCTATGTCTATCACCGATTGCTTGGTCATGACGTTGAGCCTCAGGTGTTGAAAACGCAAATGCCCAAGCGGTAAGCAAAAAAAAAAAAAAAAAAAAATGGGCTGACAGATGATCAAAGACCTGATGTCCTATTATCACCGTTTGCCCAGCTTCTCCGTTCCCAATTTGCCAGAGCTGAATCATTCGCAAGTGTATGCCGTCAAATCCGTACTGCAGAAGCCGCTCAGCTTGATCCAGGGCCCTCCTGGTACAGGGAAAACCGTGACCTCGGCTTCGATTGTCTACCACCTTGCCAAGATGAATGCTGGCCAGGTGCTTGTGTGTGCCCCATCAAATGTGGCGGTCGACCAATTGGCGGAAAAGATCCACACGACCGGCCTCAAAGTGGTGCGCGTGACTGCAAAGTCGCGTGAAGCCCTCGACTCACCTATCTCCTTCTTGACCCTGCACGAACAAGTCAGCAACAACGATACCAACCCAGAGCTGCAAAAACTAATCCAGCTGAAAAAAGAACAAGGTGAACTTAGCGCAAAAGACGGTACCAAGTACCATGCACTCAAGCGACGTTGCGAAAAGGAAATTCTCAATGTAAGTGTGGTTATTTTTGAATGGCTGCCTTTACATGGCATTGATTTCTTTCTATCATTTTTTTCGTTTTTAGGCTGCCGATGTGATTTGCTGTACAAATGTAGGTGCTGGGGATCCTCGCGTTGGGAAACTGAAGTTCCGCACTGTCTTGATCGATGAAGCCACACAGTCCTCCGAGCCCGAGTGTATGATCCCGTTAGTTCTCGGTTGCAAGCAAGTCATCCTCGTTGGTGACCATCAGCAGCTGGGCCCTGTGATCATGAACAAGAAAGCATCTCGTGCAGGCTTGTGTCAATCACTGTTTGAACGCCTTGTCGTCCTCGGCATTCGCCCAATCCGCTTACAAGTGCAGTACCGCATGCACCCATGCCTCTCTGAATTCCCCAGCAACATGTTTTATGAAGGCACGCTGCAGAACGGCATCACCACCCAGGAACGTCTGCGCAAAAACGTCGACTTCCCTTGGCCCGAACCCGAAAACCCCATGATGTTCTACGTCAATCTGGGAAACGAAGAAATCTCCACCTCCGGCACATCCTATCTCAACCGCACTGAAGCCACCAACTGCGAAAAGGTCGTCACCCGCTTCATGAAGTCGGGTATCCACCCCTCACAGATCGGCGTCGTCACTCCTTATGAAGGTCAGCGAGCTTACATTGTCCAGTACATGCAATCGAGCGGTTCAATGCGAAAAGATCTCTACAAGGACATCGAAGTTGCCAGTGTCGACGCATTCCAAGGTCGTGAAAAGGACTACATCATCCTCAGCTGTGTACGAAGCAATGAGCATCAAGGCATTGGGTTCTTGAGCGACCCACGTCGTCTGAACGTGGCATTGACCCGTGCAAAGTATGGCGTTGTCATCCTTGGCAATCCCAAGATTCTCAGCCGACATCCCCTATGGCATCACCTCCTGGTTCACTTCAAAGAACGCGGCTGCCTTGTTGATGGCGCCCTGAACAATTTGCGTGTCTCCATGATCCAATTCAACCGCCCCCGCAAATCTTACAACAAGGACGACAAGTTCCGCCAAGGTCTAGCTCATCAAATCGATGCTCGTGAGGCCTTTGCCAAAGCCCCTTTAGCTACTGATGGTAACTTTTTAGTTCCATTTGGGAAAAACCAGATCACGACTCATTTTTTATTTATTTACTTATTTTCTACTCCATAGCTCGCCGAGGAAATCGTGCCTTTGGCCAAGAGTACATGCATACCCATGACCCTGTGGGATACATTCCCTCGGATCTTGGCTCAGTGCCGTCATCACAGATCAGTATTCCTTTTATCCCCTCCGCCTCGGGTCCATTTACACAAGATCTGTCGCAATCCAGTGTGGTCAATCGCAAGAGTTATAAGCATTCGACCGAGCCTTCCCCAAGCCAAACTCGTTATATCCCTGGATCATCTACGTTTGCCAGTCATACCTTGGGTTGGAATGGCTCCATTTCCCAAAACCTCTTCAACAGCCAAGCTTCCATGGGCCTTGCGCTGTCCCAAAGCGATCGTCTCCGAATGATGGCCGATCTCGCCTCGCAACCTAGTGGGCTATTGTCACCCCAGAGCAGTAATCTTATGAGCCAGGATGGGTTCTCCTTTGACGACTACAAATCCCAAGATGTCTCTACCGTCATGAGTCAAGATTTTGATCTTCGCAGCCAAGCAAGCCAAGCCTACACTCAATTCTAGCCCCTGTTCCTTCTCTCCCTCCCTTCCATTTGGATGCTATCCATGTACAAGATCTGTGGTGAATCCTTTGATGAAGGAAGCGCTTAAAATATCGGGTGCCATGTGTCGTTATGGCTCGCAACATCGTTGGCCCATATTTTTTTATACTCCTTTATCCACCTGCCCTCTCTCTTTCATTTTTGTTTAAAATAAAATAGATGTCTGCCCCCTGTCATGCTGAATGGATCATAGACGACTATGTAACGATCGCTCGAGAAAAAAGGCAAGGTGCCTTGAGTGTATACTTAGCCTTTTCCTTGTTTTGGGTGGGGGTGCGGCCAAGGACTAGCAACGAAGTAGGATGGGCGAAATACCCATAATTTTTTTTATACGCCTTCTGCAGCTAAATCACCGCACTCGTCCATTTCAGGTGCCAGACGACTGCATCCGAGAGGCTTAAGCTTTTTACTGGTGGACCATCCTATACTATTTCTGTGCAAGTTTGGTGAGAATAAGTTGAGTTTAGATGATTGTTGACGAGATCATCGGCTGGGAAACCTAGCCCATTTTGGCCAGTGTCTCGGAACTACCAACATCAAGCTGAGAGCCGGCTAACTATATCGCCTTCACTGATCGATCCGATATTTTTGATAATGTCATTCTTTATGAGCTTCACAACTCATACGAAATTTCACATCTTATGATTCCTTCAATATCCTGAGGAAAAAACACCCCTCCCTCAAGTTAAATTTGACTGGAAGGTGGCAATGCATGATTGGCATAAGCCTAACATGACCACACGATGTCTGAGAGGCTGTGACTTCAGCTATGATTCTATCTCACCATATTGCGCACGTATGCAAAATTTGAGGTAGCTCGATTTTTGATGGTTTTTTCCCTGATTTTCTACCAGATCGTCGGAGGAGATCTGAGATTCCACTAGCCATCTTAAAAAAAAATGGGTATGGCGCACAGTACTGTTAGCAAGAAAATCGTCGCCAAACTTTACGTGGAAGCTATAAATCATGCATGACGTTGATGCTGAAAAAGTCAAGTCAATGTGAAGGTGGTTGCCCGGCCAACTTGATGCCTGTTTAGCTTTTTATAACTCCTTCGATTCCTCGACACCCCGTAAAAAAAAAAAAAAAAAAGCAGGTGAAACCGCCTTGTCCTCTGCTGAGGTAGCTCTTTATTGGAGGGACGGGGGGTCATGGAGGGCCAGCCTTGCTCTTTTTGGAGCCACCCTTGTTGGGGCCAACCTTTGACCTTTTGACGGTTGCCACACGGCAGCTGAACTTCCTGGCATTGGTCTCCAAGATGTCGTCACGGGTCATCAGCTCAGCCTTATGACCGTGGTGCACCAAGATATACTTGATAGCCTTGCATTTACTAATCAAATAATATAGAATTAGTGCATATTGTCATTTGAAACCCATAACCTTTACCGCAGCAATTCGACAACTTGGGCGGGTGAAGTTGACAAACCTGCATAGTCAATGACTGTCACAACAACATCTGACTTTGACGTTTTCAAACGGGTCAGCATGTCTATCAAGAAAAAAAAAATAAGGGGACGCAATTCTATCATGCCTCAGTAGCTTACCTTGGAAATCGCCTGTCACAGTCAGTAAATTGTCAAACGCAAAGGCAGAAGGTAATGGTCGAGGTCGTTGCACGTCTCGACACTCCATATCCTGAGTCGCGTTGGAATATGGAGATACATACACAGCTTCGCAAAGGTACACATCCCGGAGTTGGTTCACCATGTCCTGCAGGCTTTTGAGCGAAGATTATTATTTACATTTTGAACAGACTTCCTGGCATAGCCTATCATTGTCAAATTTGATGCTTGGAGATCTCCCTGAATGGATGAGACATTGAAGAGCTTCTTGCATTCGATCTCTAAAAAAAATGCGATAAAGGAAAAGCTATCAGGAAGATTTCGAGGTGATGCCTAGTACTTACCGTTACTGATCCAGTCTTCAGTCAGCACGTACAGCATCCACTCTGGCGATCGTTTGTCCTTTCTTTTTTGTTTTGTCCATTCGTAGTTGCCAGTGCTTGAGAGCCAACTTCCAATTTGTCTAGCTGATGCCTTCAGGTTAAATTGACAAGGAATGTGACGCTTCACAAGGTCCAGACAAATCTTGATTGGTGTAGTCCTTTTGATTTTCATATCGTTCTGGACAAGCTGCCGGTAGCTGGACTGCTGCGATGACATGGAAAAAGTCGAGAAAACCTTGCTTCGAAAGAGTGATTCCCATTTCTAGCAAAGGGAAGAGCATCTTTGTTAGCGTGTGTTCCGTAACGTCAAATAGATAAGGATGTAAGCTGAAGGCGTTTGCTGCGAAGTTACACTCAGCCTGGGATTGTCCAATAAAATCATTTTTCTGTTTTGGATTTCTTTACCTGGAAGTTGTTGTCAATTTCGCTTGAGCTTGTACAGGAAGCGTAAAAGGCGATAGCTGAGCGTCTTGAAGGGTCATGGATAAGCTTCAAATAGAACATGAAGCCAGACGTTTCATAGAGATGCACAATGAAATGACGCGCAATGTCGCCAACCGGCAAGGAAGATGCTCTTTGATAGGCAGAGCAGGGTTGTGACGGAACTGGCCATAAAATTCTTCTAGCTCATCCCAGTTAATCATTGCTTCAGAAGGGGGAGATCGTTGGCGGGTGGCACTGTTTCGGCAGCGGATGCAAGTGCGGTACCAGCATCAGCGTCCTTCAAAATGCACTAGAGGTCGTTTACATTTGCAATCACTACAGCGAGCGATGGGCACTTGATCAGGTACTTGCAATAAAGCGTTCAATGGAAGCATTATCTAGGCGCGTAACGTTGTGTGATGGCATTATAAGAAATAGCGAAGAGAAAGAAATATCAGGAAAAGGTGTTAAAAAAAGCAAGTAAACTTTTCCCTCCTTTTTTTTGCCAAAAACAGAAAAGTGGTTTCATTTTATCGGCAGATTTTTAGCCCTGCGTAACCTCCATTTCCGTGAGTTCTGTAGAGCGGTAAGTTTTTTTCGAATCATCGCTAACTGATTGGCCAAGCGACGCAAAGAGAAAACGACGTGTTTTTTTGTTTTGTTTTTTTTTTCTTTTCTTTCTTTCGTATTCCTTGGCATATCTAGCATAAATCAACATGGATCTGGGACAGCATGTGCTTGAAAGCATGTTTGAAAAGTCCCTCTTTTCAGATCTGTCTCTTGCATTTTACCATTCGGCGTTCCCGTTCACCATGAGGTTCGATGTGCACAAGTGCGTAGTAGCCCAATCGCCCTTTTTACGACGCTTGCTAGACAACATCCATCGTATTCCCCCAGCCACTGGAAGCGCTCCTGATTCACCATCAGCTTCACCAGCTGCTTCTGTTGACGATCGATCCAGCGCTCTGCTATCGCACGACACCTCTCGTCAAACCACCTGCACAACATCTCGCCATCCTGTCCTGCACTTGACGGTGGATCTCATTGACGCCATGACTAGCCGTGGTTTTATCATGGCACCGTTCCAGCACATCATTAGGCGCCAATGGCAAAAACCTATGGCCAATGACCCGTCCTCTTCCGAAGATGCATCGTCGCCGACACTTTCCAAAGAGCCATCCCGGCAGCAAGACTCGAAGGATGAAACAGCCCAGCCACAGCACATCTTATCCTCACACGTACGCTTTGTACTTCGTTGGCTGTACACGATCCATCGAAAGGACTTGGTCGACTCTCTCGAGGAGGAAGATACCCTGCGTGTGCTCTGTATCGCCATTATGTTCGACTTGGACGCCCTGGTGGACGCTTGTCTGAACAAGTACTTGGCGCGCCAACTGACCATGGGCTCTATCAATCGCGATCTTGAAATCATTTGCCAGCTACCACGATACCACCGGGCGTACCACCAGCTGCGCGACGCTGCCTTGCTGCTGCTGCTTCGGCAGGGACCCGACCATCCGCGCCTACTGGCTCGACTGCCGGTCGACTACATGTCAGATATCCTCAGTGCCGACCTTCTTTTTGTCAGCTGCGAATATGAACGCTACAGCCTGCTGCGTGAAGTCCTGGTGGCTTTCATGCAATCGGTGGGCAAGATCACCTGGACGGCTACCGGCCCCATCGACCAGGAACGCAAGCGCCTCTCTGGCTTTGTCAAACGCTTGCCTGCGAATCTCAATAGCCATGGCTTCCACCATCCCATAGCCTCTACCATGACCGCCTCTCTGCAGGAGAGAAAGAAGATCACTGCCTCTGACATTCGATTATCTAGCCAACGCAAGCGCAAACGCTTCTCGTCGCAAGACTTGTTCAATGACGAAAATCCTGCCAACAAACCCAAGCTCTCCCGCCTCTCCTTCTCCGCTTGCGTTCCGTTTGAAAAGCTGCTAGCCGATGCCTCGTCTGGTGGTATTCTTGACAAAGCCACCATCCTCTCCTACCTGCTTCGCACCACCGTCAATTACAGCAATATGACTTTTGACCAGCTCACAATTGTGCGCCAGGACGGCATTGTCGACGAAACCATTGTGTTCCGCGCGCTGTGGCAACGTGAATCGCTCGACCGCCTTCTCTATCCAACCGTCCATCGTCCGTCCCAACGTCCCGTGATGAAACCCATCTCAACTTCACCCGCATCAACGTCTACCCTCACCATTCCCACCACTGTTGGTAAGCGCACATCCTCTCAGCTCTCCGAAGACAGCGACGACAATAATGACAGTGAACGCCATGCCGCCTTGAGTGAATACTTTGATGTAGATGGTGCTTCCCTGGACCAGGAACGACGCCGACGCCTTTTGCTTGGCACCCCTCGCTTCCGGTTCTCAGCGTCCGTGACTGTGGAATACCCATTACACGGTTGGCTCGCCCTCCCCAACAGTCAAGCCGTGGACATGGATGAACTGTATGAAAGCGAAGAGGATGACCTGCCGGCTGCCACCAACCCTGCCAGTTCCTCCCAACCACTCATTCCATCCAGCAGCAAGGAAGCCCCCATCTTGATTGATGTAGATGAGCCTATGGGTCAAGACCGTACCATCCAACGATCCGTGGAAGATGACATGGATGATCTGGATGCCAAATCTGCTACTCCTGCACAACGTCGCGCAAGAAAGAAGCACGCACCATCTGTGGAGCTGTTGGAAGTTGGCGACTGTTCTGAAACGCCCTCGTCTGCCTTGATATCTCCTTCGCCTGCGCCCAATGACCACCTGTTTCGCAAGGTCTTCTTCACCCAATCCGAACAAATCCTCGGCCACTGGTACCGCGTCCGTGTCGAGGCTACCGTGCTGGATCCACCTGCATTGGATTCTCGTAAGTGATAACAGACGCGAGAGGGGAACCACAGCAAAGCGACCGCGGCTCACCTTTTTTTTTTTAATACTGTCAGCAACAAATGATTCTCCATCTCAGCAACCATCCAGCGACAACCCTTTTCTTCAGTGTCGTTTTGAACTGCAGCGGGATGGCATCACACCAGCCACACAACAAGACAAGGTGGATGATAGTCCTACAGCCAGCAACATGGCAGTGCAACACGACCAGCCTCCAAAGATCCAATATGCCATTTACTGCTTGAATCGCCATGAACCTTTGCTATTGCCAGATCATATCGACCCCGAAGATCGCGTTTTGGTGCCTGCGACACAAGTGACGGAAACAGAGCCTGAGCAGTCGTCCCCCTCATCTCAGCAACCCACCACCACAGGTTATGTTGGCAAGATCAGAATGAGCCTGGATGAACTCAAAGCAAAGGGCAAGTTGGATATCGATATGCTGGTTGCTCTGGAAATGTTTGGATTGCACCATGGCCGCTTGTAAACGTGGCTCCCCCTCCCACCCACCTCACTTTCTCCATCGCTCGTTTCTCGGCATTTTTTTCTTTTTCTATTCCCAAAAAAAGTGTTTACGTTGTAGTGCAGAGAGAGAAATAAAGGCATGGATGGCACGTGTGGCTGCTTCAACCAGGAAATACATAAAAAAGATCACCTCCATGAGCCATCTACCACTTTGGGATCGACGGTGTGACGAAAAAAAAGCCCTATTTAAGCAGGAAATGTTGGTGTGACGATCTTGCTCGCAAATCAAGAATGACGACACCATTCCATAATTGCCAAAGTGATGTTTTTTTTTTTTTTAGCTTGCATCCTTTTTTTCTTGGCAAAAAACATTGGGCAACGGGCGACGGTGGGCCTGCCCAATGAACAATGTTGGATGCCAAGCTTTGACATCCTCGTCTGTTTTTGTCACTTGCAGTTAGATCGCTTTTTGGCTCGACCTGCCATTGGCGGAGAACTTTTAGTTCTTTTTTTTTTTTTTTTTTTTTTTTTTGTTGGTCAACAACTCCAGAACAATGGTCGGATGTTGCAAGAATAAAAAAAAAACGAAATTGATATGCTTGCAAACGGAAAGAAGGAAGGCAAAAAGAAAAACCAACGGCTATTGTGAAACTGAGAGCAGTAACATCCATCATGTTTCTAAAAAGTTTGGAACGCCGCCATCCTGGCCCCCTAATTTGAAGAAGAGCGTCGATCCCCTTTTTTTTCCTTTTTTCCTTTTTTCCCTTTTCTTTCCTCACCTATTTGATTCCCATTTCCTTTCCTTTTTGAACTTTTTATTGTCTTTTTGATCACTTTGATTCTCGATGGGTACATCATCTCCAGCGTTTAGGTCCACCGTTGTGTATATCATCACGGTCACTGCCATCATCACATCGCTAATATTCATATGGGCCTGGCGAGACAGTAATCTGCTCTTGCCTGAACCTCATGAATACCTACCCGATCCTTCCGAAAGTCTCGATTTTGTTATGCGGGCTCCCAGCCATTCCTTACAATGCTCTTCAGATACCTTCAATGTCGGCTCGTGGGTGCGCAAGCCGCTCTATTTGGAAAATGACTCGCCCCAGGCTCTGGAAAAGGCCAAGGGATACTTCTGCAACTGGAATTTCCCTCACAAGTGCTATCGACGAAAGGAGGGCAATGAATTTAATCGTAGTATTTCCATGTAAGTTTCCCAGCCGAAGATGAAAGCCACTGCCTAGATCAACCCTCATTTTTTTTTCTTTCTTCGATCAGTGCCAACTATGCCTGGGAGCCAAGTGCTTGCTCGTTGATCCAAGTGGATAAGAGGAAACTGACAGATCACCTTGCAGACCATCCATTGCTGATGGTTGGCGACTCCATTACACAACTCCAATTTGAAACCCTGGCTTGCACATTAGGCCAAGACATGACAGGCGTACGAACCGACACCAACCTGACTGGAGGCAACACCAAAGCCTGGGCAGGTCAGCGCGTTCACAACCGAGTGGCCGATCAGCCTGGAGCTGTCACCCTTGCCTACCTCCGTAGTGACTACTTGGTGCGACTAGACGACTACAAATTGATGGAGCCCTTTGACGACGAAGGTTTTATGATCGGCAAGGGCAGTAACTTTGCGTGGATCCATGCCCTTCCCAAATTCGAGTACATTGTCATCAACACCGGCCCCCACTGGCACCAAGACTTAAAATGGGGTCCTAACAAATCCGACGAAGAATTGATCGCAGCTTTTACCAAGGGTATGCGTGTCGTCTTTGATTACCTCAAAACCAACCTGGCCTCCCACCAACGCCTGTGGGTCCGCAGCACCCCCTATGGCCATGCAAAGTGCTCGCAATACAAGAAGCCCTCCACGGATGCCACTGTTCCTAAAAAGAATGAAGGCGAATACCAATGGGATTTACTCGAAAAATTTGACTTGGTCTGGAAGGTAGGCACCATTGACAAAAAAAAACCTCAGGCTTATTTCTCTTTGACCATAGAACTGGATTGATGAAGAAAATGATATTCGTTTCCGTTTCTTGAACGTCTCCACTAGTGCCAACCTCCGTGGCGATGCTCACTCTAACCCTGACGCCGATTGCCTCCATACTTGTATACCAGGTATGCCTGATGCTAAATAACCCAACAAGGAGGTGCACTAACCCCCTTCAAAATTTTCATTTACTAGGACCTGTCGATGATTGGAACGACTTGTTTTTCCATGAAATTGCTCGGGTTGCTTCACCCGTCACAGTGTAGTTTTTTTTTTTTTTTTTCCTCCTGAACATTTTAGATTATAAATAAGCGTTTTGATTTTCGGATGTCCATCAAGGGTATGGGATTTATTTCAAGAATGACAGACACGGGAATCTAAAGGGTGGGGAGGTATCCGTGGAACGAGCCGTTGTTTGGGTTAGCATTGATGTTCATCAGCTCAGTCAAGACTTCGTACACCTCGACATTGCCAAAAGGTGCTAAGCGTTTGGAAGAAGGATATGCCTTGTCGATCTTGGGGCCGGCTGCCATGAAGATAGCCCACATATCTTCGTCAAATGGGTCGTAACCATGCATCCCGGCCGGTTGGGAGGGCACGCCAGATGTTGGGTCGGCCAGGTTATGAGAGACAAAGGCATAGCCTGGATCGGGAAGGACAATGACAGGAGCAATGCGGTCGTGGTGCGAATAGTGGAACTTTTCTGGAATATCCTCCTTCAAAAACACTTGGTAGTGAGCTTTGTCTGGGTGCAGCTGTTGAAATTGGTGGAAGGCGTCGAAAATCTGGAGACTCGTGTTGGCCGGGGCATCTGGCAGCGGACGTAGGTCGAGCAAGGGCCATGCTTCGCGGTGTTGGAGTCGATCGATCAGGTCTCCGGGTAAAATATCGTCATAATACATGTACTTGTCTGTCTTTGCCATGCCGTGATCGCTGACCTAATTCACAAAAAACACAGGTTAGGAAAAGATGAATCGAAGCTTCGTCTGCAGACGGGCTTTTTTTTTTTTTTTTTTGTAGCTTACAATGACCACATTTGCGTGTTTATCCAAGTTTCTTGCTTTCAATTGCTCCATGAGATAGCCTACGGCTTGATCGACCTGTTGTACAGCCGTGGCAACCCCATCTTTGGATGGGCCATGGACATGGCCAGCTGTGTCGACATGATGCATGTACACAGAATAAAACTGTGGTCGCTTCAAATACGGCAAGTCAATCAGCTCCATCACCATATCGATTTTTTCCATAGGCATCGTTGTGCTATTGAAATCGGCGACGAAATCAGCCTCAATCGCTGCCGATCCTGGCCACATGATCGTCGCTGACATTCGATTGTGTTGCTGGCAGGTCTTCCAGATCTAAATAGCCAAGAATATGAGTAAAGAAAAAGGCATTCCCGAATTCAATTTACGGGATCGACAGTAGTCCACCAGGTGGCGTTTGTGGTGGAATTGAGACTGCTGTGTCGAAAAGTTTCGCCCAGAACGGGATCAAAAAAATCGTTGGCCACAATGCCATGCGTCTCAGGATAGACGCCTGTCACCAAGGTCCAATGATTGGGAAACGTCAATGACTGGAGGAAAAAAAAACACGTGGTTGAATTTGACGAGAATGTAGCATCAAAAAGCTGTAGGACTTACTGGAAACGATGGATACATCGCTTCGGCTTGGATACCATTGGCAGCAAATTCATTCAAATGCGGTGTCAGGCCAAGATCCAAGTAAGCAGGTTTGAACCCGTCCAAGGATACCAGAATCACCAGCGAGGCAAAATAATCTGATCCATTGCTGTAGATGGGTTCAGGCGAACGAGAATGGCCACCCGTGTGAGCATTGTGCAGGAGAGCCAGCACCACGCGAATCATCAGATAAATGACGCTGATGGCAATGGCAAATGCCATACCGCGAAACATCTTGTCTTCCTAATATTGAAATACATGAAAACACAGTTTTAGAAAATAGGCTTTCTGGGGTTGCGAAATGTTTTGGATGACATCTGTTTGTTTACCCATAATGATTTTGGGGAAAAGGGGGTGTCCATTGGGTCATGGTCGACATCTTCGGTATCGTCGAGTAACCGTTCTTGCTCGTCAAAAGGAGTGTCTTGTTCTTGCTGAACATGTTGATCCACGTCATTAGCCTCGGCGTGTTCCGTCAGTGGATCCATACTGGATTGATTTTAAAAAAAAGGAGAAAATAAAAAAAAGGGGGGAAAGGCAAGATGGAAGGAATCTGCCATTTTTGGATCTGCAGGGCATTTTTGCCCACTGCGCCAACCTTGCAGGCTGCTCCTTTCATTTATTCGATTTCCTTTTTTTTTTTCCATCCATGCCACCCGTCTGTGCTTTTTCCATTGTGCAAAATGTTCATGTTCCAAACTTGGCGTCCCATCAAAAGTGAGCAACTTTTGCGTGGGAGCGACCAATCGGATGCACTGGAGTGGCGGTTTCAGTGGGGGGGGGGGGGATTTTGGAGGCTAGAAAGCATATGGAGCAAATTTAACCACTGCCAAGGTCCATTCTTCTTTGAATGGCAGGTGCCAAGTAAACAACGTTGACTTGTTTCAAAAAGATTTTTATGCTCTCAGCTTTTACATTCGCGTTGCACAGAAGCTAGAAGCACCGCGAAATGCAGTCTGGCTGCCTTCGGCACCGGTTAAATTCTCAATGACCTTTCCCCGTTAAATTCTGGCTTCCACTTTTTTTTTCGACGTTTTTTCTTTTTTCGACACTTCCTTGGTCATTTCTGTCTTCTCTTTAACTTTTCCTCCCCACTCTCTAAAGATACGCTCTGATATCTTATCATTGTGATTTTGTTGTATTATGTAAATTAAAAAAAAAAATACAGCGCGTTGCCTCGACCCTGCGCTTGGATTATTATTTTTTTTTTTTTTGCATTACTAATTTTGGACGTGATTAGTCACCATGGCCAATCTCCACACTACTTTGATGCAGGAAGCTTTTGATGACCTGGACGAATACCAAGCCCTCTTCCTTTTGCACAGCATTCGAATGAGAAAACGGGAGCCATTGTCGGGAGACCAGCTAGGTAAACATCTCGGTACCAACTTAAACTTTGTCTCCCTTTGTTGCTGTTAGCCGCGCGGTTTTAATCGCTTTGTTCCGTTTTTGATAGATGCTTTGGCAAAATCGCTAGTGTATAGCTGTGATTTTTTTGCACGTGACTCGCAGCCACCAGCCATAACCAAAGTTTGTCAATGGTACCAGGGTCTCATGAGCAGGACCTCTCTTCATGAAGACGTGGATGGAGCCATCAAGCGAGCCTGCATAGACGCCAACACTTGTATTCCAGTCATCTGTCCAGCCACCACAATGGTACTGGCAGTATATTACCTGCACCGGCTTCAAAAAGTATAAAAAAAAAATTCAAAGCTGAAAAAGAAAATGCTGACTTTTTTTAATGCATGTTAGAGGTATGGATGCATGGTTAACAGTTTTGGCGAAGCGCAGCGTACGATGATTGTTGCCTATTTGATTGCAGCAAAATACATCCATGCCAATGTGCAAAGCGTAGTGGGAGCCGATTCCTCGGACCAAACGACGCACAGGCCACAGAGAAGCAAAGAATTGGACATGGATGATGTCATTCGCTTGCTTACCCTGGTCAATCACCGCGATGGTCTACTTGAGCTGCCATTGGATGCTGAGACAATGTACCATTCATGCCTCGAGCTTGTCCATTTCCTTGACTACAAATTAACGCTGCATTTCAGCACAGCTCAAATCTGGACCTGGTTTGACTGTGTGTTGCAAGATAACAACATCCGCTACCATCGAGGCCGAACCGTGCCTACGTCCCATTCCAACTGGACTCTCTTACCCAATTCCCCTCCTTGTGAGATCCCTATACCACCAGCTCAATCAGTCTGTGAGGATTCAATCATTCCTCCTTGTGACCACCCCGAGAAATCCAACATTGTTCTACCACCGCTCTACACCGTCTTTCCACACCCAGATTAAAAAAAGTCACCCCCTTTTTAACGGAACAGATTCAATGTTTTATTTTGCTTTCTTTTGGTAGGATTGAGAAAAAAAAATAGAGGTGAAAAAGGGCATGGAATGGTACGAATAGCTACACGATATAACAACAAAGAAAAGAAGGGGTGCACCGTGACGGTTGGATATTCAAGGGGGAATAAAAAAATAGACAGAGATCAAACAGGACGAGCTATTAATTTTTTTTTTGAAGGGGATGACCAAGGGGAAATGAATGACTAGAAGGGGAAAAGAAAAGCATAAGATCGTGAGATCTATTCCCCCCCCCCTCTCCAATGCACTTCTTTGCTCGGACTTTCCCAACTTACTCGAATTAAAAAGTGACCATCTTAAGCACCAGGCAAAGGCCACAAGGAGAGAGGAGGTCTGAATCGAGAAAGAGGGTTGACATTGGTGGGGAGCTGGGACAGGGGAGACCGGGTATCCAAGTCATGATTCAAATAAAACGTGGGGGTAGGTGAATACAGACAAGTGGGCAACGAGAGGGAAGCCTTGTTGGATGGTTCGAAAGGAGAAGTGAGTGCGTTGGAAAGTGAACCGTCGATGGTTGAAGCCGGTAAGGAACCGTCTTCTTGCTGATGAGGAGGAGTGGGCGGCGTTGGCATGGAAGATGAGGAGGCAGGCGTGGGAAGGACAACAGGTGGCCACAGACTGGCTGCGGGGTCAGCAGTGTTGAAAATGGCACCGCCAATTTGACAGGCCCGACGTAAAATAGGTGACGTGGACGACGTAGAAGAGGCAGAGGAGGAAGAGGAGGAAGGAGTGGTGTGGATCAAGTTGGTAGGGATCAGGTGGGAAGGTGGGCTGAAGAGACCAGAAGGATAGGCATGAGGAGACATGGGACCAAATGGTTTACCGGTGGGTGGATGAGGTGAAGAGTAGGTATTGGCTGGGACAATCATATAGCTGGAGTCGATATAGCCCATTGGAGGAGGCATGGTACTGTAGGATATATTCTGTGCCGCCAACTGCGACCGTTTTACATGCAAGTTCTTCTTTGCCATTTCTGATTTGAGGGTAGACCCTTTTTCATTGTCAATCTTACGGCCGTTGATCAAGTCTTTTGCTGCAATGGCTTCTGCCCGCGTGCGAAACTTGGCAAATCCAATCTAGCGTAAGGCCAAAAGAGATATGAGATTTTTTTTTCCTTGGCATAGTAGATGAAAGCTGGAGGGATTACCAGTTGTTTGCGGCGCTCGCTGTTAGGGACATTGTTCTTGCTCAAGAGTTTGAGGGTGGAGGCTTCAAAGCCTGAGGCAAAGAGGAACATGTTGCGGAATTCACGTTCAAGCATGTCATCAGGAAAACCAATGACAAAGATGGTGGATATTTCTTCTGACATTTGTGGAGGAAATGGTCTTGAACCCAGGTATAATGTCATGGTTGGATGGTGATTAGCAAGTTGAATGACTAGTACAAAGGATCACCAAGACCAATGGCAAAGAATGGAGAGAACGGGAATAGAGGTAGAATGGAGGTATGGGCTTGACCGACTTAATGTTTTGGATTTTACTATCGTTGCTTTCCAATGGACTGAAGAAGATGAAGAGGATAAAAAAGAAGAAAAAAAAGTAAAAAGAAAAAAATCCAGGGCTGAAAAGAATTTGTAAAAAAGGAAACTCCGTCCCATGCACCGCTTTCACCGCAGGAAACAGTTTAGGTTTGCATGAATCTCGAACGCTCCACATAGGCAGAAAAAAAGAAAGGATTGCTTGATGGGGCAAGAAAGCAAAAAGGGCAAAGGGGGTAAGGGATTGTTAAGCGTGATTGGGGAAAAAAATGTTTAATTGAAATGGCCTGATCCAAGGGATGAAAGGGAAAAAAAAAAAAAAAAAAAAAAACTCAACACGCCCCTTCACCAAAAACCCCTCGCCACTCCATTGATTTAGTAAGCTTTTTTTTTTTTTTTCTTTTTTTTTTTTTTCCTTTGTTATTATTAGTTTCTCTGATGCAGACAGATTGTATGGAAGAAATCGATCTTGGCGTTCAAAAGTCCTCGCTGCCACCTCCAACACAATGGAAAAAGCTATTCACAGGTAAAAAACAATAACAAACAACCGGAATATTTCCCCTCGACATCATTCACTGGAAAACCATCTCTCACTTTTCCTTTCTCTCTCTTTGATCCTTCCATGTACCAATGCCTACCTTTATTTCTCGCCAACACTTCCCATTAATTAATGAACAAGCTCAACCGAAAGCCGTTCAACAACCCATCACAACCATCACTTTAACCGAGCAGCCTGACCATGTCAGCCCTCCCATTCATCCCGCGCGGAGACCTATGATCCGCCATTCCATGTCCAATAATATCAAAACTTTGCCGGAGGAAGAGGAAGAAGTGGATGAGATCATGACCGTCGAGAAACATCAGCAGAAAAAAAAAACCACACCTGCACGACCAGTCTCCATGACCCTTCCCCGCACCAAATTATCTATCACCACCGAAGAAGATAGCCAGCCAGTGATTCAGCCCATGGTCGAGACCGTGTCTGCTGTGGAAGAAACACAATCACCGCATCATGTCGTTGACATTCCCACTGTCTCCATTTGGACGGCCGCCGAGCGAGGTGACCTTGACAGCTTACTTTATTACATCCAGCACAGCCATGATCCTGTCACCCTGCTGAACAAACGCGACCCAAAGACCGAATGCACCCTGCTTCACCTCGTTGTCAGCCATGTGTCAGAACCTTACCAAGCCCTCAAGCTATTGCTGTCCAATGGCGCCGATCCTTGGACTCGCAATGTCTATAATGTCCAAGTGCTCCACACCTTGCCACTTTATTGCTCCTACCCTCGTGAATGCTATGAACTGCTTCTTGGCTACCCCGACCTGGACATCAATTGCCGAGATGGTGACAGTTGGACACCTCTGCATTATGCCTGTCGCTTTAGCCCTTCGCCTCTCCCGATCATCGAGCTACTTGTCACCAACGGTGCCGATGTGAATGCCTTGGACTCTTCGCGCAAATCGCCTCTGTTCTGCCTTTTAGCAAACGGTGATCACGTCTATGCACTGTCCTACTTTATCCAAGGCCCCCGACCTGTCCAGCTTGCTGCCCGCGCCGATTTCCTCGATGCCCGCACCCGTCTTACCTACCCTGGCACCATTATCTTGCAAGCTGCCAAATATTTGCGCTTGGCATGTCTCCAATGGCTTGTTCAACACACCCAGGCGATGTCCCACCTTCGCTCCGTGATCACCCTTACCGAGATCGACCAGGCGATCCAGCTTGTACAGACCCACTCACCGCATCGCCACCAAGAGCCCATTGTTACCTTGCTCACTGAACTTAAACGTGATCTGCAAGAAGTCGCTGTGACGTCCTCAACCAACAACTTGTCTCGTCATAATGCTTTTTCACCCTCCATCCCCAGAAGTATCAAACTTGCTGCCCACCAAACCTCTCCCGGTGTTAACCAGCTACGTCGGCAATCCCTACCACTTTGGAGACAAAACGATGAAGATACCTTTTCTCAACAAGATGTCGCTGATAAACGTCCCACGCTCATCAAACGTGTCGCCTCGGTCTTTTCCCGCTATAAAAAGCCCGTCCTTCAAGAACAAATGGTGTAACGCTCTTCCCCTCTGCTCTAGACAAAAAAAAAAAAACTTTCCCTCTCTCACTCTCACTCTCTGTTTAGATTTATCATACCTAATATTAGCCCATCGTAAATTTAATAAATTCTGCCACACTTTTTTTTTTAAAAAAAAAAATCCTGCAGAGGGTAATGAAACCTCCCATTCAAACGGAGTTTTTTAATGCAATATTTTTTAAAAAAAAAAAAAAATGCGCTTTCACGTTCAAGCCTTTCTTTCTCTCGATTTTTCAAATGTACAATACCGATGTCGCCACTTTATAGTACTAGTGACGATGATGATGATTTGAACTGTTCCTCTCTTGACCGCCAAATAAGCTGTCTATCACCGCCTCTCGATCGCCTACCTTCACACTCACCAACTCCCTTGGAAGCCATACCTTTGGACTCAACCACAGCCAGTTTAAATTACCTTATGATGCTCTTTACTGCACCAGATATGCCTACGTTTTTACAGAAAAACACCTTTGCCGATGGAACGTTCCAGCTGCCCATGCCTTTGGTCACCTTGCTGAGCGAGGTCAATGCTGAGACGCTGACCAGCCTCCAACATCCCGGACGGCCAGCACAACATTCCTCTCTAGACCAGTTGAAAACCATGCGCAATTATCTACTTGTCAATGCGAACCATGATTTTAGCGAGCTGGGTCTTATTCTATCCTCGTTGCTGAGCAATGAGGACCGCCTGTTCTCTTTGATCCGAAGCTGCAAAATGAAAACAACATAAGACCAAATCACTTCACAGAACACCCTATTCTTCACCCTTTGGTCTCTGTCAATTCAAAATAAAAATATGTACAGTGCTCCTGATTTCCGCCATCATTTGGCGGGAATTGGGATTACTTTTGAGCCGTGGGTGATTTTTTTTTAGCAGTCGAACCAATCGGGCGAACCGCTAAATTCTTTTCTAGTGCGCGAGAAAGTTAAATCAAGTGCGCCATTTCAAAGGATTGACATTTTTGAGCTGCTTTCGACAAGCCAGATAGAGGAGAGTAGCTTTAAAACAGGCACGACAACGAAAGTTGAGATTACCAGCATTGGAACCGTTTGTAATTGGCGACATTGGCTTTTGGATTATTTTTTACCAGCGAGGTTAGCTTGGCTGAGACCAGCTGCACTCTTGAAAAGTTAGATCAACCCAAAATTTTGTAAATGCAGCGATGGAAACAGGTTGAATGCAGAGAGCGTCAGAGACAAGGCTATTTGAGGCCCCGCTTTTTTTTTGGCTTGCAAAAGTCATGTTTTTGACTAGTGGCATTTATCTTTTTTTTTATCTGCGACATTCATTATGGATAAAGTTTATATATGGTAAGAAAATAAGAAAAAAAAAAAAAAGAGGAAAAAAAAAAAGGCTATGTACTGAGTGCTAGGGAGGGGGGGGGGAGGAGATAAGAGATAGTGCTTGGGTTAGGCAACGGGAGCATCGGTCGAGGGAGTTTCGGTCGAGGGAGTTTCGGTCGAGGGAGCATCAGGCAGGGATGGCAGTAGAGGAGGCGAAAGGGGAGCTTCATTGTGACAAGATGAATCAACTTGATTGGTATCAAAAGTGGTGGTGGCATTGGCAGATTGTGACCTTAGTAGAGGTTGGCGAGGCGGCAGTGGCGATACTGTTTGCTGAGATGAGGTCAGATCGCTATTAGGAAAGGGTGTCGTCGTGATCGGTAGCTGCATTGGTAGAGGAGTTGGTAAGGAGCAGGCGACCTGAGAAAGATCCGTCGCTGCTAATGGGTCGGCCAGGTGAGATGAAGGATCTGGGGTGGCGGGGGCTGAGCTGGAAGCTGGCATGCCTGGGATCTGCGACGATGGTAACGGAGGCAAGGTATCGACCTGCGTTGCTGCTCGCTTCTTCATGGCCAACTCGCACTTTTTCAATAACTGTCGCACATTCAAATCCAAATCCATCTCACCATAGCTAATCGTCTCCAGTAACGGTACGAAATCTTCAGGGACCTGTAGTGGCAACCAAAAAAAAAAAAAAAAAAAAGGTGTAAGGTTTGCTATTTTTGTATAAAAGGAGGAGGACTTGCCGTGGTAAATTCTTCTTGATGTTGCAACAAGACATAGACAGCGTCAATGACGGCGATAGAGTCATCCTTGGCAGGATCCTTGCTTTTTGGATATAACAAGTTGGGGGCAATCATGGTGGCCAAGTTATTGAGATGCATCTTGTTGCCTGTGTCATTTTCCAAGTGCGCAAAAGTTGACACCCACTGGATGAATACGAAGAGGACTTCTAGGGTATCTCGGTTGGGTTTGGGAAGCAGACAACATGCTAAGTGTGTTGCTCGGATGCGCTCGCTCTGCTTGGGTAAACCTTTGGGCGAAAAAAAAATCGAGTGAATAGTCGATTCTCGAAGCCTCGGAGAAACTTACGCGCGATTAAAGTAAACACCTTGTACAAACGGAAGGTCAGCAGAGGCTCAGGAAGGTCACGTAAAAACTTTTTCAGCAGAGCAGCCAGTTGAATCGCACTTTCGTTGGCCAGATTGACTTCATGGCCGTGTTTATCGATTTCGTCACACAGATCCTTGAGTTGTCGAATATTACCATTTTTGCGGAAGATCCCTTCCACAGAGACATCTATCAGTGAAGAGTAACAGAGTGAGCGTCCTAACTCACCCACTGCCGACACCTTTTACCTGTTTGCTTCAGGGCGGAGATAACATCGTCCATCAAGCAAGGGACACGCAATCGCGTAGGACTATGACCAAGATTCGTCTCAACACCAGCCTTGTCGACCAGCACTTCCAGTGCAACACCAAACGTTCCTTCAACTAAACATGTCCATAGAAAAATCGGTGAGACACAAGCACTGCCACCTTTTTTGTCATCTTCTAGCGCTTATTTTTGTCCTACCTTTGGCGTGACCCTTTTTGTTGCCAGTGGTTTTGAGGCTGGTGACAAACTTGCCCCAGAGGGATGAATTCTTTTTATCGTCGATGAGATCGGTGAGTTCTTCGAGGAGGATGTGATCTTTGAACATCTCATGCAGGTACAGAACGGCAATATGTTTGAGGATATAGTGATCGAGGGCACCGAGCTCAGCAAAGTAGTAAAACTTTGCCTTGGGTACGGTTTTGACGTACTCTTGCGAAGGACGGTGCGGTTTCGGTTGTTTGGTCGTCGAGGTGGCACGGCTGAGAACGGTAGGCTTTTCCAAGGTGGCGTCAATAGGGGAGGTGGTGAGCTGGTTGGTAAGATACGCTGTTGTGGGACTAGGGGTTTCCATCAAGGTCGATTGCTTGTCAATACGTCGCGCTCCATCGTTGCGGTTCATGTGTAATGATTTCGTTCGTTTGATGTCGCCCAGGTGAATGTCGTCGTCATCCTCTTGCTTTTTTTCCTGCACCGTCGGAAGGTTCTTTGTGCTGATCATGGGTTTTTTGGTAGGAATGGCTTTGATGCCATCATCCATGGTTTTCGAATGAGTCGCCAAGTCTATAAAACACCACGTAGGAAGTGTCAGTCTGGCTCTATGGCATTTTTTTTTTTTTACCTGGAGCACCCAAGACCATGTAAAGTTGAATCAAGGCTCCAAAGAGAATGAGGCCTAGTTGTTGGAGCTGAGACACTTTTTGGAAACCGGTGTGCATGGCGTCGGAACCACAGTGTTGACAGTATATGGTAGATTTATCATCGATCAGAGCCGTGTCGAGATTGTCGGCCAAAGGGGTACAGCATTTGCTGCAGGAGAAGCAGGCGGTGTGCCACCGTAGTTTGTCATATTGGAAGCATTGATCATCGCAGAGTTGTTGGCAGACATGACAGTGAACAGCTGTTGGGGTGTATGTCACCAAGTCATTTTGGGTTCGACCATTGGCAAGTTTCACCAATTGCGACAAAAATTGGCTCACAGCCTTGGTATCATTCATATTGTCCTAGTTTGGCAAAAAAAAAAAAAAAAAAAATAGGCGTGTGAACACTGCAGTTGATTGAAACTTTAATCGGCTTTGCCACTTACCAAATCAAGGGCAGCAGTGAGACCAAGTCGAATAAGGGATTTCAGATATTGTGCCAGGCCAGTGATCAGCGAGAGAAGATCGTTGGTGAAGCCAATCCCACGAGGGGTATCCTGTTGTGACTGAGAGACAGAATAGAAAAAACCAGTGACTTGCTTGTAAAGCATGGAAGCCTCCCAACTGTAGGAGAGATCTTTTTTGGTCAACTGATGGTACTGGACAGCCAAGGCATCGATAGCATTGAACAGGACCCGCACGTGCAAGACAAAGTAATCTGCCTTGCGAAGTATCTCGGTGTAACTCTGCTTGGAGACATGCATCAACATAGCTGAGATACAAGCTGCAGAAGAATCTACAGAAAAAAGAAGTGAGCCACATGCACCATTTCTTTTCCACTATCACTTTTTTCTTTCCCCTCTTCGTTGGGCCCATTGTTTTTTTTTCTTTTCTCTTCATTGTTACCTTCAAATGCTGAGAGCACCGTCCAAATGCGGTATACTTTGTCTTCCATGGTTGTTTGCAGGGTTTTTAGTTCAGCAGCTGTCAAATGACTAGCATCTAAAAATAAACAAGAAGTATTTTTTTAGTGACACAAAAAAGTGGGGCTGGATTTCTTTTTTTTTTTTTTTTTTTTTGGTTTGGATTTTTACCATTTGAGGAGGGATATTGAGTTTTTGCTACCTTGACATTCCAGAACTGCAAATAACAAAGTGTCAAAAACCTGGAGAATGGGATCTTTTTTTGCTGCATGATTCTTTTGGTTTACTTTGTTGATCATGTAGCATTCAGGATGCCAGTGTTCATCGATATTGTTCCGGTTCACTTCGACAAATTGTTTGAGAATGGCAGTGCAGCAACCAGTGCAGCGGATGGCATAGTTAACGGAATAATGATAGTAACAATAGACGCTGTTATTGTGTTCATAATAAGGATCATCGGCACCGAAGACTTCTCCACAGGTCGTACAAGAAAAATGATCCAAATGGAATTTCTTGCCTACAGCGGTAATATAAGGGCCTTTGAGTGCATCACCACATTGATCACACACCAAGTTGAGACGACGAAAATAGTCCCTTTCGCACAGTGGTTGCTGTTTCCCGTCCACAGCTTCGATTGGAAAGAATTTTGAGGCCACGGGTTCGTGACAATCCTATAAATAAGACAGCGTATGAGCAGTCAGGGTCAAACAATCCAGTTTTTTTTTTTTTTTTTTTTTCTCACCAGGCATAAAAAGCATTGCCAGTGATAGGCACCATCCAAGGCGCGAATGAATTCACCTTCCAAAGACTGTTGACATTTAT
The DNA here is from genome assembly GCA_002104935.1 of Hesseltinella vesiculosa. Classification (NCBI taxonomy): domain Eukaryota; kingdom Fungi; phylum Mucoromycota; class Mucoromycetes; order Mucorales; family Cunninghamellaceae; genus Hesseltinella; species Hesseltinella vesiculosa. Next base: position 456,659 of record MCGT01000016.1, on the reverse strand, counting down.
CACAGTTAAGAAGAACCGGTTCAATGGATGTCATTATGTAAAGTGCTGAGAAGGACTATAAAAAAAAAAGAGGTACAAAGAGTGGGATGGAGAGGTCAATCCAAAATAAAATAAAAACGAGTGGCAATGTATAAACAAAAGGAGAACACTATAAGCACATGAGCAAACAAGGGAAGAAGAAAGAGAATTAAAGTATTAATGGGAAGGGAAGGAAAGGGGAGTGGATCTATTCATGAAAGCAATGGGAAAAAAAAAGAAAAAGTTGAGAAATAACGTGAACAAGCGGGTGAGAAGGTTGAGTTTCTTTTTCGACTTTTTTTTTTTTGAAAAAAAAAAATAATAACAATAATAAAGGGCAATGGATAAGATCAAGGTATACTATCTACTTACAGTGATACAATGATCCAAGTCAGAGAGGGAATGATGAGTCTATTGTTTCTGGAGAGCAATGGATGAATGAAAAGAAGAATAAAAATAGGAAAGAGAGGAAAAAAGGAGGTGAGCCCAATAAAAAAAAGGGAACCTGCCAAAGTTCAGACACCGCCGTGTTCACCCTTCGGAGTCCCAAGAAGAAAAGATGACATTGTCTTTGGACGGCAACTGACCTTTTTTTTTAAAACTTGCTCCTGTTAAAAAAAAAAAGGATCTCGTTTTATGACCCTAGAAGTAATCCAGTTTTGCTGAATCGCAAGGAGGAAAAAAAACTAGAAATAGTTTTTATTTCGTGTTTGCAAAGGGTAAAAAAAAAAAAAAAAAAGCATTAATTATCGTGTAGAAAAGAGATTAAAAAAAAGTTGAAAGCAGGCGAAGATATTTTTTAGTCCTTGCGCTTGTAGAAGCGTCTCCACTTGTCATCGATCTTTTCCAAGTAGTAAACGCCAGAGGCAATATGATCCAAGCTACCAGAAGGGGTATAGTCACAAGCGTTGTGGGTGGTTTCACGCACTTGCATGGCTTGAGCAAAATCTTCGGGCTTGGCAAAGGTACGTTGGGCCAAACGTTCACGCAAGTTCAAGACTTGTTGAATAGAGGAGGTGTCACTGTTGATACGCAGAGAGATCATGGAAGCAGCAAGACCGCTACCATAGGAATAGAGCAATACGCGCTTGCCTTGCAAGTCACTGGAAGCCACTTCGGACACCAGCGAGGCCAGGCCAGACCAAACAGCAGCAGTGTACATGTTGCCGATTTGCTTGGGCACATAAGCACAGGGTAACACTTTTTCAGCATAACCAGCCTTGCTAAGAGCCACGCAAGCCTTTTCCAAGTCACGGCTTTCCAAAGATTCAGCATAGGTAAAGTCGGCCAGGTCCTTCAAGGGCGCGTACTTTTCGTTGGATGTATCCAGACGGAAATCGTTGTAAGTCTATAAAGAGGGGTCAATCCATGGTCTCGTCAGGGCATCGGCTCTCTCTTTTTTATGCTTACGGCACGGGCAAAGGACTTGTTGACCAATTTAGCATAGGGAGAGTGGCACACCACATAATCAATGTCATCCATACTGGGCTTTTCTTTGTTCAAGGTATCACTCAAACGCTTCATGTATCGGGTGTAACAGGCATCAAAGGCACGCAAATAGCAGATGTTGGAGAACTTGCCATCGACAATGGGGAATTCAGAATGCATATCGGGCTTGTAGAAATCATAAGCATGTTCCATGTGAGTCGAGCGAAGTCCACGTTCCACAACAATGGGGGCGTCCTTGCCGATCAACATGGCGACCACACCAGCACCCGAGGTAGGACGAGCAGCACCCGATGCATACAAAGCCAAGTCACCAGCCACCACCAAGGCATAGCGACCATCCCAAGAGGACGATTCAATCCAGTTGACGGCATTGGAGAAAGCACTGAAACCACCATAACAGGCATTGGTGGTATCAATCCCTTCGATCTCAGTGTTATCGTGTTCAGAGAACAGCGTCATCAGAGTGGTCTTGACGGACTTGGACTTGTCAATAATCGTTTCAGTTCCCACTTCCAAGCGGCCAATGTCCTTGTAGGAGATCTTGTACTTTTCCATCAAGTTTTGCACAGCTAAACAAATTCAAAAAAAAAAAAAGTGAGTTCCCGGAATATACAAACACACTCTTTTCCCGCATTCTTTCTCCACATACACCCTCTCTCTAAACAAAGAAAAAACGGCACAAGGTGCCGCTTTTTTCGAGGACACAAGGGGAGGAGGCTTACCGGTCAAACAGATGGATTGAATATCTTCACGGTCATCAATAAAGGCCATGACATCTTGACCCAAGCCAATAGTGTACTTGCCAGAACTCACGCCATCAAATTCTTCCATTTCCGATTGGTTAACACACTGACGTCCATGAAGAGAAAAAAAAAAAAAAAAGGTTCAAACGAGGTGAGTCTGTGTGGCACTCCGTTTTCGCAGGTGGTGGATCTAGTGACGATGACTTACTCTTGAGGGAAAGTACATTTCCATAGCCAAGATACCAACATTTTCAGGGTAATGAGAATAGTCTTTAGCAGCCATTGTTATAGTCAGAGAGGATGATGAAAAAAATAATTAAAAAACAGATGAAAGATAAAAAAGAAAGAAAAAAAATGAGCAACCTATCTTTTTGCGCGTTTTTAAAATTTTTTATTATTTTGTCCGAACGAAGAACCAGCACAGCGAATCAGGAACCAGTGACTCTTTTCTTACTGTCCTGTAGACAGGACTCTTCAAATCGTCTCGCCTTCTCTTTATCTTTCTCCTATTTCCTCGGTTCAAAGTGGAAAACAATGACTTTCAGAGTTTAAGGGGATGCCACCCCTTCTCCAAAACAAAAAAATTAGGTTGCCTTGCATTTCTGAATGAGCACATCCACCCAAAAAGTGCAAAAACTGGTTGAGGTGTTTGTGTCACAGACGTTCGCTTATTCTGACAAAAGTAGAACAGGTGGCACCAGATGCAATGCACAAAGTTCTTGTTTAATTCTTTTTCTTTATTTTTATTCACAGCTATTGATCCAGTTGTACGACAATGCTACGTTGACGTTCGGGTCGTTTGGCAGACAGGATGATAAAAAAAAAACGCCAAGAAAGCAAAGATGAGCATGAGTATCTAGCAAGTCTGTGTGGGCCCCCGGTTTTCACCAACTCTTTGTCTTTCCGTCGCCATTACCAGTCATGATCAGTGCCATCCGCTTGACGAGCCAAATCGAACTGCTTTGATGAGATGACACAAAATCCATCAGCTGCATTGGGGTCACGATAGATAAACACATCCTCCTTCGGATCATAGCCAATCAATACGATAAAATGCCCTGGAAAAATCGGTAGTCGTCAGTCAACCGCGCAAAGGCTCGTCTCACTTTATATACCGATATAGGATTGCCGTTTTACTCTCTCCAGCAGCAGCTCCACTTGGCTACAAGCAATGGCCACGCAGGTTTCGTGCTTCTACATCGTGATTAAAAAAAAAAAAAAAAAAAAAGGACCAATAAAGCCTAGGGTCAAAAAAGCTTCCTCCTTTCTTACCTTGCATATTGGGCAATTCAATAGTCTGGCATTGATGAGGGTGATCATGGCAAATTTTTGACAGTGAAGGAACCGTTTGAAATCGTCCAATGGCAGCACCCTTAAAAAAAAATAACGTGAGTGGATCAGACGACCGGCCTATTTTTTTTCCCTCGGTCTTACATGCGCACCACATGGATAGAAGCACTTTTGGCCTTGGCAAACAGGCGATTCACCCGTAATTCATCCGCATCATAGTCGTCTTGATAAAATACATCGTCTTGATGTTCCCTGCGGCTGCCGAGATAGCTGGTATAATAGGTAAAATCATGGACGTACTTTCCCAATAAAAACGCTAGATCGATCGTCCACACGCTTTCCACTTTGCATTCTTTAACCAAGTCATTCATAGTCGCATTCACCAGCAATCCACGTAGCACCATCATCACACTTGCTAGTCCACAATCCCAGTGACTAGTCTAGTTATTTTCATATAAAATAAACGTGGTAAGTGTGACAAGGTGTACGTGCTAGAAACGAATAAAAGCATTCAAAAAAGACGTCCATCAGACTTACCTGTTGGACATGGGGTATACAATGATGCCGAAAATCTTTATATTGCTCCACTAACTCATTGGCACCGGTCTCTCCAAAGCAAAGCATGAAATGTAGAGTAAAAAAAAAAAAAAATGAAACTGGGATAGAAAAAAATGCATCAGTGCTCAACAAAAATGGCAAGGACGGTGAAGCAGTTTCAGAAACTTAAAAAGGAAGGTCCACAAGTCTGTACTGTATCATAAAATCGCTTTTATGATGCTGGCTTGCTTTAGTTAATATCTTGCATCCATTGCTTTATCATCACCTAATCTCAAGGCAATTCTTGTAAGAGCTCCACTGCGTACCATCTTGAAGTATATAGAATAATTGCGATGACGCCGATAGGATCCATTTGCGCCTGGAGGCTAATATTTAACTCTACTAAATCATGTCGAAAGGTGATGGTTACCACCCCAACTTTGACGGAATCTTTTCGCCAACACTAATCTCCCAGCGAAGAACGACGAATAATGAAAAATGGAAAAATGTCCATCCAAAATTGCAGGATGGCCACCATCATTTGGTGCGAATGACCGTGAATAAAAAATTTTTAAGGCAAAGGCGAATCGCCAAATTATTTTCTGGTGCGCGCGAAAGAATAATCTAGTGCATGCACACCCTTTTCTTGTGCGTCCATAGTGAACTGTGAACTGGAGGGGGGGGTTGCGCCCTTTCAAATGACTGACATTGATGAACCGCTTTTGTCAAACCAAGCGGAGGAGAGCAGCATTGAAACACGGCTATCGACAGAAGATAATGCTGGCATTAGAACAGTTTGCAAATGGTGGCATGGGCTTGGAGATTTTGGATCAACTTTTAATACAAAGGTTCGATCCGACCCGATGTGCACTGGCTAGGAATGGAAGAACTGTACGGAAATTGAATCAGGCCACCCACTTCCTTTTCTCCATTTTGAAAAAAAAAAAAAAAAAAAAGGCAGGACCACCCACACAGCGTCTTTAAGTGATTGGGTCGATCTGATATTTTAAAAGAGTACGAAAATGCATGAATAATGATGGTGCTGGAAAAATTAGCCCAAATGGCAAAAGTCACCCAGCCAACTTTTGATCAGTTTCGTGTTGACAAACATCACAGTGCTAATAAATTCACAATCCAAATATCCAGGGTACGCAGACAATGTTGAACAATATTATTCTATGAATACCCAGCGTCTATACATATCTTTGTATTAGTAAAATAATAGCACAGAGTTGGTGAAAAAGACACTTGAAAAAACTGTCGCAAAAAAAGTTGAAAAAGATGCCGCCAAAAGTTGAAAAAGATGCCGCCATGTTGAAAAAGATGCCGCGTCCAGCCTTCTGCCTGGTTTTACTTTTGCACGCACTAGAAAATTTTGTTAGAGGCTAATATGATTATGCTTATTTTTATTTTTCGTCTAGGAGGTATAAAGGAATGAATAGTCTACAATATTGGGTCGAACCCAAAATAAGAAGAGAAAGATGGCAGGTGGAAGAGGGGACGATAGAAGGAGCAGGCTTTACTTTAACCCTGGCAGGGTCACCACGGCTGTTTGATCGTACTGAGAGTGAGGTTTTAGGCCGAGGTTGATGGAAAGCATCTCATCAACTATACCACGTAACTGATCATTCTCTTTCTCCAGTTGGTCCATCCGTTCGTGAATCAAAGCTTGAGCCTTTAGGCTGGTTTCTAACCGCTCTTCCAGATCACCATTTCGTGTCTCCAGCGTTTCTATGGCGTCATCCACGTAATTACGGCGATTCTTGTCCTTATTGTGCGATCTACGAGAGACAGCAGGAGGGGTGTGTGGGTGGGCTCCTTTCAATCAAAAGATGCCTGGGTGGTCTTTCTTCTTACCTCCAGCTCTCAGCAAGGATAATGCCTGCAGCTACACTAAACACAAAGGCTTCGCTTATAAAATTGGCACCGCTTTCGATAGCCCGAGCATCATTCAAAGGTCGAATCTTCTCCTTTTTGTAACCAAGGAAATTCATCTTGAGGGTCATTTCCCAACGGTGAGAAGTCTACTCGTAGCCAATAAGAACGTAGACATTGGGGAGAGGGGGAGAGAAAAATACTGCATAAGTTGCCCTGATACTAATCAACCATGTGATGAATACCTGGGCTACGCCAATACAAAACTCGCGAAACTTTTCATGTTGCTTTGCCTGCGTCTTGATGCTGTTAGCTACGGGTTTGGCCAAAGTCCTTTGGGAGAGTAAATAAAAACGTCAGTCAGATCTCCTACAATTTTTACAAGTCCCTTACTTGACCAAAAGGGATCCAAGCTTAATGGCACTCATTCGAAAATCTTCAAAGAAAAAAAGACAAAAAAAAAAAGTGCTGTAGATCCTGGGTGGGTTGGTTTTGCCCTGGCCTGGGCAAGGACCAATCAGGAGTCGGGTGGCAAAGCCTGTCATTAGAAAATGACTCAAAAATTTCTTTCCCCGCTTTTTGAAAAAGAAAAAAACTCCCTCTTTGACACTTTTCCCTTTTGTTTTAACTTTTCTGTTCTCTCACCCCTTCCTACCCCTCCCCCTTCGTTTACGAACATCATGTGTGGTATTACAGCTCTTATATTGGCTGACCAGAGCGCTGCTGCTTGCCCTGAACTCCATGAAAGTCTGGGTCTCTTGCAACACCGTGGTCAGGTAAAGCGTGGGAAACTCTATCAAGAAAAAAAAAAAAAAAAAGGCTTATCCTGCTTTGTCTGAATGATCAACTAACCTTCGCTGACTCGTTTACTAGGATGCTGCTGGGATCGTCACTTCTGGTCCCAAAGGTCGTCTTTTCCAATGCAAGGGCAATGGCATGGTCCGAGATGTCTTCCAAGAAGACCAACTCTCTGCCTTGATTGGCAGTCTTGGTATTGGTCATGGTAAGAACAGCTCATGGCCCTGTCTTCCAAAAAGCTCACTCTCCCCCTTGTCTTTGTTTTCATGACATAGTCCGTTATCCTACTGCTGGTTCTTCTTCTGCTACCGAAGCTCAACCCTTCTATGTGAACTCGCCTTATGGTATTGTGCTTGCTCACGTAAGTAACAAAAAAATAAAAAAATAAAAAAAGACATCCGGGGTATCGGGGCAGTTTGTGGAGAAAAAAAAATATTGGATCAAGACCTCACGTTTGTCACTTTTGTAGAATGGTAACTTGACCAACGCCGAAGAACTGCGCGAATTCTTGGACAAGATCGCTCACCGTCATATCAACACTGACTCTGACTCGGAATTCATGTTGAACGTTCTGGCCAACAATTTGCAAAAGACCGGCAAATTCCGTATCAACCAAGAAGATATCTTCACTGCCATTAAGGACCTGCACCGCCAGATCCGTGGTGCCTATGCCTGTGTGGCCATGATTGCTGGTTTTGGTATCATTGGTTTCCGCGACCCTCATGGTATCCGTCCTCTTGTCCTCGGCCGTCGCAAGACCGTTGCTGGCTATGATTACATGATGGCCTCAGAAAGTGTCGTGTTGGAAGCCCTTGGCTTCACTGATGTGGAAGATGTCAAGCCTGGTGAAGCTATTATCATCACCCAACAAAACATTCAACGCCGCGTCTTGGTCGAATCCGACCAAATTGCTCCCTGTATCTTCGAATACGTCTACTTTGCCCGTCAAGATAGCATCATGGATGGAATCTCTGTCTACAAGGCCCGCTTGAGCATGGGTGAAGCCTTAGCCAAGCAAGTCAAGCTCTCGCTGGCCGATATGATGGACATTGATGTGGTCATTCCTGTCCCCGATACCAGCCGAGTTGCTGCCATCCAACTTTCCAAGGACTTGAACATCCCTTACCGTGAAGGTTTCAACAAGAACCGCTACGTTGGCCGCACCTTTATCATGCCTGGACAACAAACCAGGTAAGAAAAAAAATGAAAGGGAACAGTCAGAAGCTCATCTATGTGCTATGCAGACGCAAGAACGTGCGCCGCAAACTGAATGCCATGGCCTTGGAATTCAACAACAAGAACGTGCTCTTGGTCGATGACTCCATCGTGCGTGGCACAACGTCCAAGGAAATCATTCAAATGGCCCGCGAGGCGGGTGCTAAGAAAGTGTACTTTGCCTCGTGCGCTCCTCCCATCCGATACCCCAACGTGTATGGTATTGACATGCCCACTCGTTCTGAACTGGTTGCCCATGGTCGCAACGAACAACAAGTTGCTGAAGAAATCGGCGCCGACAAGGTTATTTATCAGACTTTGAATGACCTCGTTGAATCCGTGCGCAAGTTCAACCCTGAAATCGTCAAGTTTGACACCTCTGTCTTTGACAAAGACTATGTCACTGGTGACATCGATGATGATTATCTTGCATCTCTCGAAGGTACTCGTACCGACGATAGCCGCGGTCGACTCAGCTTTGATAGTGACAGCGTCGGTCTCTACAACCAATTCCAACGATAGAAAAAAAAACCTAACCCCCGCCCCCCCCATTTTCATTTGTTTCCTCTTTTTTATTCATGGTCAGCTGAATCAAAGAAATAAAATAATAGAATTTTGTGCTTATACTGGATGTTCAGTCATCGTCGAAATCTTTTTTGGCGGAGGATGAGCCAAGTTCGCGAGAGGGGCAAACCAAGTAGTGGCGCAGGGGCTATCTGTCACTCGCGGAAATCGCCGATTTTTTCATGACTCTTAGCTGGGCGCATCGGAGGTGTCAAAACGAAACTAACCAACAATTAGCTGGGTGACCTTCACCAAGCGATCTGATTTTTTCAACACAATTCCCATTCATTCATTTACGCACCTTTACAAAATTGCATATCAATCTGATCACTCAAAAGCACTGCGAAGCATTTACTTATTTTTTTTTTTTTTCCAAGAGAATTTGGGTGACCAGATTCAACCTCCGAACAGTGCCATTGATGCCTGCCCAAGGCACGCAAGGCTAACCAACCCTCAAACTCTTCGCTTGGATGCCTGCGAAGTCTGGTACGACTTTGGCGAGTTTAGATGTACGATGGTGATCTTCTAGATTGCCTGGGGTCCGTGGAGGACATTGGGAGCTCAGAATAAAAATGGAATTGATCAGAAAAGCAGCCTGGACGCTCAAACTACTAATTAAAAAAAAAATCAAGCAAAACGGTGAAGTTAGTCTCAACGAGTTGTTTATTAACTTATTGCGGGACGGGCAACTTTTTTGCCTAAACACATCATCGTTGCTTTCACTGCAAGTTATTGAATCACAAATATAAACTTAGCCCCATACGTCTTCATTGTATCGTCCTTGATCTGCCCATTGCTGTAGGACCTGTACAGCGGTTTCTTCAGAGTCAGCTGAATCAAAGCTCTTGATCATATTAAGGAACACGCTGCGCACATCACGGCTCATTTCGCCAGCACCACAAATGTAGATCGAAGCAGGCTTGGTTGAGGCTTCGTCTGGGTTCATGAGAGACCAGACTTGGCTTGCTTGCAGGAGGACCTGGTGTTGCACATACTTGTTGGGAGATGGTGGGTCTAGGCGGGAAAAGGCGACATGCAGATCTGTGAGAACGCCCAGGTCTTGATAGCGGGCCCACTCTTCCTTGTAGATAAAGTCTTGATCCGATCGCCTACAGCCAAAGAAGAGTACGTTGGCCCCAACTTTCTTGCCTTGCTGTTTCAAAACGGCCCGTTCTTCCAAAAAGCCACCTGTTGTGATGAAATAGGTGTTAACAAATACCGTCGATCAGACTTTTTTTTTTTCCTTCGCATTCTACTTACGGAATGGACTCACACCAGTGCCAGCGCTGATCATGATGATAGGCACCTCAGGATCTTTCGGCAAGGCAAATGAGCTTTTGGCGGATTTGAACGAAGCTCGGATGGCAACTTTCCCAGCGTCGCCAGTCAAACAGTGGGCGAGGTACGACGATGAGAGGCCAGGGTAGCACTTGCCGTTCAAAAGATCATCGACAACACCAACGGTCAAGGCAGCTGTTTTGCTGTTTACCAACGGTGAACTGGCAATTGAGTAGCGTCGAGGCTGCATGGCGCCAGCAGCGGCAAGAAACTGGCCAAGGTCAAACCCTTTGACTTGAGGAAAGGCAAGCTGCACATCCAGCATGGTGCGGTGGGTCTTGATGAAATCCGGATAGGGATCGGTACCGTCAGCATGAGGAATGAATTGCTCTTCAAACGCGTCCGCTACCGCATCGCTGGTAGCCTTTCTTAATTGGTGGGCGTAGCAATGCAGGAACAAGCGCGAAGGAGATCCGGTCAGATCGGCATAGTAAGTCAAGGCGTTGCGGATGGTGCATGGACCGTCAATGACAGCTGCCAGCGATCGAGAGGAGACACCCTGCTTTGCTTCTTCGTCCACCTCAAACACGGAGTCCAGGATCCAACCAAAATTCAGACCAATGGATTCCACCAAGCTGCAGCTATTTTCTGGGTAGATCTCCATATGATCGCCAGTGCTATCGAGAACAAACAACAAAAAAAGGTGAGATCTTTGTTTTCCCCATTAGACCGCGAGGTTGGTCGTCCTCTTCTGGCTTACATGTATGGCAGACCATCCTTGTTATCGGTGACAGGGTTGAGTTCGCTCACATCCAATTCGATGTGACGAGTGCTGCGACCAGAACCATTTTGCTGCAATTCACGGTTGACTTGGATACTAGCCATGCGGTAATTGGTCAAATTTTTGTTGGACGTGCCTCGTTTGAAGTCTGCACTCTTGGGGTTTAAATAGCGAATCTTGATGCTCGCACTGGAGATCTTGCTAGTAGCTTCCACTGGAACGACCGATTTTTCGACCGAGGCCGCCAAACCATATGCTTCCAATGTTGATATCCAAAAATGAGCGGACCTACCGGTATACGATAAGAAGGAGTCAGTCTTCTTTCACGGGTGTAAATAGGAATTTCTATTTTTTTTTTTTTTTACCAGTTGTTGAAGTCAGAGTCCATGTCTTGATCCGCATTTCCTTCACCTCGACCAAACACCCGAGTGGCACCCATTTGATCCAATGCATTGTCTACCTTGATGGGGAAGTGTTGGTACGTGCGCCAATTCTTGTTGCCCACCCCAAACACGGCAAACAAAAGGCCATCGAAATGCTTTTCATGGCCAGCATCGCCAAGCATCTTGTCCAAGAATTTGTTGAATTTCTCAGCAGGATCAGGTGGCTGTCCATTGTATGTGGCTGTTAAAAGAGCGGTCAGTCAACCTCTTTCTGTGAATTTTTTTTTCTGGTAGAGGTGCAGATTACCTAGGCAAAGGACGACCAGCTCCTTATTTTCAGGTGCATTGTATTTGGTTTCGTACCCTTGCCACTTGTCGATAGACAGTAGACTGGCGTTAGAAAACCCGAACCCTTTGGCTTGTTGGAACAGTTGATTGGCATAGTCCTGGGAGGTACCGGTTTGAGTGGCATAGAGGAAAGTGACTTTGGGTAACTTTTGTGCTGAGTTTGAATCAACCTTTGTCGGTACAATGCGAGGAATCGAGGGCATCTGCGCTGGTTTAGGTGACGATGGCAACGATGCGTTTGGGTTTGGTTCCGGAAAGTTGGTGCGAGGGTGGATCGTCATTGATAGATGGGTAGGTTTGGTGGTAGCAGACTGAGGATCAAAGTCAATGGTTGGTCCATCTGAGGCCAAAGTAAAAAAGAATATTGAGCAACGTTGGGTACCTTTTTTGGTAGACGCTCAGACTTACCATATTTGAATTCATACTTGTGTAGCAGCATAGCAATGACGGTTTTTGCTTCTTGAATCGCAAACGGGCGACCAATACATGCACGAGGGCCAGTGCTGAAAGGCAGCCAAGCAGAGGAAGATCGCTTCTCTTCTTCTTCGGACGTGAATCGGTCGGGGTCAAAGTGATAAGAGTTGGGGTAAACTGCTTCGTTATGATGTATGCCGTAAACGTAGACGATCAATGGCGTTTCACCTGGAACCTTGTAACCATAGGGGATGACACATTCTTTGCGTGCGAATTTAGGCAGGTCGCGCACAGGTGGGTACATGCGGAGTGTTTCCTTTATGACTTGCATGGTGTATTTGAGGCTATTGACCTGCTCTACTGTTGGCAGTGTGTCGTGCGTAATGCCCACATTGGCTATTTCCTGTAGCACTTTGGCTTGCACGTCAGGATGGCGAGCTAGTTCATAAAACAGCCAGGCAAGAGTATTGGCACTAGTGAACGAAGATGTGGTTAAAAAAAAGTCAGGATCTCGTCCTCCATCGTCCTTTCATTGTGACGTACGTCGTGTCGTGACCTAATGAATGATAAAAGAATATAAGCTCTTCTCATTTTCTTCACGGCAGATTTTTTCCTTTTACCGGCAATTAAAAAAGTGACGACCTGGTCGCGAATGTTCTCATCGGTCAAGCCTTCATCCGACTCATCCCGGGCGTTGAGCATGAATCCAAGAAGGTCCTTGTCCTTGTTGGCTGCATCCGGGCCATTCTTACGCTCTTGAATCACATCCGAGACAATCTTGTGCATGAGCTTGATACAGCTGTCAAATTTGAGGTTGGATGCAGTAGGCAGGTATTTCATAATTTCCATTTGTTGTGAACGTGTCACGGTTAATTCCAGCAAGGTATTCATTGCATCAATCATTGGGTGAGGAGGAGCATCTTTTGCATCCAGCAAGCCGAAATCGTAACCAAAACCAATACGTCCAATGGTTTCAAATGTAACCTGTGTGAATGGAAGATGCGTCAAAAAATAAAAACAAAGCGGTATGGTTGTCAGCTGATTTATACCTTTGTCATCCATGCGAGAACATCGTAACTCTCGTTAGGCTGGAATTGATCCAAGATGGAAATTGTCTGCAAGACGATGCTGCCCATTTCTTCTTGGTAAGCCTACGAGAGTTCCCAAGAAACACAAATAAAAAAGTGAGCCAGTTTGTTGTTCTAAGACGTGATTTCCTCTTTTTTTTACCTTGATTGCGCGTGGAGAAAAGGCTGGCATGAGAAGCTTGTGAGCAAGCTTCCAATGGCCAGCATCAGTGTCTGACGTAAAAAGCCCATCCCCAGCAAACTTCTGTACTTCACTTAAACTGGTGGGAGCAATCTATATAAAAAAAGGGGGAGGGGGAGAAAATGAGACGGAGCACAAGCAACAAGCTGACTTTTACCTTTTTCGTAAAATATTCATTTTCCTTCAAGAACTGCTTAGCCACGAGAGGATCGTTTGTGCAAACGGCACGATTGCCACACCAGCTGATATCAATGACTGGTCCATACGTGTCAAATAATTTCAGTAACCCAGCGTCGCTAAAAAAGTGCAGAGATAAGTCTACAGCCAGTCTCGTTTTTTTTTTTGGTCTGCCTTACAAATTTGGCATTAAATCATACAAGTTGCCGACAATTGGCAACTTTGTTGGCCCTGGAATTGCGTCTTTGACATGACAGGGGAGATCCACATAGATCACTTGCTCCTGCCAAATATCGTCGACTCCGCCAAGCAAGCGCCCCGAACTGTTGTAAAGCAGGATTTCTCGTGTATCGTCTACCAAAATATGCAGCGCCTCAGCTGCCAATTGGCGGATGTTGTCTAATTTGGCCTTCTCATCTGCTACTTGGATCACTTGGTTCGTTGTGTCTCCTTTCAAACATACTACAATAGGCTTCATCGTGTTAAATTGATCTTGAATGAAAAAAAAATGAAAAAAACGTGCAACCTTTTTAAATGCATTTTTATTTGCGTCCTGACCAATGGAAGAAATAGGCGCTATCTGCAAGGCGGAAAGGAAGGTCGGCCAATGCGCCGCCCCTGCAAGCTGGAAACAACGCCGTAGGCTGAAAAGAGGGAGATACCCTTGAAAAGAGAAGAGAAACGAAGGCGCGCCTCCCGCCCTTTTCGTGATTGGCCAAGTTACTCGCTGCTACGACACGTAGGGGTTCAGGCTTCGGAAGAAGAGCAACGAAAAAAAAGCCTATTGCGTGATTTCCCCGCTGTTCTCCAAATGTTTCTTTCATCTTCAAATGAAAAAGCCTATTGGGCGATTCCCCCACTGCTTCTTTCATATTTTCCGTCGAAGGATTTGGCAGTCGCATACGCGATTAAATCTCTGAATCTTCGAACTATGACGAAATCTGCGAAAGCATATACCGTACCAGTCAACTTTGCCAGACACTGCTGTCATCACTAAGTGCTTCTCTGTCTCTTTTTCTTAGGCCATTTTCCCTTACCCATTTTATGGTCGCATTCCATCAAATTGTCACACATACTTTCATTTATTCTCCAAGGAATGACTTCATTAAAGAATGCTGGTCTTCGAGGTCGTTGAGTTCCTTGTTTAATACCACAATTTTGGCGCGTTTTTTTTGAATTTCTTCTTGGAGAAGGTGGAAAGACTCAATATATTTTCTACAAAGCAGTGTGAGTTCTATGTAAGTGATGCTTATTATTCGTTTACTCATCTACCTTTTCCAAAGAGGTGTTAGAGGTGGTGGGGAGGACGAGGTCGACGCCGGCAATGGTGGTGGTGGGGGTGAGGTAGGTGCAGGAGTAACGGTGACTGTTGACATGGGTGAGGTAGGTGTAGGTGTGAGAGAGGCAGTGGCAGGTGTAGGGGAGGCAGTGGTAGGTGTGGGGGAGGCAGTGGTAGGTGTGGGAGAGGCAGGTGTGCGAAAAACAACACGAGACGATGATGGAACGGCAGGTGGTGGAGGGGTTGATGGCTGTTGGTTGCCAAAATGAAGCTCTTGTTGGCTGTATACAACCAACACCCCATTCTTCAGCCGTGTGCCTCGAACGCGCCCCGCGAACGAACCCAAGTTGATTGGTTTATTGTTGTATCGGTTGTAGAACACCGAGGCGTTTTCATGCGTTGAAAAATGTATATACGCGCACCTAATAAATACAAGCATCAGTGAGGATCTTAAATAAATGCTGCAACATACGTCTGTTCGATTTTTTTGGCAACATGTAACATGCCTGCTGGATTTGCATGTTGTTTGATCAACTCGTAAATTTCAGCATCGGTTTTTTGTTCAAGCTCATTTGCAATGAGCAGGACTTGGAATTTTGGTTGATCGCATCGTTGGCAGTAACGAGGATTGGAGAAAAAAGTGAAAAATCGGAGACTGAAGCTGACCAAAAAAAAAAAAAAAAAAAAAGAGCAAAAGGTTTTTTCATTGACCGCCAACGTCCTTGCTCCTTTCTTTTTCTTTTTATTTTTTCTCCCTTCATTTATCATGGTATGTATGGCACGACCAATTGAGAAAAGATAAACATCCATTCCAGCAAAAGACAAAGGTCGGATGGATGGATGGATGGATGAATCGACGGATGGTTAGTAAACTTATTTCTTTTATACGTTTTTATAGTCTCTTGTTGTACCCGAGCGTAACCAATTCCAACACATCATCCGTTTGCTCAACACTAACGTCGATGGCAAGGACAAGATCACCATTGCCCTGACCTCAGTGAAGGGTGTGGGTCGTCGTTTTGCCAACATTGCTTGCAAAAAGGCCGATGTCGACTTGAACAAGCGCGCTGGTGAACTGTCCAATGAAGAACTTGAACGTATCGTCACCATTTTGCAAAACCCTGCCCAATACAAGATCCCCAACTGGTTCCTCAACAGACAAAAGGACATTGTTGACGGCAAATACTCTCAAGTCATTTCCAACATCTTGGATACCAAGATGCGCGAAGATTTGGAACGCATGAAGAAGATCCGTCTTCACCGCGGTCTCCGTCATTACTGGGGTCTCCGTGTTCGTGGTCAACATACCAAGACCACTGGTCGTCGTGGCCGTACCGTCGGTGTGTCGAAGAAGAAATAAGCTGGCTGGTTTTTTGTACAAGGTAATATTTCTTTCTGCTGGAGGGCAACACAAATGCTTGAGATGATGAGCAAAAACAAACGAATCTTACCTACATTATCTGAAACACAATGAAGATAATGTTTAATATTGATTCTGATCGAGCTTTGCTGCTTGCCTATTTTATGTGAAAAAAAAACCGAGCGCTTAGAGACTTATCTTATTCTCTCTTTCTAGCTGCAGCCCTTATATCATTTTGACCTCTTTCCTTGCCTACATTCCCCCCTCCCAATTGCGCTCTCTTTTTTTTTTGGTTTGGAACTCATGCATCTGTTGATCATTTTCTCTTGTACATAGCAATTAAATAAAAATAAATTTAAAAAAGGGACATGCAGAAGAAAGGGCTGAGATCTTTATACATTTATTTTTATCGCGCAAGTCTAGGATGGCAGCCTACAATGATATACCTTGCTGACTGGCCCATTGATTGCCAAGAGAGATCAGGGCATCCGAGGTTTGTGGATCCAAGTTGCAAATCAAGAATTGGCCAAATAGCTTCTTGCGGGCCTCTTGCCATCCAGGGACGGTTTCGTCGTTGGCAATATCATACAGCTCATGATTGACATCTTCCATGGCGAGGCGCTCGTACCAGAGTAAAAACGTCGGCTCATTGGTACCATCCACCTCAGGATCCATGAAGCGGAAGGTTAAAGCGACATCGGGTGCGAAAGGGATGAATCCATGACGAGGCTCATTGGGCTGGATGGGTGGGTCGGCCTGGTTGCACGCGGACAATATCAGAGCTTGACACCAAAACGGTAAGGCACCTCGTACAATCAAATCTCTTTGCGACTTCATGCTTGTGTAACGAGCGCCAATGGTATATGAGTAGGGGATAAACGTAGTTGAAGGCGTTGCAGCAGGTGAGGGTAAGAACCAGGTGTTGATGTCAGCTGTATCGAATGTATAGATTGTAGATGCTGTAGAAATAACGAATGTCAGTGGGGAAGGGTTGGTGGCGAAGCAACACTAAGTATGCCTTACGGTCCTGGTTGCCAAAGACAGAATAGTCTGCTGAGGGAGACGTAAAATCGATGGCAGCCAATTGTCTGGAATCAGGAGAAGATATTGGTTGGGCATGTTGAGCAACAAAGACCCCTTCCGATAAACGGATAATACTGGGCATGGCTGTGCTCATGGCTCGGCAGGCAACACTGAAGCGAAATACAAGATGTTCTGATCGGGCTCGTCGAAATGCATAGGCATCGAGCAAAGTAGATTTGTGACCCTGGAAGTTGCTCTTGCCCGTCTGTTTACAAAAATCGCATCGGTCACCAGTGCCAATTTTATATTCTTCCAAGAGATCGCTGACAACCGGGAGTGCCACGCCGGTAGAAGAAAACATGCGTCGTTTGACCTCCTTGGTGATCTCTTTCCACACATCCGCTGTGTAGCCGCCTGTCAGGACGCTTGCAGAACATGTGCATTGTGTTAGTGCAGAATTGGGTGAGCTCATGTTGATAATTTAAAAAAAAAAAAAAAGAATAAAACGTAACGAACAAAAAGTGAGAGAGCAAAAATAGGAATTTATGTCACCAAGCTGGGACCGAGGTTCCCCACTTGTTTGCTGACCCACCAGTTTCTCCGTTGTCACGCTTCCCGATATCACCTTTTTTTTAAAAAAAAGGTGGCTGTGGGCCAGGTAAAGAAAGACAAGGGAGATGCGAACAGTGTTTCCGGGAATCACTTGTAGGGTGGGTTTTAAATTACCCATATTCACCCTCACCCAAACGCAAAAAGATAAATAAAGAGAGGGCAGGCTCTACACACAAGTGCGTGAGAAAGTAACAGTCCATGTTCGCCAGCCTTCTCACCCTTCTGTCTGTTGTCTGAGAGACTCGTAAAAAAACGACCTTTTTGAACTGGTAGGCAAAATTGATTTGGACAATTTTTGCCCTGTGGGTCCCCTGGCGAAAATGGCTGATTTTTCATGATTTTTAGCTGGAGAATCGGAAGTGTCAAATCAAAACTTATCAAACGTTGGCTGGGCAACCTTCACTGATTGACCTGATTTTTTCAGTGCCGTATTCATTCATGTATTTACACATTTGCGCAAAATTTTACATTGATCCAACCACTCAAAAATGGTCTACAACACTTGTGGTTTTTTTTTTAAAAAAAATGCAGTAGAATTTGGTAGTCTAATTCATCTTCCGCACACCATTTTCGATTGGACAAAACTGTAGCTAGCTCCTCCACTTCACAACATGACTTGATAAAAACAGATTTTATGGATGAGATGATTATGTAATCCAAACCAAAGGCGCGGTACAAGAGGAAGTGGGTTTGAATGAAAATTAGGAGGAAAGAGGTGGTGGCTACAGCTGATGGAGAAGACGGTGATGAATTTGGTGGGAGTGATGGTGGCTGTAATGGCAGTCAACACCAAAAAGGTGGCGAGTAGCCAAAGATTTCCAAAAAGTACGACGGAAAACATTGACATTTTTTTTAATCTTCATAACTCCAGATATTGACGGTCTGATCATCACTGCAACTAGCCAGAAGACCTTGCTTCGCATTCCAGGCAGTTTCGTAGACAACACCTTTGTGGCCACGCAGTTTCTGCAAGATTTCGCCAGTGCCAAGATCCCACAAATACACGATACCATCTTCTGAGCCACCTACAATCAAATTACTGTCGGCAAAGCTGGCTCGTACAAAATTCTTTGATGTGTTTTGATGGCCCTTGAGTCGTCTAATAGGCTTGCCCTATAAAGATGAAATCGAAAAGGTTTTTTTTTTTTAACATGATGTCAAAGTCCGTTGGTGATCAACGTTTTACCGATCGAACATCCCAAAGCCGATTAGAGTTGTCCTTGGAGCAGGTCAGGAGCAGTGTACCGCTGCTGTTCATCTCTACGGAAGTCACCTCGCCCAGATGAGAGGAAAGCGTTTTGATGCACAAGCCTGAGACAATGTCCCAGAATTTGACGGTGTTGTCTTTGGAGCCGCTAATGATCAGATTGCCCAGAGGGTTCACGATCGTTTTCGTCACTGCCAGCTGATGACCGGCGAACGTCTTGACAATGGAGCCTGAGTTGACGTCAAACATCTTTACTGTCTTGTCATAACCCCCTGAAACAAGATGGCCCTGGATCAAATTAAAAAAAGGTTAAACTTGGTCCGATATTCTTTTCCCACATTTCCAACTTACCTCATTTGGGTGATAATGGACCGAGTACACGTCGCCTGTGTGGCCATATAGGGTATTGACGCAGCTTGCTTTGCCATCACGCACGTGCCAGATTTTGATCAATGCATCGCCACTTGCACTAGCCAGGTAATCCCCTTGTTGAGTACACGAAACATCCCAAATCCTAGACTGGTGGCCTCTCAGGACATCCAGGCTCTTTCCTGATTCGACGTCCCAAAGCCGAAGAGTGTTATCGCTTGAAAAAAAAAAAAAAAAAAAAAAAGAGAGTAAGTTGTCATTGCGTGGATGTGACCCGCTTACCTGGATCCAGAGACAAGCGTGCTGCCTTCTATACCGAGGTACTGCACACATTTGACATTGCCTTGGTGCCCGATCAAGGTCTTGTTGCATGCATTGGGAATGACAAAGCTAGTGTAATCTTCAAGGAGAGAGTTGATGGTTGGAGCAATTTTGGGATGGTAGCGCGAAAATTCAATTTGATAGGCAACGCTTTGGCGTAGCAATGTCAATAATCGATGTGGGGGTATGTAGCGGTTGCCTTTGATAAAAAAAAAAGTGGTTCAATTTGTATTGTTGAGCAATCACGACGTTCTTTTTTACCGTTTCTATCTGCAGATTCAAAATCAATCATCGATTGCAGCTGTTCTACCAGATATTCCCTAAAAACACCAGATCAGTGACATCATTGCAGCGCCGTTATGATCCTGACATACCTTGCCGCCATGGCACCTTCCCAGTTCCTAAAGCTGGCAACTTCAGTGATGGACTTGGTGGTCAGCATATAGCAAAGGTCTTTGAATTCTTGAGGTTTTGTTTGCAGCTGCTCCAATGGCTTCAATCTCTTGTTCAAAAAGGCAAACGCCTACGGGAAAAGTAAGCAGGATGGGTTCATTTTTCTTTAGAAAGAAAATAACAAAATCACCTTTTGAATTTCACGTCGATCGATGTATTCCAGATACTGCTGCTTATACACAGAGTAGAGAAAAGACTTGTGGTTCTTCAAGAGGCCTTTGGTACAGAGCTTTTCAGCCTCTTGCCAATCGCCATCTATTAAAAAAGAAAGATACGTTCAGCTGTTCTTATTTGTCCCTGAGGTTTGGTTGAGCTTACCGAGAATGGCCTTCTTCAGCCGCTTGGCTTCAGCAAGTCGTTCTTCCTTTTCCTTCCACTTGACGTTGGCTTCATCGTATAAAATTGAGTGTGCTGCATGGTATCCTTCATCGGCCAGATATTGCATGACAATGGCCAGAATATCATCCTTTATCTGTTGATCATCGGCGTTGAAGATATCTTCCGTGGGTCGTATAAAAGATGGATGCATACCAACATATTTGTTCTGGGCCGCCAAACTGATTAAAACCAACAGAGGGAAAAAAAAAAAAAAAGTGTGAGCATGCCATTTGAAGTTTTGGAGATGGTTGGCTTTTTTTTTTTACTGCTGCTTCCTCTGTTCATTTACCTTCTCTGTCTGCGAGCGGATTCTGATTGGGAAATGCCAGATCTGCTCCACCTCTGGGAGCTGTCGTCAGTAGATTTTGATGAATTGTCATTTGGCGATATGTCGTTGTTGCTCATGTTGGTGTATGTATGCAAAAAGGTATGTACAGTATAAAAAGGGGGGATGAGAAGCTAAATCAATACACGCATACACTGAATGAAAGGAAAAGAATAGATAGCATGGCATTGCTTTTTTCCGCTCATCACTCAAATCTTTTCATATTAGACTCCGATGCCTCTGTTTGGAGATGCCCTGGTTTTTTGGGGGTTGGTGGTCAGCAAGGAAAAGAGCAAAAAAAGGTTGGTTTAAACATAATACAAGTAGGGCATTAAAGGGATCAGCAAAAATATATATATATAAAAAGGTTGGATAGTGCACCATTGCATCTATGCTTGGGTTTCTTGGAGTTCCTGGAGTCTTGCCTCCAGTTTGGGGATCTCCAAAAGCTTGGCTTCAATCTAGAGCAGGTGGGAGAAAAGTGAGAAGGGAGGGTTTGGATGCCATTGGAAAACTTACAGCATTCTTTTCTTCTTGCAAAGCCAAACGCTTTTGAGCGTCCAACTTGGTGAACACATAGCCGCCTTGCCCATCATATTGAAGAATGTAGTTGTGGTATTGCCAGAGCGAAGGGCGATGGGACACAGTCAAGAGCGAAATACCGAGGGCTATTAAATAGAGATGAATGACACGCCTCAATCAAGCCTGACACCTTACCTGTGGCGTGCGTGTACATGATCTTTTCGATATCCATGCTAACAGCACTTGTGCATTCATCGAGAATAGCATAGCGAGGAGCGTGGTAAAAAAGACGAGCCATGGCGATCTTTTTAAAAATGCAGGTGCAAAATAATAATCATAAGCATGTATTCTCTTGTGGCAATGGCCGGATAATCCAAACTTACACGTTGCTTATCACCCCCAGAAAGGGCTAGCGACCATTCTTTTTCAGCATCCCAGCCACCTTCGCGCTCGACGACATTTTCGATCTGCACCACCTTGAGAATGTCCAACAGATCGGCATCAGTCACACCGCGAGCTGCCATGTCTTGGACTGTGTCAGGGTACAAAATTCTAAGTAAGAAAGTGTTAGGCTCAGTGCATGAAATGGAGTAGGAAGGCTTACTGGTCCCGTAAAGTGCCTAGGGATAAGTAAGGGCGCTGGGGGATGTAAAAGATGTCCTTGTGGTCAGGTTTGTTAACAGTACCACCTACGAAAGAAAAAAAATATTGGGTAAGCGTTCTGGCAGATTTGTGGTTTCTCTTCGTTTACCATAAACGGGCCAAAGTCCTCCGAGGATACGGAAGAGACTCGATTTGCCACAGCCATTGGGGCCGACAATCAATAAATGCATCTACAGGGGTGGAAGGAATGAGCTACGAATAGCTGTAAAGGATGGCACACTTACGCCGGGCTTAACATGGAACGTCAATTTTGGCACCAGCACGTCGCCATTGGGGCTGACAATGGGCACATCCTTAAACTCGATGTTTTCGCTTTGTTTGATTTCACCACGGCCTTGAAGTTGCTTGGCATTGGCATCAGTAGATACCGAGGACACCAGTCGCTTTTGGTATCGACCTGCCTTGACATCTTCGAACACGTCCAGCAAATCTACCACCTATCAAAAAAAAAAAAAAAAAAAAAGAGGGCTAAGCATGTCCATCTTCAAAAAAAAAAAAAATAGCACTTACACGGCTAGTATACCCTGCTAATTCACTGATTTCCTTGTAAGCATACATGATGCGGCCAACAGCATCAGAAGAACTGAGCAAAAGGCGACGGTTGGTGACAAAGCCTGAAAACAATAAAGTGAATTTGGCATCCTTCAAGGAGCGCTCATCGCTCTATACCTTCGGTTCGAGCCCCCACGGAGCGGGCTGCACCACCACCAGCCTTGAAAAAGACAGGCATTGCACAGAGCAGGAGACCACCGGCGCCCCAAAAGTATTTGATGATGAAATCTTCAAGCATACCGTGTGGCACGCGGAGGCGGAAGATGCGATTGACGTGACGGATCAGGTTTTGATAGCTCTTGTCGAGGACGGATTTTTCGATTTCTTGGCCATTGTATAGGGCGATTTCTTCAGCGTTTTCGATGATGCGGGAGTGACGGAAACGGAACTCGCCTTCCAAATGCCCCTCAGCAGCTGCGAGCTTGCCAAATGAAGGGGTATAAGTTCGTACGATCAGGGAAGACAAGCGGATGATCAGACTGATGGCGAGCACGCCTTCCAGGCCGACGTTACGTGACAGTTGATAGTTGTAGATAAAGACATCAAGAATAGGCTTGGCAAGGTTGGAATACAGCTCGGACAGTGAATTGCTGAACTTCATGGTGTCCACCGTGATGCACTGGTCGGCATTTTTAATACGATCGTCCAAGTTGGACATGGTATAAAACGTCATGTCTGTCAGATATTGCTTGTGAATAAACGTAGTCAGGCGCGTGCGGAACTGAAGGGCAAGTTTGCTTTGCATATAAGTCAACTTCAGGAAAAACGGTTAGTCATAGGCTTTATGCCTTTACTTTCTTTTCTTTTTTTTTTTACCATGCTGTTTGTATATGTTGCGGGCACGGCCACCGTCATCCACCATAAAATACCAATGACAAAGTCTCGGACTTTCCCTTGCACCTATAGCATGAAAATATATATATATATATATAACTGATCAGCACACTGGACAGCAGAACCCTAAACGTTGAGTTCTTACCAAAGCACTGACAATTCGCCCATCGAGATAGGCAATGTAGACGGATAAAATGGTGCGGAAGACCAGGAAACCGGAGTGGACGACAAGCATGCCAAACTCTTTGGAAGCAAGACCGGGCATGACGATCTTGAGCAATCGTTGCAGCTGCTTCAAAAAGGCCATATCAACATCAGCCTTCTTCTTCTTCTTTGCCGGATCCGACGAGGTGGATTTGGGCTGGTACTTTTGGAATTGAATAACGGCTTGACGAATGGAAAGCACCGATCGAACTATGAAGAGTAGAAACAGGGACCGCCCAATCGTTGTGCGATGACGTCGGTACGTTTGATATCCTCTAAATGCATGAGGCAGAAGTTTTGCCACAAGCGGGGACGACGCCAATGTCGATATCACGTTTGTCATGGGTAGCAATAGAAAAAGAGAGAAAAAAAAGAGAAATAACAAACGAATAACTTGAAAAAAAGAGGGAAATTTGGCATGTGAAAGAGCGTCAGCACCCTCTTGTGTTACACAAAGTTTCCATTTTCAACGTCATCCCTCTTTCTCCACATTTTTATTTTCATTTGAAACGCAGAACGGCAGCAAAAAAGCTTCCCTGCAGTACAAGCAGCTCCTAAAACACGAGCCATGCATCGATGGATACTCGAATTTCACGCTGTTCTTAACGGTATGCGTCGCCCTGCTCCAATCGAACCATTTCGGTCAGCCGCCTCTCTCATGATTAGTGAAGGCTGATTGGCTGGATGGGCGACTTTCGAAAAAAGGGTGCCCACAAAGAGGGCCATTAGCCAATCAACGTAAGAGGTTGACAGGCTTCCTTTTTTTGCGATGGCGCGTCTCCAAGAATCTATGCGAATGCCTCTTTGATTGGAGGACTGCAGATCAAAAGAGCGTGTATATCGTTGCTTCGTTGATTAATCTTTCATAAACATTGTTACATGGCCTCATGTCCTTTTTCCGCATGTTGCTGCCTCTGCTGCTTCCGAAGTAGCTGAGCTAACCGGGTATTCGATGCTTCAAGACGAAACCGTTCCTCATCAGCCACTCCTTTCTCATGTTCCTACAAATATTGCACATGTATTATGCGATTTTGGAGAAATGGCGGAAATGAAAGGCACCTCGACATAGGCAGAGGTCCATGGGTTTGTGTAACAGCAGCTGAACACAATGGCAACCAAGGTGACCTCACGCACACCCTGCATAAAACCAAGTGGGAGAATTAGAGTAGTGACAATAGACTTTTTTTTTTCTTTTTAAACAATATTCTCACTGGTGCTTATTTTCCTAGCTGCTTTCTTCCTAACATTCCGTTTTTTTTCCTTGTTCCTGAATCCTTTTGCGTTTACGTGTTTGCTACTCATTTTTCTTGCTACCATGTCCGCCACGCCTTCCAACTCAGCTCCGTCCAACCAAACCCTTGCTGCCCAGCAATACGCAGCCGGTATTCAGCACGAGCAAGAAGGCAGCTTGTCTCACGGTAAAATAAACAACAACAAAAAAAAGGGAGGAAACGAACGGGTGTTCCCACGCAAAGCATAGTCTATTTTTTTTTATTGTGCCTGAGAAGCATGAAAGATGAAGACAGAAGCAGTCTCATTTTTTCTTCACTATCGTATTAGCCATGATCTGCTTCCAAAAAGCATTCAAATTAGACCCTGATGTAGACGTCGTTTTTAAAGCAAGACGAGCTTCGTCGTCCTCGACAACCGACTGGGACGAAGACGAGGACGAGGGTCACTTGACCCATCTCCCTAATCCGGCAAACCTGGCTGCTTTATTTTCTCAGGAATCACTTTGCTATACAGCACGCAAAAAAAACAAACCAGTTCATATCAACCGACTGCCAAGTGAGTCGCTTTATTCAAAAAAAAAAAAAATTCATCCCTTTTACGAGAATAGGTGAGATGCTGGTGGCCGTTTTGTGTGAACTTTCGTTGCAGTCCTTGGGCACCATTGCCCAATTTGCATTGGTGTGCAAGCCGTTTTATTTACTCACGCGTTCTCCGACGTTGTGGCGACATGCCAGTGAATTTCTGTTCAAGCAACCCCAAGCCCTGCCTTTGGCACCGTTTGACCAGCTACCTCGGTACAGCCATAACTGGATGACCATGATGAAATGCCGACCACGGCTTCGATTCGACGGCGTGTATATCTCTGTGTGCAAATATGTCCGGTATGAAAATAATAATAATAATAATAATAACAAAGCCTGGTTTTTATTTACTTTGTTTTATCGCTCCCTTTCTTTTTTTCTTGTAGACCAGGTGAATCGGAGACGCCATGGACACGACCTGTACATTTGGTGACGCACTATCGGTATATCCGATTTTATCCTGACGGCACAATGGTGCATCTGCTGACGAATGAAGAACCCAACAAGGTAGTGCGGCAACTGGTGCCAGGAGTTAAACGCAAGTTAAAGTGGCAAGTGTTTCATGGCATGTTTCAGTGGGATGGAGCCACCAAGGTACAGGTGCAGATGGAAGAATGCACGCGGCCTGTTGAAAAATTCACCATGGATTTTGATATCCAACATCCGTACCCAAATACCAAGGACAAACGGCGACCGTACAAGCTCCAATTAACGACTTACTCAAGCCAACGCACAGACCGTGAAGAAATGAACCTGTACTCCTTGTCCCATGTCAAACCCTTCCTTTTCAGCCGAGTGATCAGCTACCACGTCGCCTTTTGAAAAAATAAAAAAAAAGACATCCGCCGATTGTTTTCTTTTCTCTATTTTTTTTTTTTTTTTCTTTCATCGCTTGAGCTGTGGGAATCCCCAAACCTCATTATATCCAGCCTTTTTTATCGTATTTTCTTTGTTTGTACATGAACAAACCGCTTTCTTGGTGAAAATATTTATTAACTCATTCCCGTTTATTCTTTTTTTTTAAAAAACCCCCCCCTCCCAATCAACCCAATCATTTAAAAATGTCTGCCAGAAAGTCATCTGATCTAGAAGATGGAGAAGTCCTGGATGCGTCGCCATTGTCTCGCAAGTCACATGTAGATCCTGATTCTGTAAGAACTAGCAAACGTCCTCGTCATGATTCGTCTTCAAGCAGCCGCAATGGAAGCTCCCGACAAGATCATCCTCGCCGCTCCGATGACCGGCCTCGTTATCCATCCCACCGAAGCTCGGATAATTCGCCTTCAAGATACTCCTCTCGTCATTCGTCAAGCCGCCACCGGCATCATCGCAGCTCCAGCCGCTCAGTCAGCCGTCATCGACATCGTTCGAGCCGCAGTCCTTCAACGTCGACTCGTTCCCGACGCATGTCGTCAGCTGAGCGCCAACCCACTCGCGAGCCTGCTGTCACAAATGACTTACCTCAATTGACTGTCCCGGCCCAAGCAATGCAAGTGGACGACCCTGTTGAAATCCAAGACGTGGAAGAGCAGCAGCAAGAAGAACAACGGCTCATCGAAGAACGTCGCCGCCGCCGTCAACAAATCCTTGAAAAGTACAATCAGCAACAAGCATCACCGCTGACAATCGATTCCCCAAGCACACCCGCTCAAAGTAAGCCTGACTGACCTGTAGGCACAGCAATCCTGACTTTTTTTTTTTTTGAGTTGACACACCGATCTATCTTTCCAAAGTGCACGATGCCTCGTCATCCGTCTTGGGTACCAGCCCAAAAGTACAGGTCCAGGGGGATGAAAAGGAAGTAGAGGATGGGACCGACTCACAACCGCTTGTCTCTGCTGCAGATTATGACCCCTCGTCTGATCGTATCATGGACGATGCTCGTCAACAACAGCTGCACCACCAAGACCTACTTCGTGAAAAGGATCACCAAGAACACGTCAAGGAAGGCGCCGGCAGTATGATGGCGTCTGACTATACCGAACGACCTGAGCCAAAGGTCATGGACATGTTTGCCGATGACTTTGATATGTTTGCCGATGACAATGACGACGCCAAGCCTGCAGCTGCTCCAATCATACCCTCCGCCATCATGTCTCAAGACGCCAATCCTACGTTACAAGACAACTGGGATGACCATGAAGGCTATTACAGCAAGTCAACTCGCTTCTCTACCATGCCCCTTATTTTAACTTTCCCCTCCTTTTTTTCCTCTAGATATCCACATTGGTGAACATATGCAAAACGGTCGATATCAAACCATTGCTCACCTTGGCAAAGGCGTGTTTAGCTCGGTGGTCAAGGCCAAGGACACACAAACTGGCGAGGAAGTCGCCATCAAAATGATCCGTAGCAACGAAACAATGTAAAAAGAGAAGAAGAAGAAAAAAACCGAGGCCGAAAGCATGCTCATCGTTTTATTTTCGAAAAAAAAAGGTACAAAGCCGGTCAAAAGGAGCTGACCCTACTCAACAAATTGATGGAGGCGGATCCTGAGAACAAAAAGCATGTCATCCGTTTGATGAGTCATTTTGAACATCGTGGCCATCTCTGCTTGGTGTTTGAAAGCCTCAGGTAATGTGTAGAGGGGAAAAGAGGATGTGACATTGATGTTTTCCTTTAGCATGAACCTGCGAAGTGTGGTCAAGAAATACGGCAAGGATGTTGGCATCAGTATCAAGGCTGTACGGGTGTATGCGCAACAGTTGTTTTTAAGCCTGAGCCTTCTCCGGCGATGCAACATGCTTCATGCTGATATCAAGCCCGACAATATCCTAGTGAATGAGGCAAAGAATGTGCTCAAGCTATGCGACCTTGGCTCAGCCTCGGATGCAAGCGAAAATGAAATCACTCCCTACCTCGTATCTCGATTCTACCGTGCACCTGAAATCAGTACGTGCATGTGTCTTTTATTTGTTTCGAACCCCTCATCTTTTTTTTAATAGTTCTTGGTCTGCATTATGATTTTGGCTTGGATGTGTGGTCATCTGCCTGCACATTGTATGAACTGTTCACAGGCAAGATCCTCTTCCCTGGGCGCAACAACAATCAAATGCTAAAGTACATGATGGAGCTCAAGGGCAAGTTCCCCAACAAGATGATTCGCAAGGCCCAATTTGCCGCGCAGCACTTTGACGACAACAACGTGTTCCAGTCGCAAGAAAAAGACAAGATCTCAAACAAGCAAGTGATCAAGCCGATGCCGGTGATCAAGCCCAGCCAAGATCTCAAGAGCCGCATCCTCAATGTCGCGTCGTTGGTGGAGCCTGTCCCTGAAGAAGAAACACGCCAGTTGTTACAGTTTGTCGACTTTTTGGAAAAGTGTCTTGTGCTCACCCCTGACCGACGCATGACGGCCAAAGAAGCTCTGCATCACCCTTTCATCACGGGAAAAGCCTAAGCATCGGACTACATCTTCATCTGCAATACAATAAACCCAGACTGATTGAGTCTTAGCTGATACAAAAAAGGGGGGGCACAACTGATCGGAAAGGTGACATTGTCTGTGAGGCTTGCACAGACGCCCTAACACTCTGCCTGTAGCTTACAGTGACGTCTTTTGATTCTCGTCTGTCCTTTCACCATTGGCCTCTATTGAAGGAACGCTCATGACTTCGCCCACGCTGGTAGCCTCCTCAAATGCCACTCTTTTAAAAAAAATATCCTCAAGGCCATGGCTGGGCAAAAACCCATCAATGCAAATCCTTTTGTTTCACAAATGACGTCGGCGACAGATCAACTCAGCGTCCAAAAAAAAAAAAGGACAGCTTTTAAAAAAATTTTCGTCTTCCTTTTCTTCTCTCTCTTTCTCTCTTCCTCTTGCCCTGTTGCCTATGCTGCTGGATTTCTTTTCGGATGTGCTTGGCTGGGTAGTTTTTTTGGCTAGCAAAAGGTGCGAATGGCTCATGCTTTTTTATTTAACTTTAACTTAGACGTATGCCATTTCACTTGGCTTTTTCTTATACCCACAGATTCTATGGAACTGGCAACGGCGCAGGTAATGCCTTTTTTTTTTTTTTGAAAAAGAAAGGTGGGGTGGCAACCAGCTCATTTGAATCTATAGTGTCCGAGGGCTATCGATCGATTTTTTGACTTACAGCTTTGTGGGGTTTTTATGTTACTCGGTAAGCCGTCATCAAGCTCAATCTGCGACTGAAAATCTCACTCTTTCTCTTTCGACAGGTGTTCACACTGACATTTTACCTGAACAACGAAATTCAAGAAGAATACAAAAGGCGACATGCATCCGAAAACTTGGTGAGATTCAATGATGTCATCTTTGCTTTGCACGGTGCCGTGGCGTCCCTCGTCCTGATCATCCAAACGCAGGTCTATAGAGGTAGTGCACAGCACCTATCCACGATGGCTGCCTTTGTCACATGGCTTTCTATTCTTGGTGGCATTTTGGTCGCAGCATCGGTCCATTATGGCAACGGTGAATGGATCCATCTGATCTATTACTTGAGCGCTGTCAAGCTTGCCTTCGATACCATCCAATACCTTCCTCAGGTACTCACCGGGAAAAAAAACTGTTTACTGCATGGGAAGATCCTCAATTTAACCTTTTTCTTTTATTTGCAAACCTTAATTTGTAACTCGTTTGGTCAGGCATGGCTCAATTACAAACGCAAATCCACCCGTGCCCTGAGTTGCAGTCTGATCACACTGGTAAGAACGATACCCAGCTGCGAGGCATCTCCTCACAAACCTGTCTATTATTGTTATTATTTTTTTTGGTCTCACCTTAGACCTTGGTGGGTGGCCTCTGCTCCATTGCCCAGTTGGTATTGGATGCGTATATTGAAAGGGACTGGAGTGGTATTCAAGGTGACGCAGTGAAACTGTAAGGATACGAATACAAGAGAGAATGGAGACTGAACCTCATTTTCGTCCCTAGAGGCCTCGGGGTGATAGCCATTGTCTACAGCCTTGTTTTTCTTTACCAAAAACGCTTGTATCGGCCCCTGACAAGCGAACAAGGACCACTAATACCTCCACATAAAAGAACCATCCATTACGGCGCCGCCTTGGTTTGAAGTTGGTCTTGAAAAATAAATGTTAGACTTGATACCTCTTTTTTCTTTTTTTTTTCTTTTTTTTTTTGTTCCTTGGCCTTCCACACTTCAATGACGCTACGCGACAGAGCCATTGAGTTTTTATTTCAAAGGGTATGGACCAGTGCCCGCTACTGGTATGTCCAACTGTGCGCATGGTGCTTGACATTTTTCTTTGGCAAGGTCGATGACGCTTGGCTGTTGACCAGCGATTTCGGCACATGGCTGGGCCACGACATTCACAACGATGATGAGCAAACCCTGATAAATCGACTAGGCGAGGCTGATATTGTACTCGTGTGGATCCAAGGTAGCTCAATGATGCTTGAATAATGTCTTCCTGTGCTCAATTTTTTTTTTGTCTTTTTTGACAGGCGTGGGCTTTCGAAGTCACCTTGGCCGTCTTTATTATCCAACCTTTGTACGATTGATCGATGAGCTCGCAAAGAAAAATATCAAATGTACCATGCTGATGGCCAAGTATGGTAAGGATCACTTGTAGACACAAAAGGATTTAGAACGAGGAACGAGCTCACCTTTTTCTTTTTGTTATATGTTTGCAGCCTTGAAGCCGTATCCTGCGCCGTTGGACGATTTGGTCAAACTTCAAACATGGCTACATCAATCGTTGCAGGTGCCAGGGTCAAAGGTTGTGTGGGGGGCGGACGATGCTGGCGCCGCCATTGCTCTAGACACTCTGTACCGCCGTGATCTACCCACCGAACAACAGCCAGCCAGCCTGATGCTAGTGTCACCCTACATCGGCATGGAATCAGGTGGCAAGTCGTGGCAAGATAATTTAACGGAAGACCGGCTGACGGACAAGGATGTCGAGGCCATGGAATCTCGCTACGCACCAGGACTGCGCGACGACAGCTACAAGGAGGACGAACCCCTGGCCTACCTACACAACACGGCGGACATGAGCCGATTCTCATCCTTGAGAATCCTGCTTCATATGGGCGAGCAACAAGTTCTGCTGGAAGATGCACCTTGGTTCAAGGAAAAGCTAGAAAGTGGCGGCAATACTAAGGTCCAACTCGTCACCACACCTGGTCGTCATTTGGATGCATTGTTGCTGGGCAAGTCGTCGGATATAGGCCACTGGGTCGACTTTTTAGCTGCAAAATAAATGTCTAGACAATGATTTCTTTAATTTTTGAAAAAAAATTGGGTGGGGGGATGATGAAGGTGAAGAGGGTAAAAAAAAAAAAAAAATGCGCCTATTTGTTTCTGGCATAGTATTCGTAGGCAAGAGAGTGGATGGCGGGGGGATAGGGCGAGGGGATTTCGGATCGGCCGGGGCGTGAGACTGGAGACCGTAAAAAGACGGCTTCGCAAGTGTTGTAGTTAACTTCGAGATATTCGGGCACAAACAGGAATGGCTGAGAGTATGGCTTCAAGGTGAAGTTGAGCTCAGTGCCTTTTTCACCATTGAGCATGGGAATGCAATGAGGATCGACCGAGATCTTGTCACCATCGCGAAGCTTGTGTGAGGGGTAGTTCAGCTGAAGAACCAGAAAAGCGATGAGTCCACCCATCTTCCATGAGCCTTGATTTTAATGTTACCTTTTTGCCATTGACCTTGACCTTGCCATGAACAACGAGCTGACGAGCAGCGTAGATCGAGGGGCAAAAGTTGGATCGGAATACGACAAAGTCCAACCGGCGTTCAAGATCAGCAAAGGTCAAGACAGAGACGGGAGGATGAGGGACGGTTTGGGATGCAGCATTGACGGTAGGAAGCTTGGGGTTGAAGAATTTGGATTTGAATTGCTTTTCGGTCAGCTCATCGCCATGGTATGCTCGGAGTTCTCGTTTCGCCAGCCACTTTTGCTGGAACAGTGTTTTGTTGTTGAGATTAGGCATTTCCTTTTGAGCAATGTTGTACAGGTTGTATTTGTTCCACGACATGCGAGGAAGCTTACGAGTCAATGAATAAATAGGCTTCTTCATGGTGCTTTAGTGAAGGGGGAAAAAAAAAAAAAAAGTGAACGATCAAGAAGAGGGATAAAAAAAAAACAGTTGGGAGTTCCAAAAAAGGCTGCCCTGTCTTTTTGAAGTCACACCGTTGAACGAGCCAATCAGTTTTTAGGCATGAATTCTGCGCCTTTTTTTCCTCCTTTTTTCCATATTACTTTTTCAAGATGATAGTTCAACGGGAATGCTCCATGGTGGTATCACTGCAAGATGAGTCTATACCTTCTCACCAACTCACCATTCACTGTGCCCAACGTATCCAGTATTTGCGACTTTCCCAAGACAACGCCAGTCCATTCGAT
This sequence comes from Hesseltinella vesiculosa, assembly GCA_002104935.1. Lineage (NCBI taxonomy): Eukaryota > Fungi > Mucoromycota > Mucoromycetes > Mucorales > Cunninghamellaceae > Hesseltinella > Hesseltinella vesiculosa. Next base: position 424,268 of record MCGT01000016.1, on the reverse strand, counting down.
CTCTATGACATGGAGGTCATTCTCCACGCTGGCAACTTGGAAATTCACATATCCTTTATTATAAACATTTTCATATGAAGGCTTTAACATTGTCCTTGACTCATTCTTACTGTGATTTCAAAGTCAATGGCGTAGATCATCATGTGCCTCCTGCTATTATGGATCCAGTCCTGTTCAAAGTGATGACAGACTTTGGCTTCAGGCATCGTGGCGTGGTGGATCGCTGTAAGTCAGCTCATGTGGTCCCATTCTTTCTTACCTCCTCTTTCTCTTTTTATTTCTATAGGCCACCAATTTTTCATTCAGAATTCGCTTGTCAACACGCCATTGTCATACATGGTTGGTCAGGCACTGCCTTTTGGCCAGTTGTTGTCTCTTTGGATCAAAATCAACATGGACACGCATAATATCCTTTTTACATGCCCCTATGTTCACCCTTTGCCAGCCCTAAACCTGCCTTTACCCTTGACTCTTTTTTTTTTTTTTGCTTCTCCACGTCAGGACACATTGTTGCAAGACATTCGTGGATTGGACCCGCGCATTGCCAATTGCCTGGAAAATGCTTTGGCTACCTTGCTCCAACGGCTGTCCCCTTCGTACCCTTTGATTTTCTCAGAAACCTATTTGACAGTAAGGATCAGCAAAGAAAGAAAAAACGGGCACCTACCTTTTTTGGATTGCGTGTTAGAAACTCACCAGCATCATCCGACACCTTCCAATCATGGCTCGCTCGCTCCATCGATTTCTCACCACGGCCGATGCATCATCTGCTTTTCACAAAGAAACCCAGGATCTCGTCACGGTAATATCGTTTTGAGCCCATCCAATTTACCTGACTTTCTTTCCTTTTAGCATGCCCAGCAACATCTCATCCCGCTGCTTGGGATGACCCAGCCCGATCAATGCACCCAACTGACCATTGCTCTGTATTACTCCGCCAAAAATACAGAATCTCTGCGCCAGCACCGTTTTACAAGAGTAACAGCAGTGCCCACACGAGTCTACCTCTGACCTGGTTTTTTTTTGTAGCCCAAAGCCCCTAACGCAGACCAAGTCGTGCAACAGCTGTGGTCGCACCATTGAACTGCATAACCACCAAACTCCAAAAATAAAAATAAAAATCAGTTTGCGAGACACTTTTTTTTTTTTACTGCACTGCGCTAGAAGTCAATTCAAAGCTCGTGCGAAATCATTTTTAGTGCATGTTCGCCAGCCTTCTCATCCTTCCGTCTGATGCCTGAGTGTCTTGCTATTTTAATCGAGGTCATTTCACGTTGAACTGGTAATCAAAATTTTGGGATGCTCTGTTCGATCCAGAGGCCTGGCGGTCCAGTCCCCTGGCGAAAATGGCCGATTTTTCAAGTTTTTTTAGCTGGAAAAGTCTCATTCTTCTATGCTCGTATGCAAAAATTAGGGTGGATTGATTTATGATGGCATTGCTCTGTGGTTTTTGATCTGATCATCTGAGGATCTACTGGCGAAATTGGACCATTTACTGTTTTTTTTTTAGCTGGGGAATAGGAGGTGTCAAACAAAACTGATCAAACGTTGGCTTGCAGTACAAGTCTCTCAGATGGCAGATCGGACAGAAGGCTGGCAAACATGCATTTAAAATGATTTCGCGACTGGAAAGTGGTTTATGAGGGTTCTATTTATTCACGGCTCAAGTAAAAACCATGACAGTATTCAATGATCAATCTCATTGACTCGACCCTCCTTGTGGTAAAATTCTGCAAAGCTCGAGGCATCGCGGTCGGTCATATAGGGGCCTTCATGGTGCGTACGGCCACACAAGAGATTGCTGTTGTTGACGTTATGGTATTGTTCTTCTTGGTCCAAGGGCGAGGGTGCGATAGTGGGGACCACAGCGGGCGTATCCTTGCTGGGCTCAAAGCTTGTGATGGTTGGTTTGGCAGCGTCGTGGATCTCTTGGATCGGATTGCCGAATCGGAGTGAAAAATGATCGTCCCTCATAATAGGATCTCGATCAAACGAATCCTGCCTTGAAATGTGCGTCGAATTTCTGGACATGGCTCTGAAGGAGAACAAACAAAAAAGGAAAACGAAAAAAAAAACGAAAAAAAAAAAAAAAAAAAAAAAAGAGTCGGGTGAAATGCAAGGGATGACAGAAAAAAATGGATGGGTTCAACGCTGCAAGGTTTCAGTTTTAGACAACCAAGCTGACTTGGGGGACCCCATTACAACGGTTCCATGTCGCTTATTTTCATCATTCATGCTACAAAACGAAATACATATCGGCTGTTTATTTGAAATTGAATGGTCATGGGCACCATTTATCGCAAATCATCAAAATCGTCTTCATGTTGCTGAGAAGGAAGGGGAGGCTGGGCAGGGAATCCTTGCGGGGCTTGTTGATGGTACGGAAGCTCTGAAGGGTATGGCTGGCCTTTTTCCGGAAGAGGGGCACTGGGAGCACTGTCGTAATGAGGCAGACCCTGATCAAATGCAGGTTGGTTGCCATAGAGCCGTTGTCGATCGGAGCCCATGGATGGAGGTGGTGGTGGGGTGGCAGCAGCACTGGAGGAACCGTACGACAGGTTGGCAGCGGCGGGTGGTAGGCGAGCTCCTTGAGGGAGTGACGAAGGACCTTCACCCGGCACTCGAAGAGCACGAGCAAGGCGCTGGATCTCATTGTCCAAAAAGGAAAATCCATCCTTGCGCACGGCGTCAGCCAGGGCTTGTTGGTCCTCTTGGTCATAGGCTTTCAACATGGTTTCAGCCAAAATGGCTTCTCGGCTTGCTGAATAGTGGATATCGCTTCCAGGTTAAAAAAAAAGTGAGCGGTCTTCCTTCGAGGCTTGCGGCGTAGTTCGCTTACTTTGCACACATGTTATTAAATTGCTTGCTAGCGCCCACCTCATCATCCATAGCCAAGAACAGTACGGTCATACTGAGACCAACTTGGCTCGTCATGGACGCATAATGGCTCTTGTTGGTATGGGAGCGTCGTTCTATCATTTCGATGACGGTCAATTGTCGCTGTAGCAACTCCACGCCCCGGGCGTATCTGACAAAACGAAAAAAAAAAAAAAAAACCAGTAAGAGCCAGCTCTTATCTCATTTTCCTGGGACTTACTTGCGGCTCCTGACAGCAATGCCGATGGCTTTCTTGACGACATCCAAAGATGACGTGTAGCGTTCCTCCTGGTCATATAAATCGATGGCTGAAATATACAAGTCAATGGCAGCATTCACGTCGATAGGCTCCATCGCACTAGTGATATTTTTCAATGTCAGGTCAGCCGACAATGTGTCATGGATAAAAATAGAGATACTTACTTGGCAGCCTTGCACAGCTGCTCTGCACCTCGTGGCAACTTGCCGTCGGCCATGAATAAGTTGCTGGCCTGTTTATAAGCCTCGGCCCCGCGCTGGGGTCGGTTTAAGTTTTTGATAAGGATAAACCCAACATTCTCCATGGCCATGCCTGCCAGATGCATCCTAGCCAAGCCAAAGTGTGAGCATGGCCCTGACTTTTTTTTTATGTCGTTCTCTCCCTCCATTGCTTACTGATAGGTCTTGAAGTAGGCTTCGGATGCTTTGGTGTAAGCATCCACGGCTTGTTCAAACGATCGAGCCGTTTTGAACGACGTGGCTAGATGCCATTTAAAATAAACAGTGAATGGCTTTCCTTTGCTAAATAAATAAATACAACAACGATTTACCTGCATCACTGTAATAGCCAGCCGCTAAATCCCAATCAGGTTGACGAAAGAACCCTTTACTGGCGCTATGAATTGTAAAAGAGGGCTAATGTGAGCAAGTTTATGGCTGCCATCAATATTCAACGTACGCCTTGTCACCACTTTGCATCATTTTGACACCTTCTCTAATATTCTCGGCTTCCATTGCAAAATGAAATTAATACAGGTAAAAGGAGGAAAGATATGGCTGGAACGAAGAGCGGGATTTCCATTTGCTGGTTTTTTTTTTTTTTCTGAATTTGAGAAAAAAGTACAATCGTTTTAATCATTTTTAGCATGGTATATAATATAAGAAGGAAGCCCATAAACGCCAAAGCCCATAGCCTTGGCCATCTTGGCAAAGCCTAGATAGATAACAAAAAGCAGTCAGCCACCGGCCTTTACTTGATGAACTCGGCTCTTTTACCTTCGGTCTCGACTTCATGTTTTAAAACAAAGGACGGAAAGTTGGCTCCTTCGCGGTGGACATTTGCTTTGACCAAAGTAAACGTGGCACCCTACGGGCAATAAAATGAGTGGCCCCATCCACTTTCCTTTTTTGTCCTTACCACCCCATCCAAGGTCACCTTGTTTAAGCGGTCATGATGGGTTGGCATGTCAACCATTAAATATCTTTCTGTAGGGAATTCATTATAGCCTTCTAGTAGAACATAATCCTATGTCACAGGTAGAATGAAAAAAAAAAAAAAACAAGGAAAGGATGAGACAATGGGCGAGAAAAGTGAGTTCCTGCATAAAAGGCTGGAGATGCGCCAAATTCGAGGCCATTGGCTGGGATTCTGACGGTGTTTTTTTTTTCTAGTGGACCAACGACTTACTGGATCTAGATCACGTTGGATGACAAGAGATTCCTCGGTTTCTTGCCAATTATTCTTATCGTAGCCCCAAAAGGAACCATCGTCAGTCACACGGAGACAGTTGGGTACCACAATATCGACGTTGACCGACATCAGATCACGCAGGATGGATGTGGAATAGCGCACGACGTCGACATCGAGCCAAAGCACCCATTCATGTTCTTGCCGAAGCGCCAGGCTGAGCAGCATGTTACGGGAGCGAGCCATGTAGGAGCGCCGGAGTGGTTGTAGATGGAAGTCGTGACGCCGGCCCTCGGGCAACTGGAAGTGATAGTCCTTTTCAAAGACCTCGAAACTGTGGTAGTGATATTTCCAACGGCGCTGCTGTCGGCGCAAGAGGCTCATGGTGTTGTCAGTGGTGTCGGACACAAGGAAGCCAATCGAGACCTTGTTTTTAGGGTAGTCAAGGCGGTCGACTAGCTCGAAATAATGTGGAAGGTACCGAGCGGCATTCTTCACCGGTGTCAAGATCAAGACATGGTCAGGTTCGGCCTGCGTCACACTGGGGGCCAGTCTTGCCGAATGACTGGCTGCAACTGAGGTTAGGTGTGAGGACAGGTACTTGGGCACACACTCCCATGCCACAATCCATGTTAAAAAAAAAAGGGTCAGCGCAACGCAGAGCCATCGTCGATGGCTTAAAAACTGCTGGTATTTGTTCATGCGCGGCGGTGGGCTGGTTGAATTATTTGTTGGCAAGGCATATGGGTAATGCTGTTTCTCCATCAACATCGTCATCGGTTGATCCCACCACTGAAAATAATAATAGTAATAATAATAATAAAAAAGGAAAAGGGAAAGGAATGGGATAGCTTGTCTGGAGTGTAAAGGGAAAAAAAAAGTGGAGACGACCAACGGCACACAAGCAAGAGGGTAATAAATAGTACGCACTGAAAATAAAGGGGGTTTGAGTGATAGACACAAACAAGGAGACGCGGTAAATGTGGGAAATGATTGAACCTGTAAAAGAACACAGGGAACACAAGGAGTCAAAGGACCAAAAAAAAAAAAAAAAGGGTAGAAAATAGGAGCTTGGGAAAAAGGGGGAGGGTTTCGCTACAAAAGCAGGCATATCTAATGCAAAGGAGGCAATAAAAAAAAAAAAAGAAACGAAAAACAATGATGGACCTCTTTTATTTTCAAAAGGTGATGTCCACTGTAGACGTTCAAAACCTTGTTCCTACCTTGATAGATTTCATGAAGTTCGGATGGCGTGTCTGCGCCAACCTGGCAGGACTGCCAAATTTGGAAAAAACGCCAATTTTTCTGCCTGTGCCCATGGGAGATATCAACGTTGCACGATCATGCCATTTTTTTATTTTCTGTTCAAACGGTCTGGGTTAAGCGCAAACTGGCATCGGGTATTTGGGTCGTTTCAGGGAGAGGTTCCAAGCCACGGTCAGGGTTATAAAACTTGTCCTTGATTGGCTGCAGCAAGACGTTCAATTTGGGAGTGATGACCATCAAGTTGTTTGTGGGTATCGTGAGCCAATCGGCCTTTTCAAACGTGAGGGGCTCTACATGTAATTTATATATAAAAAAAATGAGCTTTCCCCTCCTTTTTCATCGTGGGTGCCACAAAACTTTACCACTGGCAATCACAACCATGTCTTCTCGTCGATCAGCCTTGATCATTCGGTAATGGCCTGGTCGATAGCATTCAAACCGTGTTCCCGATGAAAAGTATAACGACGCAGCTTCCTCGGTCTTGCTGCTGATATATCGTACACACACCACACTTTCGCCATCAGTCACAGCAAAATTCAGCAAGGATGGCTGGACAAAAAACCAGTGAGCCGCCTCCTTTTTTCAACGTGCATCCCTTACCTCTGTGATATCCAATTCCTCGGCCCAAGCGTTCAATTGTGCAATTGTTTTCACCATGGCTTCTTTCAGCTGGGTTTGGTCAAACCGATCAGCATCGATATTTGGAAGCTGTTAAAAAAGTGGGTGAGCAGCAGGCCCTTATTTGCTGAGCCAAGTCTTACAAAGCTAAGAAACAGCGCAAAGGCCCATTCTGAATCTGTGTTGCCTTGCACAAACAAGAACAGATTTTCGGGTAGGTGAGATAGCAGCTTGCGTTTCATCTGCAAGAAAAAAAAAAAAAAAATGAGTCACCGTGATTTATCGTCCTTCCCATTTGCTTCCGCCAAATACCAGGCCATGACGTTTTTTCTGTACCTTTTCAAATTGAGCAATGCCACCGTTGTGCATCCACATGATTTTTCCATAACTAGAAAAAGAACATGCCTCGTGAGTTAAAAAGAAGTCTTGTTTGGGCGTCCTTACTTCCAAGGATGACAGTTGGCTTCGTTCACAGCACCTGACGTGCTTGCGCGAACATGCGCAAACACCAGAGGGCTCTTGATTTTGTCGGCCAAGCGCACGAGGTTCGTATTGTTCCACGCCGGTGTCACAGAAGTGAAGATGCACGGTGTCTTTTTTTCGTCGTCTTTGGCATAGTCGCTGTCGTACCAGCCTACACCAAACCCATCACCTGATCCATTCAACAAGACAGCCATTAGCGTTTGAGTCTCCTGTCTATTTCCCCTTTTCTTCCTTACCATTGAGCGGCCGTCGATGATCCAATCGCAGCTTGGAGTCAAATGATTGACTGCAAAAACAAGCCTGGTGAGTTTGCTGTTCGCTTGTATTTTTTTTATGGCTTACTTCACAATCGAATGGCTAGGGTAGGTAATCAAGTGACCCAGCAAGATTGACTGCTTGCCTTTGTAAACAAGCAAACGGCACATGTCAAAGAAAAGAAAATGCAGAAAGAAAGAGAAATGCAGAACGGTGCCAACGAAAGAAAAAAATACAAAAACTGCAGAGCGGGCATGGCCAGCCAATCAGATTCTCGGGACATGAGGTGACAGGCGGCGAGGACATTGCCAATGGCCAAAAGTCAACCAAACCTCCTTTCTACCTTCTTTCTCTTATCCTACTGATGTTTGTCACACCGCCGGAGTCACTTTTATTTCTAGTTGATTCACTGGCTCTGTGAAAAAGAAAATACCAGCAACTTGGCGCCATGTGAGATGTTGAGGGCAGCAGGAAAAAAAAAAATGAAAGATGCAGCCTTGCATGTCTCCCAATTTTTGAACGGCAGTTCTTTTGACTCCAAAAAGCAAAAGCAAAAGAGGCAAAAAGATGTCTTCGAAGAGGTTCGAACTCTTGCCCTTGTGCGTGTGAAGCACATGTGATAACCAACTACACCACGAAGACCTCTGTGACGTCGAAACCGACAGACATCACTAATAGGACACAGGCATGTTCGGCCGCCGACGGTCCGAACGAATACCCGAGTGCCATTAGCCAATGGGATGTCGATCACAAAGTTTGTGGCACCCTGCGGACCTTTTTTTTTTTTTTTGTTTTGCGACTGCGACTCTTAGATTGGCTTTTTGGAATATGCTGGCACCAGTTGCAGTTTTTTTTTTATTAGCGCTCGACATCCATAGGTTCGCCCTGCTCAGTCTCGGCGGCACTGGCGACGCTGAGTTCATAGTAGGCATTGGGATGCTGGATGGTGTCGATGCGGTCGTGGCCAGGATGGGTGAATTCAAAATATTTTGTACAGGCGAGCTGGTAGTGCGAGCCTTGGATGAGGTTCATGATGTCTCGGACCTGGTTTGGCAGCAGTTTATCCTTGTACAAGCGCGCTTCAAGATTACCAGAAGAGAAGTGGCGGAAAGGGCAGCCATGGTGATCACCTGCTGATGGAGCGTCGCCCTTGATGATCTTACTGCAGCTGTAGGCACCGTAGCTTACTCGTCGTCCTTCCAAGCCATAGTTGTGTCGAATGTTGTAGGCGTAGTTTTTTTGGAACTCGTCGTCGGTCTTTTTGCTGAAGGCCATACGCCAATACAGCAAAGCTTGGTCGACAGAGAGACCAATGGCTTTGAGAAACAGGCCAAACTGCATACGACCGCTGTGTTTCAAATGCTTGTCCTGGACCAGAGCATCATGGAGTGTGCGCATACACAGAGGTGCATGTTGCTCCACAGCCTGCAAAAAAAAAAAAAAAAAAAAAAAAAATCAGCCACCAAGGCTCTCTCTACTTCTCTCCTTTCTTCCTTACCCCATCGACATTGGCTGCTGTAAGATCACCGTCCACAACCTGTTCTGCACCATAGACCTTGCCAACATATTGTTTTTCGACGTTCAATAGAATAGGCTTCAGTCGATCGTCTTCTTCTAATCTTGGTAGCGCTTTGGCAGTGGCCTAAAAAAAAAAAGGGTAAGCGCGGGCTTCTTCTTTCGTGTCCTAGTGCTTACCACCAGCATGCTTTCCAGCCGAGAGGTGAACTCCTCCATCACCAAGCTTGTTTGATGTTCCATAGGTACATAGGCTTTCCCTTGATGGAGGTAAATGGCTCGTTGGCGCACAAGTGAAGGCACCTTTTCAAAAGGGACCTAGATAGAAAAAAAAATAATGAGCCGCTGATCTTTTGCCGCCCATTTTTTTGTTGCCTACCTCGAAATACGTCTGCTGCTCAACATATTCCTTAACATTGTGTTTGATTTTCAATGGTACGCAGCGTTCCAGTTGATTTTGAATCGCTTGTTTCTGCTCTGCAGTCACCTAGAGAGAAAGAGAAGCTGTAGGTCACGTTTTTTTTTTTTTTTTTTTTTTTTTTTCCAGCGGCTTACGACATGCCAATCCAGCTTTGCTGATTCCAAAAAGGCACTTCGATCCTTGACGTTTTCCTCTAGCAGGCGATATCTAGTCAAGAGAAAAGAGATGGTGAGGATGGGTTGAGCGCAGGTGAATGGAGGCATACTTGAAGAGGGCGGCTTCTTGCCGAAGGAACCATTCTCTGGATTCATCGCTTCGACAGTACGCCAGGCGCAAGACAAAATGACTGATGTGATCTTTCCTTCGTTCGCTGATAAGATCAAATGCGGTATTGGAATGCATCGGTAGGTATTTGTCCACGGCATACTGAACGTCTTTTTTGAATTGTTCGTCATTGAGGTTTCGCAGTTTGGCGCTTTCAATGGCTTTGAGCACTGTGGTCGATCATGGCATGAAATAGAGAGAGAGCGAAAATAAAAAGAATTTGGTTAGCGAGCTGTTTCTAAAGAAAAAGGGAAGGTGAGCAGCGACTTGCCTTGCAGTCGATCAAGAGCAAAGATTTCAAATTCTTCAATAGTGATTTCATCGGTAGGGGGGTCCAAGTACATGTTGAGACGAAAGGGGTATTCAGAGTCTAGCATCGAATCTCGTCCAACAGACACATGTTGGTTAGCCACAGCAGCAAATCGATTCGTTCTTGATTTCTTGGATTTAAACATAGTGGGCTGTGAAAAAAGAAAAAAAAAAAAAAAAAAAAAAAGAACGCGGTGCCGCGCACCCATTCTCTTTTTTTTTTTTTTTTTGTTCAGGCAATCCAAACGGCGAAGAGATGTGACAGGTTTTTTTTATTTTATTTACTCAAGCAGTGAGTTTCTTAATCTGGCCAAGCATATTCCTCATTTGCTCGTATTCATTTTCACTCTGGGCATATTTGAGCTTAAAGTCGATGAGGGTGGCTTCGACATCGGCAAGCTGGTCTTGGAGCTGTGCATGGCGTTGGACGAGGCGGGTGTTTTCTTTGGCCAGGGCGTCAAATTCACCTTGGCGCTGGAGCTGCAGCTGGTGTCGGCGGGCATCGACGTTCTGGGTCAGTGTGGTGAGTTCTCGTTTTAGAGATTGGTTGATTTCGCTTGCCCGGGCCATCGACATCTTGTCCTCAGCGACTTGCTTGGCCAGCGAGTGATGCTCGGTTTCGAGTTGATGGTATGATCGTTCCAGCTGCTTTGCACGCTGGGTCAGTTCGTGGTTTTGTTGCCGCCAATGGTCTTCTTTGTTCTGCCACTTGGCTTGCTTGGCCGCCTTGGCCTGATGTTGTTTTGCCATTTTTGCTAGCTCCTTGCTGGACAACTCGAATGAGAGGGCATCCTGCACAAGCCCCACAGGGTCGTCCTGAAGAAAGAACTGGTCAGGGCCAACACAGCAACCATTTTGCTCGACGCTTTACCTGGTAGGGATCAAATATGTCGTTGGCCATATAGGCCAGGAGTGATTCGAATTCCAGGCTGAGGAGGGTCGATTGACTTTTTTGGATGAATGCCAAAGCAACGTTGAGCAGGGCAGCACTGCCCTGGACAAAGATCATATCGAGGATCCGGAAGACCAGCGGTAGTGGGCATCGGTAGGCAAAGAGAGTCATGAACCAGGGCGAGGCGTACATGGTGGCTCTCACCCCCTGAGCTTCCAGATGACGGTGAACTTGAGGAAGGTGTTTGAGCAAGAGTTGATCGAGTTGGTAAAGGCGTTCATGTAATCGTTCCATCTTGGGGGTAAAGTGACCTCGAAGACCATAATCATGCATCAAGTGGATCAATAAGCAAAATGTCGCCTCGTCAGGCATCTGCAAAAAAAAAAAAAAATGAGCCAAAACGAGTTCATGCTTCCAAAAAAAAAAAAATTACATGGAGCAGCAGGCACCCAACAACAAAGGGCAGTCCTTGACAGTAACCTACTTGGGGATCGTACAAGCTGTAGGCTTTGATGACATTAAACAGCAGCTCCTGACCATCGCCATCACGCTGTCGGAAAAAAGTGTGTGCAGGAAAGGTGCGAGCCAAGTCGCGCCGGATGATCTTTTCGTGAGGGCTCGATTTGTCCAGCAAGTCGCGATAGATGGATTCGTAATGGTCGTGCTTCAGCTGAGCTTCGGAAAACAGCTGCCACAGAGTGCCCCGTAGCGAAGGAGGCATACCCAGGCAGATTTGTTTTTGCGTTTCAGGGTCTTGTTTCACTTTTTTTACATCGTTAATCACTTTGGCCCAAAAATCTACCCAGGTATGAAAAAAAAAATAGGTGAGTGTTCAGTTCTTCCTACTGCTGGTCGGGTGAGTGGTTACCCCAGTCGTAGGCATCAGGGTCTACGCTATTCCTGAGGGACGTCAAGTCTTTTTCTGGCTGTGGCGGCTGTGAGAAGGAGGGCTCGGGTTCTTTTTGGGTGTCGGTGGAGGCAAGATGGGAAAAACTGGGGGTGCGCTGGCGTACACGGTAGAAATCCGACGGCCGGAAAGTAGTAGCAATCATAGGTGAAGGGTGAATGGTAAAGGTGTTGGCCCGGGTGCGCATGGTAGGTGTTCCTTGTGAAGAAGAAGAAGAGGAAGAGATGGAGGTTTTGCCTGAATCGGTGGGGCTTGTCCAAGCCCGCTGTCGTTGGACAGTGGGAGGGGTATGGTCGGGAATGGATGGGTATTGACTGGAGGTGGTTGGGGTGGTCATGGCGGTTTCGACGTCGTCCAGGTCATCATCGCTATGGCTACAACTTGTGCTTCTGGAACTTGTGGTGGTTGTATCATGATCGTTCATTATATCCATTGTCCAAGAGTTGAATGGTGAGTATCAATGGGCAAAAAAAAGAGAGATGGAAAGAAGAGGATGAAATGATATAAACGATGAGAGAAAAGGGATATATAAACAAAAAGGCAAGTGGCAACAAGAAAAAGGGCAAAATAGATATAAACAAAAAAAAAAAAGAGGAGACAAAGAAAAAAGAAGAAAAGGGGGTCAAGGACAACGCTTAGGGTGGAAAGAAAAAAAAAATAAGCGGAGGAGTTTGAATTGCGTTGCATGAAAAATTAAAAAGCTTAGATGGGATAGGAGGGCTAATAAATCATCAACTAAAGGTTGGTCGTTGTCAAGGGATGAGAATGGGATTCGTCTGGAATCCACATTCTTTTTTTTGATCTGGTGGATGACCCCTGGGACATCCTCCCTTTGAAGTGTAGGCTCGTCATGTTTTGTGTGACATGTCGTGGCCTCCTTTTTTTCATCAGGAAGACTACTTGTTGTAGTCATGTCCGACGTGTAAATAACGTTCATTTATTGATTGGAAGATGTAGGAAAAGGATCCTCTCGTCGATCGTAATAGTGCCAGTCTTTACAGTCTACGCAGTCTGTTTGAGGTAGGCACTCTGGCAATAAGGGGAATTCTTCGGTCTTGTTCAAAATATTATCAATCACATCCTTGATCCGATGCGTTCTTGCATCTACACGCCAGCCTTTGTCTTTGACTGTGTCCCATTGACACACCTTGAAAAGAGCAAGTAGAAAAGAGTTCAGTCATCCACAGGCTTGGCGGAGGTTTTGTTACCTTGCCAGCATGGCAGCTGGTTTCCATGGCAAATCCACCATACCAACAGATACTAGAGGGGCCATTGCAGCTGCCTACAAAGATCGGGTCAGCAGTATGACCAAAATGCCAGAGCGGTGCATCCTTTAACTGGGGCAGATGCAATCGTTTGGAGGCCAAATCTTCCCCAGGGGCTTCAAATGCCACAGTCGGCACGCCAAACGTCTGGCCCACAAGACTTGCCAAGGATCCACCCAACGAATGACCAACAAGCCAGATGGTTGCTTTTGGGTATTGATCTGCTACTTCCAGGTAAATGGCCTAGGTCAAAAAAAAAAAAAAAAAAACCGGAATGAGCCCCGGTGATCTCTGTGCGGTTTTCTTTTACCATGGCATTGTCGTAATACAGTTCTGAGTTTTTGATGCTGTTTTCTAGGCATTCGGATTCGCAGTAGTAGGTGTTTCCATTGTAACAATCACACACTGTGGACCAGGCACGGCTGATCCGGGCACAGCAGCAGGAAAATAACATGTTGTCCTATAAAAAAAGGGTTAGGTGATTGGGTTTGTTGATGGGGAACACTTGCATTGATCTTGTCTTTTTCCCCTGTGGGACCTCCGGTCCAAAGGCCAGCGCTGGTGCCTTTGAAGCTAATCACTAGCAGGGAATCGTCATGATTGGCAAACACATGACCTCGCACGCCATCGGTTTTCCAGCCAAAAGAGGTGTTCTAAAATCAGTGGATCAGAATGGTCAGTAGCTCGCTCATTTTCGCTCCTTCTTTACCAGCTGCCAAGGTGTGCCTAGGTCATACCAGTCTGTGGTATTTTCAACATCAGAGTAGGCATTGTTGGTCATGATAGCCAAGGCCATGAGGACATCTCGATCGCCAATGTTGGGTACCAAGTCATCCACGGGTGTCATGAAAAGTTCAGGACTAAAGGCTGACAGGGACTGCCAGCGAATTCTTCTTGGCCGATAAGAAAGAGACGAAGTGGCAGGTGGTTGACCAACGAGGTAATCAATGGCAAATTGAGTGGGGCGATGATAAGTGGCCAGCATGCCATCGAGCTGGAAGTGAGCATCGGAGGAAGGGATATCTTGGCGTCGAAAGAGGCCAGGAAAGGCACTTTGACTGGACGCATGATGGTATATTGATTTCAGCTGGACTGACAGGGGATTGCGTGTAAACGAATGTTGAAATGGGACAGCGCCTTGCGTCCATTTAAAGTCTAATAAAATACATAAAAGAACAAGATAATAAAGTGTATGCATGCAAGTCTTGAAAGGGGTAGGAAAAAAAAAGAAAAGAGAAAGAGGTGTCGGTTTTTTTTAAGAGGTCATGTGCTTTTTTTCGACGGAACCGCAGGAGCGGCGGGCATGAAATCGCCGCGGCCCAGTAAGAAGCCACTCAATTTTTTTTTTCCTTTTCCTTTTTCCTCTACCAAAGGTGATCAGCTTCTGAAAATGAAAATCAACAAGAAGGAAAGAAAGCAGCCGCAGCCAAAGCCTTTAGAAGAGAGTGCTAGCAAACTGCGTAGAAAGATCAGAGACATGACCCGTTCTTTAACAAGGGTAACAGATCAACAAAAAGGAGGCAGCCCTCTTATCGTTTTTTTTTTTTTTTTTTTTTTTTTTGTTTAGCCTGATCTTGCTGGCCCAAAACGTGTGGCTGCGGAACGAATGCTTATCAAATACAAGCATCTCTTTGGCGAATGTGTGATTAACGAACGAGAACGGCTCATGTTAAAAACGTACCATGGCGTCAAGCACATTGGTAAATGGGACCCCCATGAGCGTCATCGGTGGCTAATCTTCTTTTATAGAGCGAACCAAGGTCAACCGAAAGCTGACTGGCACTAGAAAGAAAATCAGAGAAGCCTTGGATGATATGACTCGTGAAGCTGCAGAGGCCAGACTGAAAGAATTCGAATTGGACAAGATCTACATTGATGCAAGTCAAAAACCAAAAAAAAAAACTGGACTTCTTGGCGCTGACCTTTTTTTCTTTTTTCCAACAGAATTTCCCCAAGACATTACCCTATGCGTCCTTGTATGCCGAAAACGATGACGAGCACCGATCTGGTAAAAAGTCCTTGCTGCGTGAAGAAATCCGACAGGCCTACGAAACCGATACCTTGCCAGACCTTCAGAAAAAATACCGAAATCTCTGGCGAAAGCGTCTGATTAAGCAAGGCACCATCGAAGACGCCACGGACCTTGACCAAGAAACGACTGACTCTCCTTCAGCTTCAACCTTTACTGACGAATTCTTTGAAGCCTCATAACTTTGTACCTGTTACCCCCCCTCTCCCTCACAGTCCCTCGGCCGGCGCCATTTCATCATGTGTGTGTTTTTTTTACGAGTCTTTTCCTCTCATCAACTTGATACATAAACCTTTTGCATTTTATCTTCTCCTAATTCAAACCACTCTCGTAGACATGACTAATGTCTGCCCTGCTTCAAATCACTATCGCAAACATTACTAATCGTCAGTTCTCTTTTTCAGGGGAATCAGATACCAAGGCCAATCAAAGTCAATGCCGGAAAAAGTGACAGTTGTCCCGTCATTATTCAGCAAAGAAAAAAGTCATCTTGCCTTACATTTTTTTTTTCGCTGCTTTTTCCTTTTCTTTTTACTTTTTTTCCCAACCAAAACAAAATTATTATGCAAGTCGCTGCTTCTGGTCGTAATGAAAAAATCAAGCCTGGTACTCCTGTGAAAGATGCCAAAAAAACACTGCTTTTCTCTCCTATCACCACAAAGGTAGCGGTGAAGAAACCAAGACGCGTTGTTGACCTCTTTGTATTTGAAATAGTCTGTCACAGCTCACAACCGTATTGTGGTGGCTCCTATGTGCCAATACAGTGCTGAAAATGGAAGGATGAATCACTATCACCTGGCCCACTATGGGTCGTTGGCCTTGAAAGGTCCTGGTACCGTCATTATCGAAGCCACTGCCGTTGAAGCCAGAGGTCGTATCTCGCCCAACGATCTGGGCTTATGGGAGGAAGCTCAAGTCGAGCCATTACGTCAAGTTATAGAAATGATCGTCTCCCAAGGATCTATACCCGGTATCCAATTAGCTCATGCTGGCCGAAAAGGTAGACACCCATTAGTCATCGATAAGGTTTTTTTTTTACTAACTTTCCCCCCCTCTCGTTTTCTTAGCTAGCATGGGTAGTCCCTTTTCATTGAATGGATACAGTTTGGTGCCCGAGGAACAAGGTGGCTGGCCAGAAGATGTCGTGGGACCCTCTGATCTACCATTCAACGATCAGCATGCCAAAGTACATGCCCTTACCCTGGCGGAAATGCAAGATATCAAACAAGCTTGGGTGGATGCAGCCAAACGAGCCCTCCGTGCCGGTGTCAAGGTGATGCAAATCCACGGTGCCCATGGGTAAGTGAGACTCGAGAGATGGAAAAAAAGAGGCTCAAATTTAAACTTTTTTTTTGATCCAGATATTTGCTGTCCAACTTCGTTTCGGGTAACACCAACCTTCGCACCGATGATTATGGCGGTTCGTTTGAAAACCGTATCCGCTACCCACTGGAAGTGATCCAAGCTGTGCGAGATGTCTGGCCCCAAGACTACCCCTTTTGGGTGCGCATCTCATCCAGTGATGTGAAGGATGGACAGGCGATGAGTCGCGATGACAACGGCTGGGACATTTACCAGTCCATCGAATATGCCAAAGAGCTCAAGAAGATCGGTGTCGATGTCATTGACTGCTCCACCGGTGGCAACCTGGACGGCATTCAAGCAAGTGACATGAAAACACGTCTCGAAGCCCAAGCTTACCATCTCTCTCTCTTTTTTTTAGTACCCTGCTGGACCTTGCTGGCAAGTGCCTTACGCCGAGGCTGTGAAGAAGGAGGCTGGTATCGCTACCGGCGCCGTGGGCATCATCACCAAAGGTACCGAGGCCGAAGACATCTTGCAGCAAGGCAAAGCCGACTATGTCTGTGTGGCTCGCGAATTCCTACGTGACTCTGGCTTTGTGCTGACCGCCGCTGATCAGCTGGGCGTCGCCGTCAAATGGCCAAATCAATACGAACGGGCTTACCGTGAACGAGCTCCCAAGCTTTAGACTCCTCTTGCATCCCTATAATAAAATGTTTGCATTCTACTTTTTGGTGTTGTATGAGGCAGTTTTTCTCACAGATGGGGAACTTGCCTTTTTTTTTTTTTTTTTTTTAATCATGACGAACTGGGTCATTCGAGTTTGCTTTGTTTTGGAGAAAGTTGGACTTTCGAAGTGTTCTGGGGTAGCTCTGCGCGCACCAGCCAGGAATCAAAGGCATCGTGCGGAGACTGAATGTAGCCAACCATTTTTTCTTCGTCCTTCTGAAAAAAAAACGCAAACACTGCGCAGCACTTTTGAGAGACTCAATCGACATGGATTTTTCAGGGAATGCGCAAAGAGATGAATAGCGATGGTAGTGAAAAAAGTAGATCGATTGGTGAAGGTTGCTCAGCCAACTTTGGATCCGTCTCGTGTCGACACCTCCATCCACCAGCCATTTTCATCAGGGAACCAACCAACCCCCAGGCCATCTGATCAAAAATCACAGTGCAACATCGATCTAACTAAATTCACCCCAAATTTTCCAGGCTATTACAAAATGATGAGCAATGACCTTGACGAAAATAGCAGCTCTCTCTCTGACAGCGGAGGATGAACAGAAACCTGGCAAGCAGACAAAAAAATGATGACTCTGCCTTTCGTCGGATTGTTTCACTCGTAAAGAAAAGAAACAACTGGCAGCCGCCAACGTCGGAATCTAAACTCTCCTGCTTACTATTGTAAATTTCACGGTTGGGTCTTTGCATCATGCTTCTGGGCACATTTACTGCCAGTTTGCGCATTGCATGTTACAGCCAACGGTCGACCAGAAAGCAATGAATCGATAGGGAACCGAGCCATTGGCCATTGCCTCCTCTTGCAGTGTTTTCTTTTTTATTTAATCAGCCAAAGCATCGGCGGTCTTGTTATTGAATGATTAGTGGGATCAGAGTCAGACTGGAACAGGAAACTACCGATTTTTTTTATTATCTTGAAGGATGGTTTCGGATCATTACCCAAAGCAGGTGCTTGCTGGATTCCCGGATGACAGGAGCTGACATGAGTTTAGCGCTAGAATTTGTCATGCAAGCGGACCTGACTAAGATGACAAAGACATGACTGGCTGGGTTGGAAAAGTATAAAACGAGCTGGCTTCACCCTCATTTTTTTGTTGTCTCTTTTTTTTTTTTTCAACTACAAAAAAAAAACTTTCCTATTTCTATTCATAACAATGGCTGCTATTGCTCGTAACGTTATCAAAGCTGTACTCTCTCGCGAACAGATGGATGGTGCTGGTGCTCGTGGTAAGGCTCATGTTCCAAGAAGAAGAAGAAGAAGAAGAAGTAGAGTCCTTGCTCATGCGTCATTTTTATTTTTTTCACTTAGTGTATCGTTCCATTGGCACACCTGCTCTTCGCAATTTTGATCCCTTTTTGATGCTGGATGAATTCGACGTCCAGCCTCCTGCTGGTTTCCCCGACCACCCTCACCGAGGCTTCATGACCGTCACTTATCTTTTGGACGGCGAGTTCCAACACGAAGACTTCAAGGGCCACAAAGGGCATCTCAAGTCTGGCGACTTGCAATGGATGGTAAGTGAAAGAGAGGGGTTGGAAGTAGAAAAATGAGACTCATTTTATTCATGCTTTCTAGACTGCCGGTCGTGGTATTGTGCATGCCGAACTGCCAGTGCCTGGTGTCAACACCCGCTCGCACGGCTTGCAATTGTGGGTAAACCTAGCGGCCAAGGACAAGATGATGGAGCCTACCTATCAAGAATTCCCAGCAAGCAAGGTGGTGCACGTGGATCCCAAGGAAGGTCTGCATATCAGCGTGATCGCCGGTGAAAGCTATGGCGCTAAGAGCCCAGTCGAAACTCACACACCTACCATGTTCATCGACATCAAGATGAAAAAGGGCGTGGTCATGGAACAGACCATCCCCAGCGACTTCCGTGGCTTCATTTATACTCTGGCCGGCAAAGCCCGTTTTGGCGGGTCCAACCATGAATCAGAGGCTCATCACACCCTGGTATTGAACGACGATGGCACAACGATCCCTGTAGAATCTCTCTCGGATGACACTCACTTTGTCGTGATTGCTGGCCGCCCTCTGAAAGAACCCATTGTCCAATATGGTCCCTTTGTCATGAACACCCAAGAGCAAATCTACCAAGCCTTTACTGATTACCAACAAGGCAAGAACGGCTTCGAAGGAGCTCCTGAATTTGAATCTCGAATTGCTCAAGAATGGAAGGCAAACGGTGGTCACTAAATCTAGCCTCCACCTATTTCCACCCTTTGAATTGTATTTTTATCATCGCATCTCTTACCATTTTTTAAAGTCTTTGAATTAATAATAAAAACCTGCATCGCGAAAAAAAAAATGGATAAAATTAATAAAACCTGCATCGCTCTCCAATTTTTTACTTTATAGTCTTTGAATCAATAAAAACCTTCATTGCGAAAAAAGTAAGAAAGGATAGAGAAGTTTCATCTTGCAATCGTGATCGTTTCTTTTCAGTACGAATGCACGCAGTCAGGGCGTATGATTTCGGGCGGACCGCCTGCGGAGGGCAGACAAGCAGCCCGCCTAAAGAGGACCGAGCGTCTTGATTCGGCAGCCGGCATAAGAAGGGTGCTGATTGGCTGACTGACAAGCATGGCTGGCCAGGATTTGGAAAAAAAAAAAAAGTTTTTCAAATTCCTCTTCTTGTTTCCCCTTTTTTCCCTTTCATACCAATGACAACCGTACAAGGATCTACCACTGTTTTCATGCCAATGGATACCAAACTGGTGAAAAAGCAGCCCATTGCCAAGATCCAAAAGGATAATCGTGCCTATGTCCACTTTATTGCTGGAGGGTAAGTGATTATTCTACGATCTAAAAGCCCAAGGAGGTTTTTTTTTTTTATACAGTTTATTGACGGTTAAAAAAATGAAATAGAGTGGGTGGCATGATTGGTGCTATTTGTACTTCTCCTTTGGACGTTGTAAAGACTCGATTGCAGGTAGGTAGAATGGAAAAAAGGCAGATCATGAAGATGCACCCAAACTCAATGGCCTGCCTGCCTTTTTTCATAGTCGACATTTTATAAACAGAAACTGCCAGCCACGGCGATTACCACCACCCATCCTCGATACCTCTTGGGTCATTTCGTAGATACCACACGCCTGCTGGTGCGCATCAAGCAGGTGGAAGGAATGGCTGGCTACTTCAAAGGCTTGGGTCCCAACCTGGTGGGAGTGATTCCAGCCCGCAGCATCAATTTTTATACCTATGGCAACGGCAAGAAGTTCTATGCGGATCTGAATCATGGACAAGAAACAGCTGGGGTTCATCTGATTTCGGCAGCTACCGCTGGTGTGGTGACATCGACGGTGACGAATCCAATTTGGGTGGTCAAGACTCGACTACAACTACAAGGCACACAGCGACACTACCAGAACAGTGTGGACTGTATCACCCATATTCTCAAAGAAGAAGGCATCCGTGGGCTATACAAGGGCATGAGCGCATCCTATCTAGGCGTGATCGAAGGCACGGTGCAATGGGTCATTTACGAACAGCTCAAGCACAGGTGGGCACGCATCGACGAAACAAAGGATCAAGTCAAAGGGCCCAAGGAGTGGCTCGGTAATCTCGGAGCTGCTGCCGTCTCCAAGCTCGTTGCTGCCTGTGTGGCCTATCCTCATGAAGTGGTGCGGACTCGTCTACGACAGCCCGCAGAAAATGGCGTGCTGAAATATACCGGCCTCTGGCAAACCTTTAGATTGGTGTGGAAAGAAGAAGGCATGGTCTCCTTGTACGGTGGCATGTCTGCTCATTTGATGCGTGTGGTGCCCAATGCTGCCATCATGTTTCTGTGCTATGAAGCCATTTTGCACAATTTTGGCTGATTTGCCCCACCTCCCACCTTTGTACCATAGTGAACCCTCATTCCCTCTTTCTTTTCCCCTGCGAAAACATATAAATTTAGCATCCACATCTATTTCTACATAGCCCCATTCCTTCATACCACCCTTCTCTTGTTCTCTCACTCAAAATAAAAAAACAAAAAAAAAATACACCAAGCAAAAAAATCGCTGCTGTCATTGGCCAGAAAAGGAAATGCATGTGTCACCTCCAGCTTTTTTTTTTTTTTTTTGCTCCTGCTTCCTTCTTTTTCCTTTCTTTCCAGGTCGACTTTTTTTCTTTTCCAATGAACCCCACCACTACCCCTCCTCATGACAATGGTGTTACTGTCATGGAAAAAGAAAAATTGTCTGATTTCCGCAATGCTATTTTTGAAAACCACTGGGTAAAAATGCACGCTCATCCGCTTTTTTGGTTTTTTTTTTAACAACTTGTCTTGTTCTATTAGAATGACCCTCCAAAGAAGGTATGCAACAAGGCAAGAATCCACCAGCTTAGTTGACCATCCTTTTCCCCTGCCACTCTAGATCTTTCACAAGAACAAAGACGAGGAATTACATGATCTGGATTTAGTACAATGGCAAGCTCGACTGCAAGCTTTATTGGAGAACTGCCAGGCGACTTTCACAGTGAGTACCAACCAGCCAACCAGCAGGAGAGGGCTCACCTTTTCTATAGACTGGGCCCAATAAACGTATTTTACTGGATACCAACAAGCGACTACAGCCTCTACTGGAAACGTCACAAGCTGAACAATTCGACAAACCTGTGCTGGTGTCTGTGGGGCAATTGTGTCAAGGTAAAAAAAGAAACCAGTGGCCCAGCTCCCTGAATTTTTTTTTTTTTTTTTTTTTTTTTGCTTTTGTCAAAGCTCTTCATGAGCAAGAATGGGACAAGGCGAGTGACATCCACCAAAAATTAATGACGAGTGAATACGAACGCCATGGAAACTGGTTGCTTGGAATGAAGCGGTTAATTGATCTGTCACAAAAAGCAGCAGCTTGATTGTAGAAAATTGCCTGTCAATGGCGTCCAATAAAAATGGTCCACTATTTTTTTTTATTTTTCTTCTTCCTTTCCCTCTTTTTTTTTTTTTTCGTGTGGCATCTTATTTTAATCCGTTCTTCTTCCTTTGTTATTTGGTGACCTCTTTTTTGAAAGAACTGTCTTCTATTTATCCCACCCATTCCATTTATTTTTAAACAACATCTTTGGATAGCACTTTGCGCTTGAAACGTGTTCTTCACCCCCTTTCATCATCATCTAACTTATGAGCTACAACAAACGTGACGAAGACGCTGGTAATGCATTTCCTTTTCTTTATCTTGATCACCTAATCTTCGCCAAGACGGCTGTACTGACTGCATTTATCTTGATGAATACGCATAGGTGAAATCGGCTTGTTCTATCATCTCGACAAAACCACCGTCTTGCAAGAAGCCCGCCTCTTCAACAATTCACCCATCAATGCTCGAAAGTGTCGCATTTTACTCACCAAGATCATCTATCTACTCTATCTTGGCGAGCCCTTTGCCTCCAAAGAAGCTACCGATCTGTTTTTCAACGTCATCAAACTCTTCCAGTCCAAAGATGTAAGACCCTCTTCAAAAAATAACCTGGTGGCTCACCACGTTTTTTTTTTTCCAGACCTCCCTGCGCCAAATGATGTATTTGGTGATCAAAGAGCTCTCTGGCATTGCGGAAGACGTGATTATGGTCACTCAGTCGTTGATCAAAGATATCCAATCCAAGCAAGAAACTATCTACCGTGCCAATGCTATTCGAGCCCTTTGCTTGATCACCGACGTAAATACAAACGACTGTTCTCACCTAGTGATCTCACCGCTTCTGTTTTCTACCTTTAGCCTTCGATGATACAAGGTATTGAACGTATTTTAAAGGCCTCCATTGTGGACAAGAACCCATCTGTAGCCTCCGCTGCTTTGGTGTCGTCCTACCATCTGTTTGACGTGGCCAAGGACATTGTCCGTCGATGGTCCAATGAAGTACAAGAAGCTGTCCATGCCAAGTCCGCCAGCTCATCACTATCATCGGCAGCTTCATACATGACCAGCTTTGGCCAAGCCAACCAGGGCCCCGTGGTCATCTCCAGCTCCAACATCTCACAATACCATGCTCTGGGCCTGCTGTACCAGATCCGACAACACGATCGCATGGCCGTCACCAAATTGGTCCAAACCTTCTCGGGCAGTCGTGGTAGTGGCTTCTTGGGTGGCAGCAGCGGCTCGACCCTGCGCAACCCCGCGGCTGTGTGCCTGTTGATTCGTATGGCTTGCAAGGTCATGGAAGAAGACCCCTCCTCTACCGTCCGCATTTACGAATTACTGGAAGGGTACTTGCGTCACAAGAGCGACATGGTCAACCTCGAAGCGGCTCGTGCCATCTGTGAAATGTCCGACGTCTCCATGAAGGAATTGCACCCCGCTATTTCCGGTAATCCATGGCCCAGCCTTCTCATCTGACGAGCTCATTTTTTTTTTCTTTTTGTACCATAGTCTTGCAGTTGTTCTTATCCTCACCCAAACCCACCCTGCGTTTTGCCGCCATCCGCATTCTCAACAAACTCTCCTTGAACAACCCCGCGGCCGTGTCTCCCTGCAACCTGGACATGGAAAACCTTATTACCGACCAGAACCGTAGCGTGGCCACCTTTGCCATCACCACTCTCTTGAAGACTGGTAACGAAGCCTCCGTCGATCGTCTGATGAAACAAATCTCAGGCTTCATGTCGGAAATCTCGGACGAATTCAAGGTCATTGTGGTCGAAGCCATCCGCTCGCTTTGCCTCAAATTCCCTGCCAAGCAGGCCGTCATGCTCAGCTTCTTGAGCGGCGTGCTGCGTGACGAAGGTGGCTATGATTTTAAGAAGACCGTGGTGGAAGCCATCTTTGATATGGTCAAATTCATCTCGGATGCCAAGGACGCCGGTAAAAAGTCCAAAAAAAAAAAAAAAAAAGCACACACACTTATATCTCTTCCTTCGTAGCCCTGTCCCACCTCTGCGAATTTATTGAAGATTGTGAATTCACAAAGCTGTCGGTGCGCATCCTTCATGTGCTCGGTGTCGAAGGCCCCAAGACCCCTACTCCTAACAAATACATTCGCTACATTTACAACCGTGTTATTTTGGAAAACTCGATTGTGCGAGCTGCTGCCGTGAGTGCCTTGGCCAAGTTTGGTGTCCATGTCCAAGATGTGCTTGTTAAGAAGAGCGTGCGTGTTTTGCTGACCAGGTAGGTCTTTCTATTTTGATGGGGAAGAACACGCACACTGATTCTTCTGTTTCCCTGTAGATGCTTGGACGATGTGGATGACGAAGTACGTGACCGTGCTACTCTGTCTCTGAAGCTGATGGACCATGAGGACTTGGCTGGTGCTTATGTCCAGGATGGTAAGACCAAAACGAGAAGGAATCCCAAGGCTCACCACCCGTTTTCTATAGATGCCACCTTTGCTTTGCCTTCCTTGGAACGTCAATTGGTGGACTATGTAAACAGCCCTCTGGCAAACGACAAACAGTTCGACCTGGCCAGTGTACCTGTGATCAGCAAATCTCAAGAAGAAGACGAACGCCGCCGCCAACGCACCCAGGACATCATGACGCCAAGCCTGTCGACACCCACGCCCACAGCCACGGCTGCTGCGGTGGCACACGCCGGCATGGCCGCCTCGCCCATGTCTAACAGCCTCGACCAACAAGCAGTCTATGCCGAACAGCTGGCCGAGATCGACGCCTTCCAGAGCTTCGGCTCCTTGTTCAAGAGTTCCAGCAAGCCAGTACCCCTGACCGAATCCGAAACCGAATATGTCGTGCACTGTGTCAAACACACCTTTGCCCAGCACGTCATCTTCCAATTCAACTGCACCAACACCCTGAACGACCAGCTGCTGGAAAATGTGCAAATGGTGATGCAACCCTTGGACGACGCGCCCTTGGTACAGGTGATCGAAGTGCCCGCTCCCAAGTTGGAATACAATGTGCCTGGCGTCATTTATGTCGCTTTTGAGCAAGCCAACCCTCAAGAAGACCTTGCCGTCGGCGCCTTCTCCAACACATTGCGATTCGATGTCAAGGATTGCGACCCTACCACAGGCGAACCTGATCCCGAAGGTTATGATGATGAATATCAAATCGAAGACATCGAATGGTCTATCAGTGATTATGTCCGTCCCCAATATGTGTCAAATTTCACCCAAGATTGGGAATCCATCGACGGCCAACTCGAATTGCTCGAAACCTTTGCTTTGGACAAGGAAAAGGCTCCCAGCTTGAAAGGTAATAGGATTGTGTAGGTAGACTACCGTATTGACTCTTTTTTTTTTTTTTTTTTTTTTTTGAAAAAGTTGCCTGTTCGCTGATCTTGGACCTTTTGGGGATGCAAGCTTTGGAAGATTCGGCCTTGCCCAAGAACGCCAATGTCCATACCTTGTTGCTGTCTGGGATCTTTTTGGGTGGAGCCAAAGTGTTGGCCCGTTGTCGCATGACATTTAATAACTCAACCGGAGTGGCCTTTGAATTGGCGGTCAGGAGTGAGGATGAGTTTACCTCGCAAATGGTGCTGTCTGCCATTGCCTAAGTGAACCATCTCACGCCAAATCTAGATCCCCCCTCCATATCCTTTTTTTTTTTTTTTTTCCTCTTTCTCTATTTTTCCCCCTCCTTTCAATAAAGTCCATTTACAAACAATCAACCAGTGACTTTCCGGAAATCTCTCATTTTGAAAGACGTGGAAAAGGCACATGGAGCTTGTACGACGCGAGGGTCAGGCCCAAGAAAAAGGAAAAACCCCACCATTTGAAAAAAATGATTTTTCTTCCTTTTTTTTTTTTTTTTTTTGTTCGTGCATCGGGTGTACATTTGTGTGTATCTCATTTTATTTGTGTACTGTGTCATTGGTTGATGGCTCTGCTCATTGTTCAAAACCCACTTGCTGCCATCTCTTTCATTTCTTGCCATGTCTGTTGTTGCCACCACTCAAACGAGAACGTCGTCTGGTCGATCACATCATTATCATTTTTATCAGCCCATCAACCTGAATCCTTCTCGTCAACGATACCAATCTCAGCATAAATCTATCATACCTTCTGTACCTCGATTAAAAAGGTAAAAAAGGATGGACAACCAAAAAAAAGAGGTGGGGGTGACCAGGTGAGAAAAGGCTGGCAGAAATGCAAGGGCGAAAAAAAAAAAGTGGGCTTTGATGGCAGCCTGTTCCATGTGGCGTAAAGCACTTACCACCCATTCATTTTAGCCGAGCACCAACCGATTCTCCCCTCTGTTTTATCCGACCAAGCAAACTTCCTCATGAATTACCAAGCCGTCCAGACAAACGACAAGAGCCACTGCTGCATCCCACCGAATCTCTCAACCACCCCCTCGATACCAATGAAATGCCTCGATCAAATCAACCACCTGACCATACCAACAATAACACATTCCCTCCACGTCGCCGGCGACATCCAAGCACTCCCACCTTGCCCTCGTCTCGTCCACCCCGCAAAGTCAGTTTCGACAGCCGGGTCATGGTGATCTGTACCGAGTTTGATGATGACCATGCCGGCATCAACCAATTGCCGCCTCTACCGGATCTTGAGGAAGAGGACCCTCTCTCCAAAGAAGACGAAGGAGCCCGGCCTCCTCTCCGGCGCCACTCTACTGGAACAGTCTTGACCCCGAAGCAGCAAGAGAAGTCTTGGACGTCTGTGTGGCAATCACTGAAACCTTTACGAAAAATATCCATCACAAGCTCAAAATAAAGAATTGCCAGGGAAACACTTTGTTTTAACCATTTTTACGATGGTCCGTTTCCCATGTCTTGTTTTGGCTATTCTTTGTTTTTGTTGGCTTTTGTTTATAGGCAAACGCAGCTCTTACCTGGGTCCACCTTCACCAAGCAACAACCGCGGATGGCAAGCCCTCCAAGAAGATAAAAATAGCATTTTTTATTTTGGGAATCCATCCCTCCTCCATTCATGCCTTTTTTGACAGATTTCTTTTTCAGGCACTTCTCATTGCGGAAACATAAAGCAAAGAGCCTTTTTTTGTTATTTTTTTCTTTTTTTCTTTATTTTGCTTCCACAAACTACCTCGTCCATGTTGCGATACCCTGCGTCTGTTTTCTTTATTCTCTGCTTAATCACCTTGATGTGGTCCTGTAGTGCAGCTCCTGTGCCCGTTAGTGAAGCCCATCATGTATGGCTGGACGAAGATGGTGGCGTGGTGGCCATTGCCGTGGATGTTCAAGACCCCGCCACCCAAGATACCGCCTTCCAATACCTCAAGCAATGGCTTGAGTCATCCCAAACCCAACAAGCCAATGACCTAGACAATGACGATGAAGACTTGATGTACACTGACCCTGTGCAATGGCCCATCTCGTAATGTCTCTTCATCCTATTTCTACTGTATAGTCCCATCCATGTGGTGTTTGTATCATGTTTCATCCCTCTTGCCAAATTTGTACTTTATTTTTTTTTTGCCCTCCACATTTTATTGAATGTGTAACGCCATGCTTTTTGAACCTTTGTCCCCTGTAAATAATTTGATTTCCCACTTGACCACAAATCTCCATAAACTTTGTGAAAAAAAAACATTCCCACATTCTTGGATTTCTCAGTGTTGGGTTTGAAGACGGCTGTCTTTGATTCCAGCTTCCCAATCCCTGATCCAGTGCGCCCTAGCCTCGTTCCTTTGCTGTTGGACATGAGGTTGATCATCCCGTGGTGAAGTGGTCCTAGTCAGCTTTCGTTGCTGCTATACAGATAGTGAAGCCCGTATTTGAAAAAAAAAAAAAAGTCAAAGCAGGGAATTTATTCATCATCAGCTTCCGCGGTTTGCTCGCTCGTTTCTAGTTGGAAAGGCTCAGCTGGTTCTAACGAGGATTCTTCCTGCACAGTTGTGTCGGCTTTAGATTCCTCGGCTTGGGAAGGGTCTTCTGGGGCAGGCTTTTCGTCGGTTTCGTTGGCAACATCGGTCTTGGGTTCCTCCTCTTCGTCAACAGCAGTCTTGACGGGCAGAGTGTAGTGGGTGGTGACTTCATCGTCCTTGGCAATGGCCTTGGTGGCAATGACAGTCAGCTTATGTGTCTTATCAAACACTACCTTGCTGTTGCCTTGCTTGGCTTGGCCCAAATAGGTGGCCAGCTTGTACAAACCAGCGCCAACCACATGTTTGCCATCGGTATCCACTGCACGAGCATGTTCCTCCGAAGCCTACATCGGAAAATAAATCTCAGTGCTCACGTTCTCCTCTCTCTCTCTGGATTTGCACTTACGGGCACGGTGATGGGATCATGAGCAGTGGCAATAGCATAGGCGTTGTACAGAAGCTTGCCCTTGAGCATTAAGTAAGTTTGGTCGGACAAGAATTCAGAGATGCCTTGCACCTTGGGGCCCAGCAAATCATTCAGCAACTTGATTTCTTGTTGTGACGAAGGCGAGGCAGGGATGTCCAAGTAACGGAAGCGGTCGACGTGATCCCAAGAGGTAAACGTCGAGTTGTCTTCACCCAGGCGAGCACGTTCGGTTTCCTCGGCCACCATGGAAGACAGGAACTGAGCAACCATCAGGGGATACATTTGGCGTTGTTCTTGAGCGTGCGATAAAAAGGCTTTGAGAGAGTCGTCCTTTTCATCACCGCACAAGTACTTGTGATAGCCAGCGGCAGCCTTTTGACAGTCACTGCTACAGAACACAACCGTTGTGCACTTGTCACAGGCCACCTTTTCACTGTCCTGGATCGATTTCAAACAGTGGTGACAGTGTTTGCCCTAGGTTGGAAAAATAAGACAGGTTGAGCACGTTCGTTCCACCCCTTCATCTTTCTCCGTCTATTACCTCTAAACCAGGGTGCACTGCAGACACTAAAGGGTCTTCGGAGAACAAGACATCGCCTTCGGCAAAGTCCTGGGTGGCAACAAGGCTGCGGCGCACAATGGTCTTGCCCTCCGGGTTGGTACCGACAGGGATTTCGCCCAACTTCAGGCCAGTGGCAGGGTCAGGGAATTGTTCGTAAAAGGCATTGACGCGGTTGTTTTGTTCCTTGGCCATGATGGTCACCAAGATCTGGAAGATGGGCTCAGGCACAGTCTTTTGATAGATCATGATTAATTCCAAAGGAGCTGGGTAAACCTTGAGAGCAAGGTAAAAGGGTAAAACGGCCTGATCAAAGAACGAGGGTCCTAGAGAATAGACACAGGTTACGCGTGCTTTGAAATAAAACGACCACAAGCTTAGAGTTTCTATTTTCTTACCTTGTGCGCAAAGGGCTTCACCCTTGCCAACCTGTTCCATAAAGTACTTTTCCTTGGCTTCAGGGTCGGTGGGGAACTTGACTTGATTGGCAGCTTCGACCACGGTATCAATCAAATCCTTGACGTTGTTGTCATCGACTTCTTTCTGTACCTTTTCCTTCTTGGCCTGCTTCTTGCGTTCTTTTTCTATTCATGCAAGGAAAAAAAAAAGCAGATCCGGTTAGTCAACCCATTCCACCTTTGGCATGTCGTCTCCTCCTTTTCAAAATAGTAAGACTTACTCAGTTGTTTACGGTATTGAGGATCGTGGCGACGTTTATGGTCAAAGTAAATCAAGTAACCCAGACCAGCTGTTAACGCCACGCCAGCGGTAATGTAAGCTATTTGCTTGGATTGTAAGGGCATGTTTGGTGGAAGTAGAAAGAACGGAACAGAAGAAAAAGAAAAAAAAAAAAAGCTAGGTCAGTTTTTTTTTTTTCTTTCTCAGCTTTTTTTTTGCCAAAAAAAAAAAAAAGCCCGCGCAAGAGCCTAAAAAAGATCTTCAGTCACAGCAGCACACGGTCATTTTTCACATGCTGTGGACACTTTGAAAAAGAAAGGGGGTTGTTTATGAAGGTAAGTAATAAATAGGGTCATCGTAATACAGTAAATTGTCAATGGCAGGTGGCTGTGGTTGTGAAGCCAGGTAGCCGGCCGGCAGCATTTGCGAGCCTTGGGGCATGGGATTGGTATTATTGGAAGCGGGATGATTAGATGGTGAATGGATATAAGATGAATTCATCAAGTCGGTTTGTGACGAGGACGCTTGGGCCACGATGAGAGGCGTGTTGCGGGGCGGTAGGAGGGGTTGGTTGACCGAGGTGGTCGAAGGTGGTGGGGGTTGAGAAGGAATGATGGGAATGACAGGGTAGGCTGGTGGTGAGGGATGTTGCTGCAATGGTGAAGGGGTTGGCAGATGGTTGACAGGAGAATCCTTGTTTTCTGCGTGAATACCAATGTCATGAACCTTGCGCTGATCAAAGCGTTGTCGATCCTTGGAAATCCAGTAGCCACAGAGCTGTTCCCAGCCACCTTTGTAGCCTTTGACATAGCGTTCAAATTCGTCTTGCAGCTTGTCCCATTTGACTTTGGCCTTGCGATCCCGGATGTTTTCCAGCTCCATGCGCAGGAAGGCGTACTTGCCGCAGATCAGGTACCGCTCATCCTTGGCCATGCGTTCCCATCGGTGTTTGCCGACGATCAGCAAACAGACTTCCTCAATGGGTCTATCCCATTTGTCTGTACTATAATTTTGGTGTCGAAGTAGCTGAAAAAAAAAAGGTGAGTGGGAAAGGAGGGAGGGGGTGCCTTGGTACCTGTTTCTTGGTCTTGTTGCGAATTTTTTCCAACTCGGATTTGAAAAACTCGGCGGCAGAAAGTCGTGAGGCGGGCGGGATCATGGGGCAGTTTGTCTCGAGGTATTCCATGCGCTCCGTTTCGCTTTCGATGATCATTTTCCCGTCAAAGGCCATGAAGCATTTGCGAGTTGTTTCTTTGATGGCACCTTCCTCAGCCTCCGTTAATTTGGATTCCCCTTGATGCGATTGCGAATCTTGAGGGCTGGCGGTTGTTTCAGGAGGCGAAGGTAATGTTCGCGGTGAAGGGATCGTGCCATTAATAAATTGCTCGAATAAGTTTCGTCGGGTATCTAAATCGATGGGAAAAAAAAAAGGAGGGAAGAAGTGAGATCGAAGTTTTCTCCTGTTCGTTCAGTGTTCTCACCATCGTCAATCACATTGTCGTCTTCTACTTTGCTCGCGCTTGCGATCATTCTGACACGTGACCCGGAGGTTGTGGAGATGGCAACAAACGAATGCTGACTAGACGTTGCAGTGGAGGCAGCAGCTGTGATGTAAATGGCTAGAAAAGAAAAAAAAAATGAGGCACTTTTTTTCCAGATGGAGTGTCTAGAGTGAATTCTTGCAAGTAGCCGACATACCTCCATCTTTCAAGGGTGTAGAATGTCTATAACAAGCACGAGGTCAGTCCAGATGTGGTTTTACTTCAGCTCTACTTACTGTTTGGAAGAAGTTGGCGTTGATTCGGATTTTACAAGTGCTTGTTTGGAAGGTTTCTTGCTAAGACTGCCCAGCTAAGGTGTAAATGCAAAGGAAAAATAGAAAGTTTATCAGCACTGGCAATTTGCTCGTGCTGGCACAGTCGTTACGTTTTTGGCTTGCTTTTTCCATTCATCGCGGAATTGGCGGATGGCAAAAGGAAGCGATAAGGATTCCTTGGGGTTCATCCAAGAAGATAACAGCAGTTGCTAGCAGAAGACAACAAAAGTGAGCGGTCGTACGCTTTTGTGAGTATGGTGGAAATACCGTGATCAAGTCTTCATTGAGCTCGTCCGTGCTTTGGATGACTCGGTCTTCGATAGCTTTGGCAACCGCTTCCTTTACGATAGTCGTTGGAAAACGGAGCTGCTGTTGATAAATTTCAAGTTTTTGTTGCTGCTCCCGGTTGATCAGTTTGAGTTCTTCCATTCGTACAAGTAGATCTTGGACTATTAAAAAAAAAAAAAAAACGAGTTTTTCAAGCGTCAATAGGAGGCTAGCGGCAGCTCCTTTTTTCTTCTTCTTCTTCTTCTTCGTTACGTTGGTCGGCACTTTCAACTTTATACGCTTCATCTTCGTCAAAAGGATCTCGGAAATCGAGAGCTTCCATATATATCAGATTGTCTCTTGAGGGTGGATGTGGTTGTTCACGTCGTTTTTTCATTGGAGGAGGTCGTCGAGATGGTGTCGAGGCAGTTGAAACGGATGCAGCATACCCATGTTTTGTACCTGAAAATTATAATTTTGCCAAAGCAATAGAAAAAGCATTAGTTTCTTACTCATTTCTTCCCCTTCTCGTTCTTCATTTATCGCCTCTTCTTTCATTTGTATACCTTGCATTGAAGATCAAAAATAAAGAAAATAAATTGGACAAAGGAAAAAGGAGTGAAAGAAAAGTGGGAATCACGTTTTTTTCATCCCACCGCTTTAATTGAAAATTACGTTTTTTTGTGCAACAATGTTAACTAATATCACTTGCTTTGTTTTACCATGTCAACCGAGGAAGCCAAGGGTAAATGAATAAACAAATGACAGCAACGATCCGTCAAGGAAGACCAGGTGGCAAAAGGATGATGGTTCGTGAATCCATTTCTTTTTTTATTTTTTTTATTTTTTTTCAGTTTGGAGATCTGGACTCCCATGTGACAAACAAAAAGCAAGATTGACTAGTCAGACAGTGTAAAGACAAAATATAACCCCTCATTAAGGTGTGTGAACCTTGATCGAGCGTTAAAATGCATAGTATCATCATTTAGTCAATCTGCAGTGATCCCGCCCTCTCCCCAGTCCAAACCCCACCCGAATAAAAAAATCCTTGTGGTTTATTTGTTGACAGGTACATGACAATAGGGGCCAAAAAGAAAAAAACAATCTTTTTTTTCATATACACACACAAAGGAGGAAGACTTGAGCCAAAGTGGAGGAACAGTGAAGAAAAATTGTGTCGAGAACATGCCAATGCAAAATAACAATGACATTCCACATCAATGGTTTTCTTGGTAGTTCCTTTAAGCGACCATGGTGGAGGCAGTGGCGGATTCGCTAGAAGAAAAAAAAAGCAGCAGTTAAGGATGAACGACAGTTACCCAAGCCATCCTTTAAGGAAAGGACGACTCTGTGGCAGTAATGTCTAATATAGCAAGTATAAAAAATAACCGAAGCCCAAACAATAGAAGATGAATGATAAAAAGGATACTATTTCCAGTTAGGAGGAAGTTGGCCAGAGGTCTTGTAGTAACGGGCAAGACGGTGAATACGGGATTCAATGAGAATCAAACGGTACTTGGAGCCCTTGTCCTTGCGGTTGCGTTCCAAGTGCTTGCGGATGGAGACAGCCTTCTTGATCAAGTGGTACAAATCTTCAGGGATTTCAGGAGCAAGACCGTTGGACTTCAAGATACGGAGGATCTTGTTACCAGTCACACCCTTGACTTGGGGAATACCATGGGAGTCACGGAGGACAACACCAATTTGGGCAGGAGACAAACCCTTCTTAGCGTTCTTGCAGATCATATCGACAACTTCTTCGGGAGAGGTCTTGACCCAGGAAGGAGGAGTGCGGCGGTAGGGGAGGGCACTGCTAGAGATACCCTTACCAGGAGTGTGCATACGACCCATGTTGACTAAGTATTTATGAAAAAAGAGAGAGAGAGAAAGAAAGAAAAAAGGAACTCCAAAAAAATTTTTTTTTACTTCAGCCTTTATAGCCTTTTTGTTTTTCTTTCCCAGCGGCCAATGGGCAACTTGGAGAAATTTTTTTTTAGTGACAGCGTTTCCTTTTCTTGGCCATGCCTTCTCCAGCTGAAAAAATGGGTAGCCACCATCCGGCAAATCGTTTGTCGTCTTGACATTAGCAGGCGTCGTCTTGCATGATATGAATCACAACAATGTTCAACAACAAATTTTGAAAAAACGTGAAAATGGTGATGAAGGAAATCAAGCCACAAGTGCACGAGTGATGAGCCAATCACGCCTTTTTTTCCAAGTACAGAAAACAAGGGCCTCCGCCTCTTTCTCATCCACTCTTTTTTTTTTTTTTTTCCCTTTGTATTCGTTGATTTTTTTTTTTATTTCTATGCCAGCAACATCCAACGGCTCTTCTCACTCTTCATCCGATAATTTACCACGCATTAAGTTAAAACTTCGGCTGCCAGTTCAACCTCCCCAAGATATATCATCCAATGACCAGCACCAACGGAAAAATAAACATGAAGCCAGTCATCATGACGACAATAGCCAGCGAATGCAAATAGGCGGCAAACGGCCTTTTGCTCTACTACAACAAGACCAAGACTATAATAATAGCCAAGACGACTCGCAGCCGATAGATGACGATGACGACTTTGAGTACGAAGATGACTTTGATGACGATGATAATGAAAGCGTCGATACTCACCGACGCCAATCCACCTCTTCTACTGCCACCAACCACACCACCAGCTCCACCTCCAAGCACGCAAAAAAGCGCAAGGCAAAGTCTCAGTCCAGCAAACCCAAGAAACGTGGTCGACCAACCAACAAGGCTGTCGCCCGTGCTGCCACCGTGGCTGCTCACCGGGCTGCTGCTGCTTCGGACAAGGAAAGAAAAAAAGACTTCAAAGTGATTTGTGGCAAGACCTTGGATGCTTTGATCAAGTATGTTTATCCTTCCCATCCCTACACACTGGCTGACCCACTTTTCTGCCTTTTTTCCTTCCACAGAAAGGACGCCTATGGCTTTTTTATCGAGCCCGTCAATACCGCCATTGTCAAAGATTATCTCACCGTCGTCAAGCGCCCCATGGACTTCTCCACCATGAAAAAAAACCTGGCTGCCGACAAGTACCATTCTACTCAAGACTTCCAGTCCGACTTTTCACTCATCGTCAACAATGCAAAGCTCTACAATGCCCCCGATACCGTTTATTGGAAGAGTGCCGAAAAGCTTCAGTCCTTTGGCCTCAAAGCCATCCAGCGCATGGAAAAACAGATCCTCGAAGAATCACCTCCACCTCCGTCGTCAACATCTACTCATTTCTTGATCCCTGCCTCCTATGCCTCCTCCACCCACCCTCTGACCTCACCCTCAAGCTCTTGGCGAAGGAAGTCTGTCAAAGAAGAAGAAGTTGACATCATGTCCCTCGACGGTCCTTCCCCTCCCTTCCGCAAATTCTCCACTGTTCTGATCAAAACCGAGTCCGAGCGCACCACCCGTGAACCCAGCCTCGATCCCTCCCACCGGCCTTCCAGCAAGAAAAAAAAGAAAAAGCATGCCGATGCCGGCGTCACATACTCATCCGACGGATCCATACAAGCCGTCCCTGGTGGTAAGAGAGCATGAGCACCGACTGAGAGAAAGAAACCAAAAGCCTCATCTCTTTTTTTTTTTTTTTTATTTCCCACCCACCTGTATAGCCGTCGACGTCTATGCCATCCTTCCTCCTGGACCGCAGTTCCACGAACAACCCAGGATCACCATACTCAACCCACAAGCCTTACCATCCGCATTTTACTCCTTCAGCCGCGGTTACCATGACGAATGGCACAGCCATCGCCATTTTGTGCAATCAAGCATGTTTAGCGATTTCGGTCCGTTTCCTTTCACCACCCTTGGTACTGGTACCCCTGCTATGTTTTACCATCCTGATACTGCACACCGTGTCTACGCCATGTATGGAGACGACACCGGCGAAGCGTATTTGAAGAGCTTATGGCGATTCTACCAAGACATTGGCCTAGGCGACATGGCCCTGGCTACCTCCGAACACATCACCGATCACGCCTGGGATCTTGCCCAGCCTGTCATTGATGCTGTCGACCCTTCCACCAAGAAACTCAAGGATCCTTTGCCAGCCTCTCAGCCCATCAGCACTGGTTTTGGTGTCGTCAATATTAATGAACTATTGGCTTCTGCCGCAGCTTCCCTGGAATCCACCCCTCCTGAACCAGCACCAGCCGAGCCTTAGGCTATTTCTCCCCCAATCCGAATCTGTAATCTCTTTCTCTCTCTCTCTCTCCTTTTTTTTTCAATATACCTCTTCATGCAGATCTTTTGCATTTCCATGTAAACATTATTGTACGTTAGGGATGGGTCCTTAGTAGTAACAATGGTCCTGCTGTAAAAAAAAGTGGGCGATCACACTCGCGAGGTGTTTGAAAAAAATCCAAAAACCGAGCCTTGACGCCTTGGCGAGCCTCCAAATGCCACACAGCAGCGGGTGAACCAATCGGAGGAACCACTAAACCATAGGACAAGTATGCGAGAAAGTATTTCTCTCAACGGCCTCAGAGTCATCTCTCACATTTTGCACTCGCATGCCAAATTTGGCGGGGATGAACTTAACAATTTTGGCACTGTGGTTTTTGTTCAAACCGCCTGGGGGTCCACAAGCGATCCGAGCAACAACTGCAGTTCGCTTTCTACCCATGCGAAATTTTACACCGGTTCATTGGTATTGAAATGCTCTGCAGAAAATGACTGCTTTTTCAGATTGGCAAAGAGAAAAAGAGAACATGAATAGGAAAACAGAGCGCCTTTGCTGTCGCTACTCCACTTTCAAAAAGTGGGCGAGTCAGTAGGCTGCTGCTATTGGTTACAGGCTTTGGATGACAACGGTTACACAAAAAGCGAAAGCATGAGTTGGCTGGTTTTTTTTTCACTTTCACTTTTTTTTTTCTTCACTCATGGCAGAACAAGCGGCAGACCTTGCCCACTTCGAATTGGCAATGCATTGCTTACCTGGTAATGATCTAATGTTGTTAAAAAAAAGAACCAAGTGTGCATGACATCTTCCAGCCATGGCCAACGAAGACAAGAAGGGGAAAGATCGCAGACGTGATCTACAAGCCCATGAAGTCCATACCTGTCGTCCTGATCATCGTTATATCCAGCATTATGTACAACATCTCTTCACATTGCAAGCCATCTCGACGCCATCCCTTTATGCTCGATCACCGAAAAGAGGTTTGGGCAGAAATGGGCTATCTCATCGACGCCAAATCTGTCAGCAACAGCCTTGAGGCTCTCCCTTTGCTGCCGCTTGCGACCCTGTCTGCTTTTTTATCTGGGCGTCATCGATCGCTTGCCGCTCGTCCTCTGAATCAAGGCCTACCAATACTGCCGCCGTTGTCTAACGCAGGACGTGAGTGACAGCACTGCGAGGCAGCGAGTGGAAGAAAAGCTCGATGCTGCACGTTCTATCCTCATGACACTCTAAGAAAGGCAAAGAGAATCTGTGTCGCTAAACCTGCCGCCCCCATACACCACGTTACCATCACTGGCTCCCCACGACAGCCAGACCCCTCCAGCGTGACCAATGGATTTTGTCAGCGAGCGTGTTCAGCTTCACAAGGAAACCACTGGGTAGGCAAGGGCGTCTATACCATGGGCAGCAATTTACTCGTCAGGGAAAGAGCACGGCTTTTTCCAAGCATTCAAGAATGGAAACTCGATGCGCACCACATGAGCACATTAAAATCCTTTACATTCGTCGTCTAGTGCACTTGCCACTTCTTCACTCTCTTTCTGTTACAATTTAGCCTGAGACAAATTTCTGATCTGCACCTTTTGCGCTACTTTTCACCAATAATCGGCAGACGCAGTGTCATTTCTCCTCATCCATCAAATGGTTCATCACCACCTCACCGGCATTGACCTCAGAGATGTCACAGATCCCCATTTGTCTCGAGATGTACCTTTCACACTTGGTCATATCGTAGTACTGCTTATCTCGCTTGAAGCAGTAAGGGGAGGAAAGGAAGGAAAGGGGAAGGGTGATGGCAAAGAGAACTGTAAAAGTGGCAACGAGGCAACAGGGCAATCAGGATGGCAACGAGGCAACAAGCGTGCTTCTCTTTCTTTCCTTTTTTTTGATCATGAAGGGTGGGAAGGGAAAAGGGATGATGTGGGCAATGAGAGTTTTTTTTTCTTGTTTCTTACCCTTCACACCAACCAAACAAGCACCACCGCTGGCTACGAGGCGAGGATAGTACGCCAGAAGTCAGTAAAGGATCCACTGCCAGCTTGCCTCCGCCCTCTTGGTGGGGACTTTATCCTCTTGACAGGGGTTTCTCCACAATGGTGTCTCGCTCTAGACCACCTATTCCCTCTTTTTCTTGATGATGGGGCGATCATCTTGTTACATTGCTTACTTCTGTATCCCAGACCCTGGCCTACTTGCTAGGACTTTCTTCGTATTCGTACCTCTCGCTAGGGACTTGACTAGCGGCTATCAACAGGCCAAATTTGCCAGTGAGCGTTGGTTGGATCCATGCGCACAGCCTATTACCGACACCAACGTCCCCCTCCACCCAAAGTTAGCAGTTTCATGGGGGATGAGAGTTTCATTTTTTTTTTACTTGACCTTGCCCGCCCACGCCAACCTTATCCGTTCCCTGATACTGATTCTCCCATATCACCCTCAATATTTCTCCTTTTTTCATGATCTTTGGTTCTATAGATAGCTGGGAAGGGTAGCTTTCCAATGGTGCCATCTGAAGAGGAAAAAAAAAGTGATATTTTGACTTTTTTTTCCAGGCCAAGAGAAGAGATACTTCCAAAAAAAAAATGCTGGGAGAACGCCCATACATTTTCCTACCTTCACTTCATGTCAGATTGATATGATAGCTCAAAAGTGCTGTGCAGCATTTGCTTTTTTGTTTTCAAAACGATTTTTTTTTTTTTTTTTGAGATCGAGGCGATCAGAAATTTTATTTGGCAGTGACGGTAACTATGTAAGAGGTCAAGGCAAAGATGGGGCGAGGAGTATGATTAGAGGGTAGCGGGGTAAAGGAGACGGGATTCATCACGCAGGTGCTGGATGGACTTGTTTATTTTCAAAACGAAAAAGAAAAACGGGTGGTCAAATTCAACCTCCGCGCAGCACCATCGATCGATTTCTGGGGCACAGGGAAGGGGGTGCCAAGGACTAAAAAAAAAGCATCATCAGCATGTCTTGAAAAGCGTTGGATTTAAGCATGAAAACGATAAGCCAGGCACTTACTTTTTGGTGACCGCGATCTCACTGGTCACAGACGAAGGAGGTTGTGTTGGTGGGGGCGATGTTTGGATGGTGGCAGCAGGTCGCTGAGATGGATGGGCTGGAGCCAAGAGCTGGCTGGGATAACGTCATGCGCTGGTTGCACCGATGGCAATCGCGATGTTGGCTGCTGTGTTTGCCACTGAAATTGACACAGATAGGCCATGGCTGGGGCTGGTTGCGGATGACGGATCGCTATGTGCACGGAGGAAGACGTTTGGATGGCAAGGAGAATGGTTGGGCGCCCATCACTTGTTGGTGTCGCTATTGCAACTACCATCTGTCTGGTGATACGATGGGCGGGCGAGGAGTCATGGAAGGGCCACGTCTCGTTTGCAGCTCATCTGCTGTTGTCGCGGCCGGGGCCAGAGGCGGTCTTATAGCTAGTTGCCAAATCATCAGCATGGACGTCCATGTCGTGTGAAAACACCCCATGACTGGATCACAAAAGGGACGGGCCTGTCATTGTCGTCCATTGCATAGACAGCTGCTACGAAAAGAAACGTGGGTTCCAGGGCGGAGCATACCACCCTTTTTACCTTGGCATTGCTGAAAGCTTGTTTCGAGCCTGGCACGAAAATCAGCTGTCAACGTGGTTTTGATGGTGAGCTTTCCCAGAAGCAGCTGAAAGGTCGATGTGACGAAGATTTGCGTAATAATGGCGGCAGCCAGGGAGGGTTGAGGCTGACGAAGTTGGGTGGTGAGGAAACTTGGAACAAGTGTGCCTTGATCGTCCTATCAGTGTTGAAGTCCACCACTTTTCGACTGCTTCAATAAGGTTCGTCTTGGTGTTTTTTTTGGAACTGGTTGAGTCCAGATGCTTGACAAGGTTTTTCGGTCTGTGCTTCAGAGTAGATGACTTGGTAACACCACCGAGTGTTGATTTGCTGTGGGCTCGTTGTCGGTCCTTGTGGTACAGACACAGGTGGCTTGACGAGCGTGGTTCTGGCGAGCGTCGGCGGCTTCTGTTTCGCCAGCTTTGTCAAAGATCGCTGCCGACTGCCATGCACGTTGGGTATGGACGTCATTGGACGTTGATCCTCCCGGTGTTGATTCACACTGGCATTGAATTCATCGCGTGCCCCTTGCTTCATC
Organism: Hesseltinella vesiculosa; assembly: GCA_002104935.1. NCBI lineage: Eukaryota > Fungi > Mucoromycota > Mucoromycetes > Mucorales > Cunninghamellaceae > Hesseltinella > Hesseltinella vesiculosa. The sequence continues at coordinate 384,579 of MCGT01000016.1, read as the reverse complement.
TTTTTCCCGTCGACATTTTGTTTCCTTTTGGTTGTCGAGCGTGACCTCCCAGTTCGTTGTCTTTTCGGCGCTACAAAGGGGCAAATATCAAGTGTCTTCTTCATCCTGTTAACTACATTCATCGATGCGCTCGTATTCTAAGCGTTTGAATTAAAACACTTCAATCGTCATGGCAAGGGACGAATAAAAGCAAGGAGAGACAAGAAAAAAAAAAACTGCTGACCAAGCTGTCGGAGGCTGGATTCTATTTTTTTTTTCAGACCGAGGTGCCCTGACATGTTAAATCGGGTGCGTGGTTTCACTTGCAACTTCGTGGCCATCATGTTCCTCTGTCATCGGCGCTTCGCCATATCCTTGGGGCCGCTGGCGAGGAAGACCGACTACATTTCGATCAATCAATGAGGCACGACAGGATATTTTCAATCTGGGTACCGGTGCTGCAAAATGTGTTAGTGGCATTGGAATGAGTGTAAAAAGGAAAACGCGAAACCGTCTGAGAAAAAAAAAAAAAACTAGCCGACAGTAGGATGCGTCATCATTTTTAATTGGCTGGGGTTTTTTATCACACTCTTGCCCACTGTAAAGAGGGGACATGATGGTGGCACTCCTTATTGCCACTTTAAATCCTGGAATAATTATATATAAATATCGTTCAGTATTACTGTGATGATGATGAAGGGGATAGCGAAGTCTAAATCTTCCGTTTAGGTGTATAAAAACAAAATGTGTCTTTTATTATCATTTGCAGTAGACTTTTGGCTCAGCCAGGAGCCGATTGTCCACGAGCATATCAAACCAGACGCACGATGGCATTTGTAGCATTCACTTAATACCATTGCCATCGAAACTCAACCGAAACCTATGCTTTACTAGAGCCTTGCGCTATTTCCAGGTCGTCAATCTGCCTTCGAATCTGTTCCAGAAGCTCATCGTCCTCTCTTGCCATGCCTCCACCGAGAAGCTGGGTTAGAAAAAACAATGGATGAGCTGATACTTTTTTGCACAAGTTAGCCTTACCAAGTCGATTTCTTCCAGGGAAGCCCCTTTTGTTTCTATTCAGAAAAAAAAGTAGGCAAACTCAGTTTCCCCAGATTTAGGCTGCACAGAGACCTACCAGGAAGGAAGAAGTAAACAAATGCAACAGCTGTGACACCAAAACCAGCAAACATGTAGTACATTGCAGAAGGACTCCTTTCCAACAAAGAAGGAGTGATGAACCCAATGATGAAATTGTTCATCTGTCAAAATAATAAACATGAGCTGTGACACACAGGAAAAAATAGTCATTCACCACAGAGGTATACGCTTTTTACCCAATGACTAGAGCTTGTGATTGCCATGGCTTTAGCACGCACCCGCAGAGGAAATATTTCACTAGGAATCAGCCATGCTACAGGTCCCCAGCTAAAGGCAAAGATACCACAATATACGTAGATGATAGCCACGCAAGCCCATCCTTCAGTCATATGTTGGGGCCAAGTTTGGGAAAAAAGTGTGCTGAAGATCCCCACCGTGAGCATGGACAAAGTGATGATGGTGCCACCAAACAGTAACACCCAGCGTCGGCCAAGCCGGTCGAGTAGTAGGACGGTAGGAATGCAGCACAGGACCATGACAACTCCGATCACTCCGGTTGCCAACAGTTTGACAGAGCTTCCGGTGATCCCTACGCCATTGATGATAAATGGAGCATAGTAGATCTATAAAAAAAATGTCGCACTCCAATCATCTGCTAAAATCACATTCGCCTCATAAACTTACCACGGCATTGATGCCCATCATTTGCTGAAAAAACATGATGGTACTTCCAACGAGGACACGCTTCCACATGCCTTGACGAAGAACATTGCTATAGCGTAGATACTCTTTTTGGCACCAGAGTTTGGCTGATTGCAGGTGGCTGCGGTTGGCTAGCTCCTCTTTAATTTTGAACTTCAAAAACTGCTGTTCTTCAATCTGACGTTCAAACACCGTCATTGCTTTGATTTCCTTCCATTCACTATCCACGTCAACATGACCTCGAAGTCGCACAAGCACGAGGTGAGCATCTTTTTCGCGACCGGCCTGCATTAACCACCGAGGGCTAAATGGTAAAAAAAACACGCCGATGAACATGATAACCCCAACTGCGATCTGCAGCATTAATGGCACACGCCATGCCGCATCTCCTGCAGCAAACGACGCTCCGTAATCTACCCAGAATGAGCATGCCACGCCAATAGTGATGGACAATGTGTAGATCGATACAATACTACCTCTTATGTCACATGGGGACAGCTCAGCTTGATATCTATGGTAGTGCACGAAAAAAAAAAAAGGTGAGCCTTGGTTTTTTTTTTCTCAGTGAGTGAGGTTACAGTGGTCCCAGTAAGCTAAGGGAGCCTATGCCGACGCCTCCGATAAACCGTCCAAGGATCAAATGCAGCACTTGCTGGGCACCTGTTTGCTGTTGTGTAAAAATAATAATAATAATAATAACACGTGTGTGTGAGAAATGCTGTATGATTTCACCCCTCGTTCTTTGCATTTTACCAAAGCGCTTCCTATCAAAAATATAACCAACGCCACCAAAATGGAGTATTTCCTCGAGATCTTGTCAGCAATGGCACCAATAAAATAAGCTAAAGAAAACGATGAGTACATGAGGGCAGGCAAATATTTAAAAAAAAAATCACACATACAGCCTAACCAGGCACCAAGCTCCAAGATAGACACCACAAGGCCATTTTCGGTGCTCGTCATCGGAAAACGAGCACGAAATGACTGTGCAGAAATAAAATAAGGGCTCATGTATGTCTAGTTTGCATCTTTGTTTACCTCCATTTCTTGAATAGACGAAATGACTCCCTGATCGTCTACGTCGAGAGGTGGTAATATATGTGGATAAGTAAACGTGGATTTGAAGCCAATGTCCCGCCGACGACAGCCTTACAGCCAAACAAGAAGCCCCCGATCGAGGAAAAAAAGGCAACCATCAGCAAAATGGGATTCTCGCTCAATCTCTTGAACACAGACGGTGAACCGGGCTGCTTATGTGTTTGCTTATACTCAATCATCGAAGATCTCGGTCTGCTTCGCTTCTGAAGAAAAAAAAAATGAAGGAAAGAAAGAGGGAGGTTGATCAGCTTATGCCATTTCTCGAGTTTTTTTTTTTTAAACTCAAAATGGGTCGTCGTGCATGTGCTGAAAAAAATGCATCTGGCTCGGTTTTCAAACGTGGTGTTTGAGCCTGGGCCACGGTTTTATTTTAACTCTGTGCGCACAGCTTGGCTCATCGGCATAGTTTTAATGATAACAATATTTTAGATTTTGAAGAATAGGAAGACCAACAGAGCACATGATTTGATTTAGCGAAATGCCTTTGCACTGTGCCGAAGCTGCAGAAATTAAAAAAATCACATCACCCTGTTAAATCGCCGCTTCCTGCAAAAAAAAAAAAAAAAAAAAAAAAAAAAAACGAGACGAGAGCCTTTGGCAATATCCTACGTGAATTTACAGCACAGTTTATTATGAATAGCCATATGCAGCAGAGAATACAAGTATTTAAAGAAAGGCTTCTACACTTTTACGTTGGTGGATGCAATACCCAATTGATCCACTTGCTCTCGAATATCTGCCATGAGTTCTTTGTCCTGCATGGCTGTGTTCCCACCATAGATCAAATCAATTTCTTCCAGAGTCTTATTCTTTGTCTCTATGGCATGGGGTAAAAAAAAGGTCGGCGAATTCTTTCTATAACGGCTTACCTGGGATAAAGAAGAACACAAAAATAAAAGCGAGGATAGCCATGCCTGCAAACATAAAATAAATCGCAGATGGGCTCTTCTCAATTAACTGAGGGGTGATAAAACCAACAATAAACAAGTTCATCTAGCGTGGCCGGTGCATAAAATGAAATATGAGCTGTCCTCGTTCGTCCATGCGTATGTCTCTCTCCCATTTTTTGTGCTTACCCAGTGACTTGAGCTGGTGATGGCCATAGCTTTCGCACGCACACGAATAGGAAAGATCTCGCTAGGGATGAGCCAAGCTACTGGGCCCCAGCTGAAGGCGTAGAGGCTGCAGTAGACATATATCAATGCGATGCAAAGCCAACCCTCCGGTAGGTGCTCGGGCCATGACTGAGCAAAAATTGTGCAAAGAGTGCCGATGATGACCATGCAAATAAACACGGCAACAGTGCCAAGCATAAGAATCAGGCGACGGCCAAACAAGTCAATGACAAACACCGTCATAAAACAACTGATCACCATAACAACGCCGATAATACCTGTAGCAAATAACTTGACAGAAGTGTCGGTGATACCCAGGTTGTGGATGATCAAAGGGGCATAGTAAATGATGCTGTTTAGCCCGAGCCACTGCTGGAAAAACATGACCAGGCTACCGATAAGAACTCTTTTCCACATGCCATGGCGGAGCACGTTAGCATAGCGAATGCATTCCTTGTGACACCAATGCCTGAGTGCAGAAACCTTTTGATCAGGGTTGCCTTGATCCATTTCAGCCAGCTGTTGTTCCTCAATGTGCTGCTCAAACAAGGTCATTGTCCTGATCTCTTTCCATTCTTGGTCCACATCTGTTGCTCGGCGTAATCGGACAAGTACCCGGTGTGCCTCTTCTTCACGCCCGGCTTGCATCAACCACCGAGGGCTGAAGGGCAAAAAGAAAACCCCGATCAGCATGAGCGTGCCAGCAGCCACTTGCACCAGCAAAGGTAATCGCCAAGCCATATCTCCTGGCACATGTGATGTACCATAGCCCACCCAGAAGGAAGCTGCCACGCCAATAGTCACTGATAATTTGTAAATGGAGACAATACTTCCTCGGATGTCGGGCGGTGCCACTTCGGATTGGTACCTGGAGAGAAATAAAACGTTTAGGCAACCGGCGTCAGTCGGGGGGTGAATTTACAGTGGACCAAGCAAACTGAGAGATCCAATGCCAAACCCGCTGATGAAGCGGCCCAAGATTAAATGGAGGACACGTTGGGAGCTGGTTTGCTGTGTTGCAAAAATCATGCAGATAAAAAAGGATGATTTAAAACGGTGCTCTTATTTTTAATTGTCACGTTTTTTTTTTTTTTTTCGATTTGCTCTTACCAAGATGCTACCTAGGAGAAAGAAAAAGAGAGCAACCATGATGGAGTATTTTCTTGAGATTTTGTCCGCAATGGCGCCAATAAAATATGCTAGAAAAAACAATTTTACAGCTGCTGTTCTCTTGCTGCCAAAACCTTACTTCCTAGCCATCCGCCTAACTCCAAGATGGACACTACGATGCCTTTTTCGGAGCTTGACATTGGGAATTTCATTTTGAATGCCTGGGAAAGAAGAGATATAATCGACATCCTACTTCATTATTGTGCGTAAGGGCATTACCTCCATTTCTTGTATACTAGAGATCACCCCTTCATCAACTGAATAAGGAAGATGAATTGATGTTAGCAAAGGGCCAAAACTGTGTTCGAGTTCTCGTCATTGACCGCCACTTTCTATCTTACAGCCAAAAAGGAATCCTCCAGTAGATGATAGCAAAGCAATGGCTAGCAAGAGTGGGTTTTGTAACAGTCTTTTCAGGACATTTGGAGACTGTGGATTAGAAGTCTCAGATTCTGCTGGTTTAGGTACAAGCATTTGTTTACAAAAAAAAAAATAAAATAAAAAGAAGCGTATAAAAAACGAGACGAAGAAGAAAAAAAAAATCTCGAACCTGCTCGAAGGTTTTTGACTCTAGTTTTAAATTGGGAAGAAAAAAAAAAAATAGGATGCACATTTGCATTTTATTTGCGACGCCCAGGGCCTGGACCTGAGACGTGTCCCGACATCCCCTTTTCTCCTTTTTTAAGTAACGAGATGGAAGAGACGTGTATTGATTTTTCAACCACGCAACCCCTATCGCCACTGACACTTTAAGGCATCCTTTTTTTTTTCTTCCCAACTGCAGTGGCTGGTTGAGACCAGCACATAATGATGCAGTTGCTAATCGTTTTTCCAGATTATACCAGCATGAAGACGATAATTTCAAACCTTCCCATTTGCATTTTTTTTGACTGTGACATTTAATCCACCACTAAGTGTTCTCTCTTCTGCTACCTAAAAATATGAACGACTACAAGGGAAAAAAAGGAGAAGAAAGAGGTAAACGTACTCCTTTATGCAGAAAAAAAATAGGCTGCTTTGAACCCTGTGGAAAATGACATGGGCCATTTTATGCAAAGAGTCTCATGAGCCCATGCTGCAATTATCTCACATGGTCCTTTGTGCCGGCCAGGATTCCATTCTCTCGCGATCAACTTTTTTTGGAGAAATCTTCTCTCGCAAGACTGTCGAAATCAGCTTGGCTTTTCGATCTCAGTGACGCTTGCCAAACACCTTTTTCTTGGCATCCAATGATGCATGCATTAACGCTTTTCAATTGAAAAAAAAAAAAAATAGGGAACAAATGAAGGGGAAGGGGGTGCCAAGAAATACCTGGAGTCTAATTTTTATATGATACAACACAAACAGATCAAATCATTTTTTATGCAAGACAGCCAAGGCCGCAGACCCTAAAGTTTGTCGGATGTGTTCTCGCTCGACGTCATGACCTGAAAAAAGAAAGCAGAGAATCGAGAAAAAGTCAGTTTTTCTCTTGCCTTTCAGATTCATGCAGAAAGTAATACTTACTGTCTTCGACCTCGCCCCATCGTTCCATTTGCGAATTGGATTCAACTTGAGCAGCTTGAGCGGCTTGTTCCACGGAGATGCCATGCTTGATTAGAGCAAGGCCAATCAAGAAGCTCTTGGATGACATGACAGCTCGTTCGAAAGCGGCCAATTCGAGAGGGTCCATGTTTTCGACCACTTGACGCAATTTGGCCTTGGTTTCCTCGGGTTGTTGCACGGCAAAGATGTCCTTGGTGGTCTGGATATCCACGTTATACTTTTTTGACACCCAATCAATGACAGGTGTCCAATACTGGTCTTGTAATTTCACCAATGCCTCAGGGTAATCTTCGTGGTAACAGGTGGCGTCCGTGTCAAAATAAGTCATCAGTTTGTCGACCACTGCAGGTCGAATGTCCCTATCATTGTTCTTTGGTTCTAACCCATCGATCGCCCGAGAGATCACAGAGGTCTAACTCGGCAGAAATGAAAGAAAAACATCGATAAAATTATCAGAAGCTGTGTTCGATGTCACACCTGCTCCGGCTTACCAGTGGAAGAGTGTGAGGCTTCAGCACTTTGGTTTGGGCATCCCATTCAGCAGCTGTCAGGAGAGCCAAGTAGCGTTGTTCTGGGCTCAGGGTAATCACATTTTTGCTAGGGGTGCGAAGATTGCGCTGATCAAGCTTAACAGTAACGCCATCTACATAAAAAGTAGAAAAGAAAATGAGATGCAAGTTTATGGGCCAAAGATCAAAACGGATCAACATAGTTTCATCTAGTTCATTGCTTACCCTTGTCTTCTTTGATTCCTGCTTTCTTCCAGAATCGCTTCATGGTTCGTTCAGCGCCTGCAGATCAAAATAAATCAGGTGAGATCGATGCAGAAAATGGTCAGGGCAATGTCCTACGTTGGGCTTCAGCTTCTTGACACAGGGAAGCGCATGCCATAAAGCTTCGTTTTTGAAGAGTTTGTTGTTGTGTGCGTACTAAACGAGAAGCTAGCATCGTGTTCGATCGTCAAAATAAACAGGCGAAAAGGAATGAGTGGACGGCAGAACCGCCCATTTTTTTTCAAAAAAAATCTGCCAGCAGCCAATCAGAGGCCACCGTTGGTAACAATGAGACGTTTTGCGGTAAACCAGTTGCCCTCTCAGAGGAATTGATCCATAGTCAAGGTTGATGTCCAGAAAAAAGCCTGCAGCTTGTGCCTTTGTGTTCTTCTGGCTTACACTCTGTCTGGTTGGGCTTCAGAAAAAAAGAAAATGGAAATAGTATATAAAAAAAACCTTTATTGGGTGTTAGTGCACTATTAGGAGTTAATAACATGACTTACCACTGTAAGCGAGTAGTTTTTTGATATACGTGCGGGTAAAGAAAAAGAGGGGAGAAAAAGAAGAGAAAAAAAAGAAAGGGCAATGAAGAAAAAAGGTAAAAAAAAGAAGAAAGGAGAGGACCTTGTCAATTCTTAACACCGGTAAATTTGCCGCCTTTTTTTTTTTTTTTTTTGTCGGGATGACCAAATGGATCGTGTCGCATTTTGAGAAAGTTGCCTTTTCCTAAGTTTCCTTGATAAATAAGTATAAAAGAAGCGATCTAATGTGTGGCAGTTGTAAATTTCGAAGGGCACTGATTTTGGTTATTCGTATGAAAAGTTCAGCTTGTCCACGACGATGGTCTAGGGAAAATAACGGATGACAGCGGTCAAGCGGAAGCAAAGGCCGCGGCATGATTACGAAGTCAAGCGTCTTTCACCTACAAGTTGGAAAAGTTTTGTTCAGCGGCTGAAGCTGGACGTCGATGTTGACTCAAGGACAGCCCAGAGGCGGTGCCAATTTGACGTGGATGGAACAATAGACATAAAGACAGAAAACGCCGGACGGAAAACCATCTTGCTTGATGATTACAAGGACTTCATCATCTCCTTTATCGACGACAACGATATGCGACGTGGTGAATGCACTCATTCACGAATTTCAGGCGTTGACATCGATGCCTTCATCAGGAACCTTGGGTATCTTCCACCCTATTCCCCAGAGCTCAATCCGATTGAGCATCAATAGGACTCCCATGCAATTGTATTTAATAAACAATTTGTCGCGCGACATGTCTTTTACGATACGAAAAAACGATATACTGTATGCGAAAAAAGCCGTCTATGTCAAACAGAAATAAAAATCCAGCTCGGGGGTTGGGGGTTTCCTTCGTGTTTTTTTTCGAAAACCTGAGCCTGCCATTCTCGGGTTTCCTTCGTGTTTTTGCCTGCCATTCTCGGGTTTTCCTTCGTCATTCTCATTGGTTGCAATTGGGCCAATGGCAATGGCTGGTTCGGGTTTCCTTCGTGTTTTTTTTCGAAAACCTGAGCCTGCCATTCTCGGTCATTCTCATTGGTTGCAATTGGGCCAATGGCAATGGCTGGTTCGGGTTTCCTTCGTGTTTTTGCCTGCCATTCTCGGGTTTCCTTCGTGCGTTTAGAAATACGATTTTTGGGAGAGCAATGAAATATTTTCGGCTGCTGAATACAAATTCCCAAATTAGGATGCGGCTTCGCATCGCTAAATACACAAAATCCATTTGTCGTTACATTTTTATTTTTTTTCAATGGGTGCCATGTCTAGACATTTTCCAAAGTAACTGATAGAATGACGGAGCCAACCACGACAGTCAGTAGGAGTGACCATGCGAGTTGCTTCTTGAATTCGACCAGCCAAGTCGTCGTTTGTGGTGCTCAATGGAGTCTTGCGTACTTGGTTTTTGATCTTCGCCCAAGCTTCCTCAATTGGATTCAATGGTGGTAAAAACAGGGGAGTGTGGCCATGCTTTTTGATTGTGGGTGCCTTTCCGTGCATGGAATTCTCGCTTTATCCCAACAAGTGCCTTTGTCTCCTAAAGCTAAAAAAGAAAAAGACTGGTTGACGGAACAAAACGCGGTCTACCGCACGGTACAAATTCATCTCACTTCATCCTTTTTGTTGAAGAAATGGCGAGTGTTCTTTGCAAGCTTGGATTAAACAACATGTATTTTGTCATGGATAATGCTGGTATCCACAAGACCAAGTCAGTTATTGAAACAATCAAAAAGCATGGCCACACTCCCCTGCTTTTACCACCATATTCTCCAGATTTGAATCCAATTGAGGAAGCTTGGGCGAAGATCAAAAACCAAGTACGCAAGACTCCATTGAGCACAAACGACGACTTGGCTGGTCGAATTCAAGAAGCAACTCGCATGGTCACTCCTACTGACTGTCGTGGTTGGCTCCGTCATTCTATCAGTTACTTTGGAAAATGTCTAGACATGGCACCCATTGAAAAAAAATAAAAATGTAACGACAAATGGATTTTGTGTATTTAGCGATGCGAAGCCGCATCCTAATTTGGGATTTTGTATTCAGCAGCCGAAAATATTTCATCGGCAGGCAAAAACACGAAGGAAACCCGAACCAGCCATTGCCATTGGCCCAATTGCAACCAATGAGAATGGCAGGCTCGGGTTTTCGAAAAAACACGAAGGAAACCCGAGCCAGCCATTGCCATTGGCCCAATTGCAACCAATGAGAATGGCAGGCTCGGGTTTTCGAAAAAACACGAAGGAAACCCGAGCCAGCCATTGCCATTGGCCCAATTGCAACCAATGAGAATGGCAGGCTCGGGTTTTCGAAAAAACACGAAGGAAACCCGAGCCAGCCATTGCCATTGGCCCAATTGCAACCAATGAGAATGGCAGGCTCGGGTTTTCGAAAAAACAGTTTTTCCAGGAAAGGAAGTCGCCCTCTGTGTGAAACACTGTCGCCTTTTTCAGGACGGATGCGTCGCATTGTAATGAAATGAATGAGACTTACACATGGCTTCTGCTTTCCAGTATCAACTGAATGTGAAGGACCACAGTATCACTTTTTCTCTTCGAAAACATGGAGCTCGATAGGATGGATGCCAAGGAAGAAGATGGAAGCCTGAAAAGCCCAGGGTTTTTATTACTTGATTATTTCAGGCTCGTTTACCCACTCCCTCTTTCTTATTTTTAGTTCTTGCTTTCCTTCAGCCGATCTCTTGTAAAATAAATGTCTCAATCACTTTCGTTTATCAATGAGGTTAAACGAAGAGCCCTAAAAGAGAGAAGATACGTTTTTGAGTGAGCAATCAGAGCTGCAGTCGCGCGTCCCATTTTCATCTCCGCCTTATTTTTTTGTTTGTTTTCCTCTCCCTCTCTCTCTCTCTCTCTCTCTCTCTCTCTCTCTCTCTCTCTCTCTCTCTCACTCACTTTTTTTTTTCTCCTTCACGCATTTACCTTTCGACTTTGTTCACCTTATTCTTGTAGTTATGCAATGTCCCAAACCATTCTACAACAAAGAGCCTATTTGGAGGGTCTAAAACGGCGCAAAATTGAAAGAGAGGAAGAACAAGAGCGACAAGGTGAGATCTTGCTCCAGAACAAGGACAGCTAACAGAATGCTTTGTTTCAATACATTCAGGCAGAACACCCTGTGCCAGATGCGGAAGGACAGATCATGTGGATGGTCGTTCCCGGCTCTGCCCATTCAACAGTAAGTTGACATGACAAGCATTGGTCAAACGAAATATCTGACTGGTTTTTTTTTTTTTTGCTGCTAGGACATTATGGGGCACCAACCCAAGCAGTTGTGAGACAGCAGAACAGACAAGGGAGAAGAGCAGGCCAACGGCAATTGGACGCCGCCCGGGCCAATCCCAACGTTCCCCGATGCTCACACTGCATTCTCCCGGACGGAAGCAATGATGCGTGCGAGCACCACGGAAATGCTGCCAGCCACCTCTGCCATGCCCATAAAACCAATGTGGACGATGTTCTGGGCAACATCATTGGTCCAAACCACACCCCTTTTGTCCGTCGCTGTTCTCTGAAGCATGCCCTGCGATGCTATGGCCATTCCAGACGGCAGCGAATGCGTGCCAAAGCAAATGTGATGCAAGAAGTGAACGTCGTTGTCGACCATGTGCGGGATCTGTCGATCAAAGCCATGCTTTTTACCCAACATCATGCTCTGACACTGTTGGAAGGTTCTGAGCCAATCCCTCTCCATTTTGGCTCGCAAGATTACATTTATGGCGTTATGCAGTTGCTGCTTGGTGGTCACATCACGAATCAAAATCCGAACCTCCCCCAAGACACAGAATCCATTTTTCACGCATATGTCCAATCATTCGAAACCGCGGATCTCCCAACAGTTCAACCGTTACCTGGCTATTCCCAAACATACGCTCATATGGCCAAGACCCTAGCCACAGCGGTCAAGAATGGCCTGGCTGAATCATTTGAACCTCGCTGCCGAACCTTCTTGGCGTTCAAACTCCGATCTTTGATTCCAGCCAATGTAAGTTGCGAGGGAAAAGAAGACAGGAACTAAACAACTCTCCATCTTTGCCTCTTAACAGGAAAAGCCAACTAAAAAATCATTGAAGAAATTGGTGTCATTTGCCTACGACACTCTCTGCGGGACTGACAGCGAACCAGCAACTCCTACGTATGCACATGCTTCCTGGCAAGATGCTGTGGCGTCAGTGATTTCCAATGTGACCCTAGGGCCGACGCCTGTGAATTTGGAAAATCTAACAGCCAAGTTTAACTTATACTTGCCCGTCGTGTATGTATTCCTTGGTAAGGGCGTAAAAAGAGGCTCAATTGTGTCAAAGGAAATAGGACTCATCTCTTCCTCCTCCAAAAAATAAAAATAACTGAAATGGAAGCCTACAATAATGCAGCCACTGGTGTAGTGAGCGAAGAAACAATCGTCGACTATACTGACAACAAGAGCTGCTGGGAGCTGCTTACGCGTTTGGACCAATTCAATGATCTGGGCCGCCGGCAGCAAAACCGCCTTGTCCGTGCGTTTTTCAAAATGGTCAACCATCCGACGATGCCTGTCAGATTTGGCCCAAAGCTTGGCGATTATCTTCGCAGTGGAATGACAACATTGGTAACAAGAACCCGTGAACAACTCTCGTTGTCACGCCAATTCCTGAATGGACGGTATATGATCGACACGTCAGTATGCTTCAGAACGACAACAGCTTCAACAATGCATGTCACAAAAATGTATACCCTGCTGCCTGCTCTTCGATTCACGCGCAAGTTTGTGACTCTGGATGCCCAGTGTCTGGCCCGGATTTTCGACCAAGCAGGTGCACAACCTCGATACGAAGATTATTTGTTCGTCGGCAATCCTGTGGCAATGGACGGCCCTAACGACGAACCATCCAGACGAGGACGACCCAGACAGCCGGTTCTTTCTGACTATCAAAAGATCAAGAAGAAGTTCCTGGTATTTTGGAGTTCGTTGGATTTCAAAAAGGTCCGACTGGAGCAGTGGTAAGCTTGGGCAGGTGAATAGAAAAAAAAAAAGCGGGCATCGTGGTAATCTTTTTGTTTCCCTAGCCGAGAATCTCTGGGGTCGTATGATGTGGATGTGCCCCCTGAAGGGAACAAAATAGCATTCAGGAACCTTGTACGAACCGATGGCCATACCCTGGAATTCCTGTGCGAACGGAAAAGCCGAGAACGCCTGCCTGATCTCGTCATGAGTGACTTGGATGACAACGACATGGTGGAATTTTGGTCCTATGGTGTTGACCCAGGGCACACGGTGCCCTTCACAGCAGTGGATTCCGAAAAAAATTGTCTTCGATTCACAAACAACGAATTTTACGCCAAATCCGGGTATAAAAAACGTCGATACCACCGCCAGCTGTCAACCACCGAGTCTGGGATGAACATTGCACTCAACAGCCTGCCAACGAAAAAAACGGTGTCATCGACCAGATGGACATCGTATTGCCAGTCGCTGTGCGAGACCCTGCCTGTGCTTTACCAATTTTATGGCTCATCCTTTACCAATGCGCGCTTTTTGGCCTATGTCTCTAAGCAAAAAGTCCTGGATGAGATGGTGAACATCTTTGCGTTTGGTGGCAAAAAATATAAAGAACATGACGTACTGTAAGTATGAATGGTAAAAAAGAGAGAGGGGGGGGATAACGGAGATTGACGTCAATCTTTATTTTTTTATTCAGTAAAAAAATACCCTTTTCAAGAATACCCCTGGTCATGATGGGCTCTGGTGTGTTCGGCTTCACACTGAAGGGGAAAAAAACGCGCATGTCAATTATGCCAAAACTCAAGCAAGCCGAGTTGGAAGGACGGCTGCTTGTCTGCGTGGTCAATGAAAGCTTTACAAGTCAAGTAAGACTGAACTGGGGTGGCGGGAAGAATAGCTGCTCATAACAAGTGTCTTGGTTTTAGGTATGCTGTGCCTGCCACACGCAATCTCTGTCGCTTGCGCGAGTTCTTGACCCTTTGACCGATTCCGTGGTTTCCCTCTGGTCTGTAAAGACATGCTACATTTGCCAACGCCATTGGAACCGGGACAAGTCGGCAGCCAAAAACATTCTGCACCTGGGATATTTGGAACAAGAGAAGCAACCTCGTCCCGAAGTTTTCACCAAGTCAATGAACCATTGATGAAATCCCGAAGATTTCAATTTTACACCTTTCAAATGTAGACGACAAAGGCGTCTTTGTCTGTCCTTGGTAAGAAAGATGAGAATAGACAAGGCAGATTCCTTACCTTTTTATTTAGGGTAAATTTTCAAACCATATCGAAGAGTATGAACTAACATTTCCTTCCCTTTGTACACGGCTCTGCCTTTCCCTCTTGTATTGTAAGCTTCACTCTCGTGGAATAGCCAAGCATCACTTTCGTCACTCACCGTTCGATTTTTATTTATTCTTAGCGGTGTTTCTTTTGGTTGATACTGTATGCTCCCTTTCGCCTTCGTGAGTACCACATCCATCTCAAGTATAAGGTTTAGTTGCTTCAGACTGACACTTATGCCTTAAATATTATAGCTCCACTCTTCGGTTTTTTTTCTCTCTTGGTGCTCATCACCACAATTGATGCACGACAATGCGACTTTTTTTTGATTTTGTTATTTCACGACTTCGTTATTTTGGTATTCCGACATTCATTTTTGGATAAAGTGTAATATGTCGCTCAAACGAACTCACCCTACCTTGAACCTCTTGCTACAACCATTAAGACAAGCCCCAGGATGGAGCACCAAGCCCAATAGGGAGATTGCCCTATGGATAAATAAGAAGTGGACACCCATATCGTCTTTAAAACCCAAAATGGTTCGACGCTTACTGGAAGAAAAAATCTGTCACCCGGATACCAAGGTGCACTCCCTGGTAGGACGGAAAGACTGGCTACGCATATGGAAGGACATAGACCTAGGCCCTAGAATGCAACTATGGTGGAGAACATTGCAGGACTGCCTCCCAACCCGAATCCGCCAAGGGTGGATGGACCCAGAGGATAAAAAGCGACTCTGCAAGGTGTGTAATACAGAAAAGGATGACACACTGCACCTATGGACCTGCCCAAAGAAGTTGACCCTGTGGCGCTATGTATGGCAAAGAGAGGAGTTAGGCCGTCCCCCCAGCTGGTGCAGTCATCCGAACCTGGATCATGCAACCAGCAAGACACTCCAACAGAGTATTAAATGTCAAAGCCACAATTTTGTGGGTACTCTGGAGATACCACTGGCAGTTTTTCTTTGACGAAAAGCCATGGAACGAAGATGAAGTTAGCTGTTCATACCGTGAATTGTCAGCAGCAACCTAATGCAGTCTTAAAAAAGTAAGAGTTAAACAAGATGTACACATATTGTGATACAATTTTTTTTTTTAAATATGGCAGTAAGAATTTTGACATTGGATCGAACCAAACCAAAAAGCGTGCCTCGAGCTTTGAGAGTTAGAGGACGGTACTCCATGACCAAGGCGTATTTCTTTATTACGTGAAATTTGAATGCTAAAACAGCGAGGCTGGGTACTTGGAGCACAAGCATGCGATAATGTCAGACATGGATACAACGCCTACGACCTTGTTGTTCTCCACAATCCACACCCTGTGTGTGTCGTTCTTGATCATGCTCTCCATAATTGCATGTACGCTGGTATCCTTTTGAGCAACATTTGGCTGGCGATGAATTGCTTTCTGCAAATATACGGAGAAAAAATGAGCAAGCCCATTCTCCTACGCTTGATGTTTTTGTGCCTTGCCTGCAAAAATTCCATAGCTGGCAGATTAAGAAGCTGCACCTTCTCGAGATCGGCAGCCGGGATGTCTTCCAAGCACAGGTCACCGATGAACCGATCTTGATCGTCTAGTATGGGAATGCCGCTAAGATGTTCATCTGCCATTTTTCGATACACATCAATGGTTTTGATTTGTTGACCTGAGACAGCAGAAATGGGACGGCGAGATGTGAGCAAACCCGACGCCTGGACCGAAGCTTCAATGTCCAACAGCGATTTCACGCAGCCAGGGTCGCGTACGATGTGATTGATGATGTCTGTTTGCGATAGCAACCAAGGGTCTTTTGTTTCATCCACCTCATTCACCACCAGCGATCGATGTCCCCCATTTGCAAAGTAGCGAAGTGTCTATACGAATACTAAATATAAGCACGTCACGGGTTCATGGGGTAAAGAAGCTTACGTCCAAGAGCTTGTCGTGTCGGTCGGTCTTGAACATTCGGTAGCTTTCCCGGTCAGAGTCAAGGCCAAGCACGTTTTCAATAGGATCAGACGTGGGTAACTTCGACTTTTCCACAGTGGATTGCTTTCCCACAAGATAAAGAAGGATATCAAACAGATTAACAATGCTGATAACGTTTGCGCTATTGTGGGAAAAAATTGGCAGCGACGTGAATCGATTCGCATTCATGATAGCCAAGGCCGACTCAATGCTGACAGTAGGACTCACAGCTACAAGGGCAGGTTTGGTTTTGGCCAACAAGAGATCAGTAGGCCTTAGTTGTGTGATGTTCATTGCGCGAGTGCTGAAGGTTTAAAAAATAAGGAAGAAAAGCCCATTTTTTTGTTTGTCCATGCATGGTTTTAAAATCCGGCGGTTTTGTACCCATGCATAAATATGCCATGTCCTTTGCGCTAGCCAATGCAACGGATATGCTCTTTTTGGTTTCAAGAATATACGATTAAAATACAGAGTTTAATAACGTATGTGCAACTTGCTGGTATAAGTTTGGCCAAAGCGTGTCGATGTTCAGCACGCTGCAGTTTGAAGCGCAGAAAGAGGAAGATCAATTTTTTTTTCCACCGCCAGTCATTTTTCTTTCTTTCCCCAAACGGTTGGCATGTCCACAATCACAGCTTTTACCGACTCGGATGGTGCGACTATCGAAGTTCGCATGAGTTACCAGGGGCCTTCATCTCAAGAGCATGAGAATACAACTACAGAAACGAAAGCCATTATTATAGCACATCCCTATGGCCCCTTGGGTGGGAACATGCAAAACAATGTCGTGATGGCTCTTCACCGATGGTTCACTGCGCAAAACTACGTCACTGTCAGCTTCAATTTTAGGTAATGATGTTTGCAAAGCTGAACTTGCATTGGGTCATGTCTTATTCTGGTTTACTCTTTTCTACTGTAGAGGATCCGGGAGGTCAAGTGGACGAACCAGTTGGACAGGGATACCTGAGCAACACGATTACCAAGCTGTCGTAGACAGCGTATTGGCCAATTCTACAAGGTACCCAAAAATTGACAAGCTTTTTATCTGTGTACGCAGCATTGGAATTTTTTTTTTACTGGAACAAGCTCACACTTTCTTTCAGGGGTACTCCTATGGCAGCATGGTTGCATCTAGTATCCGAGTGTCTATACCTTCGGCTTATATCCTAATTAGTTACCCACTCAGTGTAAGGTGGGCATTGGCAGCGACAAAGGCAAGCTATTTCAAATCGCAGGTTCAAGAATTATTGACTTCGACACCAGCCCGGGTGCTGATTGTGCATGGTGACCAGGACCAGTTTACTTCCGACAGCTCTTACCACTCATGGCTAGCATCCGTGGACGATATCCAACACCAAGTTGTGCAGGGTGTCGACCATTTCTGGTACAACCAAGAGGAGCAACTGGTTAAAATTGTTGGCGAGTTCTGCGCTTCTCAATAAACTTTCTCACGGTACCCAGATCTTGGGGGAGTCGGTGTTGCGGCGCAGGTTGGCAGAAAAATAACCCGGCAGCGATTCGTTTCCTTCCTTCTTCTTTTCCCTTCTTCACGTCCTTACACAGACCGTCATTTTGTCTACTCCAATGGTGACCAGCTATATTACAAGAACAGCTCATATATCGGCAGCCCATCGACTCCATAGCCCTTTTCTAAATGATCAGGAAAACGCCGTGCTCTACGGCAAATGCAATAATCCCAACTTCCATGGTCACAATTACAAATGTAGGTTACCTTTTTGGCTTCCTATTTTCCGCCTGATCCACTTGATTATACCAGTATTGCCCTGAAAGCTCTGACTCATGCTTTTTGTTTGTGCTTGCTAGTTGAAATTACCGTCAAAGGCTCCATTAGCAAAACCACTGGTATGGTCATGAACATGGTCGACTTGAAAAACTACATTCAAACGTGTCTAGTGGACCCATTGGACCATAAAAATTTGGTGAGTAGAAAGGAGCACGGATTCGGACACTCCTTAAGGCTTGTGAACTAACACTTATTTGCCTGTCCCTGAAGGATCTTGACGTGGGATATTTCAAAGACACGCCAAGGTAAAGTTGAAGTATGGGCTGGTTGGACGTGGAATTTGATAGAGGTTTTTAATTTTGATCTGTAGCACGGTGGAGAACCTTGCTGTGTATGCTTGGAAACAATTGGATGCGGCCCTGAAGGAACACAAGCAAGCCAATGCTACCAACACTGAGCTGTATCGAGTAAAAATTCACGAAACTGAACGTAACTCTGTAGAGTATTATGGCGAAGAGGATTAGATTGGCATCGGGGCCTTGATAACGTAGAACGAAGCTCAACATGACAATATACCCAACCCAATAAACCGTGGCTTTGCCCTGTCAACAGAGGATCTCAACTCAGCTCCCGCCCAAAATTTTTTTTTAAGCTGCCAAAGGACGCTTGTCTCTTCTTTTTTTCTTCCTCTTTTTTTACATCTCCAATTTCACCATGTAAGTGTGTTCCAGCCACCTCGAGTCCACTTCACCCATCCTTGAGTTTCATCATTTTCCTGAACGGCAGCAACTCATCGTGCTATTTTTCATTTGACAGGGTCAACTTGAGCATTCAAAAACGCTTGGCTGCTTCCGTCCTCAGCTGTGGTCAACGCAAGATCTGGCTTGATCCCAATGAAGTCACCGAAATCTCCAACGCCAACTCCCGTAAGCACGATTTGAACACACTGACACATGATCAATGTGAGCTCACTTTTTCTTTAAAATAATATACAGGTGCTAACATCCGCAAGTTGGTCAAGGATGGTTTGATCATTCGCAAGCCTGAAATTGGTGCTTCCCGCCAACGCTTCCGTGAACGTTTGGCTGCCAAGCGTCTTGGTCGCCACATGGGTCACGGTAAGCGCAAGGGTACTGCCAACGCTCGTATGTCTCGCCAAACCCTCTGGATGCGCCGCATGCGTGTGCTCCGTCGTCTCCTCCGCAAGTACCGTGAAGCTGGCAAGATCGACAAGCACTTGTACCACAACCTTTACTTGAAGTCCAAGGGTAACGGTTTCAAGAACAAGCGTGTCTTGATGGAATACATCCACAAGGCCAAGGCTGAACAAATCCGTGCCAAGAACCTTGCTGAACAAGCCGCTGCTCTCCGTGCCAAGAACAAGGCCATGCGTGAACGCAGAAAGGTCCGTGCCGAAGAAAAGTCTGCTTAGATTTTTTTTTTTGATTTCTCTTTGATCTCGCCTTTTTTTCTTTTTTCGGCGCTCACCAGTGTCGCAGTAAAGAAACTCGGATTGCAATCACAGCATTTTTCATTATAATTTTTTCATGCAGATATGTGGCTAATTTACAAGCAAATAGATACAGAGTGGATACAAGTATGAGATGGGTGACGCACAGTCAAGAGCGATGTTGAGTAGACTTGAAAGGCGACGGCTCGATCAGTGTCTGGGCATCGACACCTTGCCAGTGGGAGAAGTGCGTGAACATGGTCTGAGACTCGTTTGACACGGTCGATTTGTAGTTCTCCTCGCTGGGATCTGGGTGGGTGCAATTGACTGGCGACATTGGCACCAAAAAGTTGGCGGACGTGGAAAAGATATCATCGTCTCCCATGTCTCGGAATCGGCTATCCTTGGGGAATGCTTCCAGGGTCGCAGGCTTTTTCTGAGCAGGTCCGAATTCAACTCGAGGGTAATCAATGCGTTCATTACTAATCGATAAAATGGCCATGCCAGTGATCAAGCGAGGGCTAAAGAAGTAGGTTTGTTAAACACGCTCGGATTTTTCTTTCATTGAGCTTACTATAAAACAAAAGCAAGTAGAATGAGACTTGAAAAACCTGGACCAATGAAACTGACAAACGCCGAGCAAAACATGGCCAAAATATAATTGCTGATGATGGGCGCACGCACACAAGCGAACAGTGTTGCAATCATACCCATTGCCCAAAGCGCAAATGCTGCAATCACCACCGTAGCTTTCACCTATGGACAGAAAGCGTGATGAGGACCTGCTTTCATATTTCACTGTCCATCATACCTTGATGGCGTTGCTGCGTAATTTGCTTGACTTGACTCGGATGTGGTGCGTTTTCAGTATCTTTGGGCTGTTGAGTAACACCAGCAATCGTCGGCCAATGAAAATGGTAAAAATGCCGAGGATGAGTGTGTAAATGGCAGCTGTCAAGTAGCCAACTCTCATGAAAACATTGGCCATGTACCCATTGCCACTAGCAGCATAGATCCCTGAACCAATGGAGCCTATATTCAGGAACAATACAGGGAAAAGAGTGGTAAACAGGCCAAGTTTGTCAACAAACTTTGGGGATGTCTTCAACCACAAATCGTAAAGCGTACGATTGCTCTGGTGTAGGAAAAAAGAAATAGACATGAGTACCCCATACATACACCTAATTTTAGAATCATCACCATCAGCAATGTTTGAGCCACGCCAAAGACGTAACATGTGAACGCCCAAAAGGCAAAAACCCAGCACAAATCAAAGAGAACTATTTCGAATAGGTCAGCCAAAAAAAAAAAAAAACCATTCATTGCCACTTGCATAAACGTAGTGCTGGTGATGGTCCAGCTTTTGTGAGTAAGACACATGCATGGACGATGCGGACTAATTGGGATATGAGCGTCAGGGTAGGGTAGATCAGTGGCCGTCCTGTCTTTTTTTTTTTTTTTTGTTTCCGTTTACCAAAATTAAAAAGCAGCCCGCAGAGACACATGCACTCAATGGGTTTGGGCCGTGGCCAGCCTTCCTCGAATGAAAAGATGACTTGTTTTTGTACAATGATACGCCATATCATAAAGATAATGCCTGTTGAGGATATGAAAAAAAAAACGCGCGTGAGTGATCGGTCTCATAAAAAAAATAGAAATTGAGCTACTGACAGGCAATTACGACGAGGCCAGCCCAGGCAATGCCAATCAAATTCATATAAAAAAAAGGATTCTGCTCTATACAGCCGTATATCGTCAATCGATAGTCACAATGACATTCCTGCTGATTGTCACAGAACCTCCAGAAATTGTCCTCGTAAAGCGTATTAGGGTTGTCCATACATGCATATATATCAGAGAACGAAAGAGGAGAAGAAGAAATGCATGGTCAGGCTTAGAATTTAATTCAAAATTTTGAGTTTTCACACTTTTTTGATGGCAATTTCCTTTTTTCACGTCGGACATCGGCCATTTCGCCAAGGTTTCTAAATCGAGAGCAACTCCACGATTTAATTGACTGACTTTTGGAAAAAGACAGTAACCCCACGCAGATATCAACTGCGTAGGACAATCAGAGACACGTTTTTCAATCGGTTCATCCATTGTTCTAGCACACGGACAACACTTTTTTTTTGTTAATCTCACAAGATTTGCCATCTATATCTGCGAACCTTTGAAAATAAAACTTAATTTACCCCATCTTTGGGCTTGCCTAAACCATAGATCGGATGGGCGCGCACTTTTTTTTTTTTTTTTTTTTAATTTCCCATTGAGGACGGGATGCTTGGCGGAAGCAAATTTTGGACATGCACAGTAACCATCGCAACGAAAAAAATGCGAAGATCATTTTGCACCTAGCAAGACACGTGCAGCGAAAGCTCATAAGCACCGAAGAATCCCCCACAAGCAATAGGCTATCTTTTTTTTTCTTTTTTTTTTTTTATTACTAGTGGTCGGCTGGTTCTATCAGAGTATGATTTAAGATGTATTTACATTAAAAAGAAGGCGTAGAGAATAGATGGTTAGGTTGCAGTGATAAAAATTAATACCGGCTATGATTTTGACCAAGTGGATCGAGCTCTTGGCGACGTCGGTCTTCGGGAGACACGTAATTGGCAGGTAATCGCAGCTGACCGATTGCATGGTTGTAGTGCAATCGATCCTCTTCTACTTGGCCCAAGCTTGGCGATCCAGGTCGTACAGGCATGAGTCTTGGCGAACGATCAATGCCACCCAAGCGAGGTGAATGGTTCATTCTCGGGGAGGTGGCAATTTTGGGCCGCTCAAACGATGATTTAGAGGTAGCTGACTGGTAGCTTTCGTCAAAGGATGCCATACCATGGCTGCTGAATTGTTGTGCGATGGGAGAGCGAGGTGACACAGGAGACTGTGCTTGCTGTTGGCGAGAGCCTTCATAATTGTTCTGATCAGCATAATTTCTTAACGAAGGATTCGAGGGCTGCATCAAGTTATGCCTGCTGTCCGTGTCCGAGGTAGTGATCCCAGTGGCTAGTGTTGTGTCCTCGTCAAACGTGTCTGTAGTGGCCTCAGCCTTGGTGTGCTTCTTCATAGACATGGTGTGGTACGAGTTTTCCAGTGTCGTGGTGCCCATGTTGCTCATCATGTATTGAGACGGGTGAGAGCGAGCTTCAGATGATGAGCCCAAACTCCAGCTGCTGAGAGAATTAACAAAACCAGGCCTAAAAATAAAAATTGAGTTACCCATTTTGGGATTTTTTTTCTCTTTCAGTGTCAGGGTGCTACATACTCGACAACAAGGACAGTGAGGATCAAAGTGGTGGCGGCTATACCAATGAAATTGATCACGCCGGAGACGAGGCCAACATAGACGTTGTTGGTGATGATGCCGTACCGAGCAGTTGCAAAAAGCCCTGAAAAGAAAGCTAACCCCCAAATACAGACGCAGCCGAAAAAGACAGTCAATTTCACCTGTGGCAATTTTTAAAAAAAAAAAAAAAAAAAAAAAGTCAACCACAAATTAAATATGATGGCCACTGAAAGTGCAACTTACCTTGGTAGCACCGGCTTTGATTTTCATAATATTAACTCGCTGATTTGCCTTTGTGACCATGTGTGAGGTCAAGAGTTTAACAAGACGGACGCCTGCAAAGAACACAAAGATGCCCAAAAAGATGGCTAGGCACATCCAGATGTAGTAGTTGACCTTGGTAAAAAAGATGGCGGAGTCGTTATTTCCTTGCGATGCATTCACACCCGTCAAGATGTTAAATATCGTAGGCAGAATAAAGGGAATCGTAATAAACACCACACAAAGCACATCGACCCGCTCTGGGTTACGGATCCAAGCATTGTAAATGGTTTTGCTGCTCTATACGTTTAGCAGAAAATAAGCCTCGAGTTTTTTTTTTTTTCTTGCACTGGACTTACAGCCGCCAAAGTATGGGCTACACCAAAGAAATAACATGAGAAAGCCGCAAACCCGCATTGCCACCCGAGGTCATAAACGATAAGTCGAAACACAGGCCATGGAGCTTGATCTGTAAGAAGAATACAGCTATGAATCAGACGAGCTGAGGTGAACAGAGACAAAAACGTGAGCATTGCATCTTAAAATTTCATTTGTCATTCATACCGATGTTGAAGAACAAGGCGAAAAACATCAAGGATTCAATAGGCTTTGGACGAGGAAACCAGCCGTGCATCTCAAACACTAGCTGACCTCGGATGGCTACCCGATGATAGAGCCAGGTAAGCACTGCGATCATTGGAAAAAATAAATTATTAAATTCTGTCTTGTGCATTCATTTCTTCTGTACCTGCTGCAATACAAGCGCCCGACCAAGCGGCAGCCACTATAGTCAAAATGCGCAACTCGTCCGTCGTTGTGCAGCCTCTGATGGTAAGGCGGTAATCGCAATAGCAGACGCCATTTGGGCAAGGACGCCAAAAAGCATTTTCCGTCGCCCCGTCGTCCATGGATCTTTAAATCAAAAAGGAAGAGAGAAAAGAGATAGAAATCGACTGGGGTGACGGGCCACATCAATGCCCATTGAAAAAAAAAGGGTCAATTTTAGCCAAACCTTAACATGGCAGGCAGGTCCAACATCGCCCCAATGAGAAATCTCTAGTCACATGAAGTGAGCAAAAACTTTATTGACAGCAATTTCATTCGAGGATTTTCACATTTAAAGCCACAGTCAAAGCTGGAGCTCTTTCTCTTGACATGCATTTAATACTCCCAGGTTTACAATGGCTCATCCTTGTGTCCCATTATTTAAGAGTGTTTCCCTCAGCATTAAAAAAGGCAACCAGGGTAGAAAACTCTTTTTTTAAATTAATTTTTCAACATCCACTTTTGGACCAGTGAAAATGAAAAAAAAAATCCAATCCCAGTGTATTCTAGTTTGTTGCAACCCAACAAAATATGGAAAAAAAGGCACCAACCCAATGGTACCATCGTGAGCGCATGGGGCACTTCCGAGATGAAAATTTTCTCTGCTGCCTCTCATAAACCAAGGCTGGTTGCACACAATCATCCCCATATTCTACTCGTCACACATGGCATTTTACTGCATTTAGAAAAGCGCGAGCGCGGTTTTTAACCAGAAAACAGATCAATAGCACCGCCAAAGAAATATAGAAGATACTTGCGGTTATCAAGAGGGTAATAGATGCTGATAATCATCGCGGGCCATTTCGAGTGGAGAATGATGGATATTTTTTTTATCTCATGTCACACAAAATCAATTACGTCAAAAAAAAGCTATTTTTGAAAAAAAACAACGTTTTTGGATTCTTGGTGACGTGGCCGGAGAGGGGAATGCGATCGCTGGTGAACAAGCAAATGGAATTTTAATAAATCAGAAAGTGGCGAGAAATGACCACTCGAGTAATCGGCAAAGAACAATAAAAACGTGCATGCAAATGGCATTGAAAATCATGTGTTACTTGATTTCGGTGAGAACAACGCAGCAGTTTAACATTGGAGGCTCACACACGTTTTTCTATTCTATTTCCTGCAGCGCTGATTGAAAAACGGTCTTGACGGAAGCGGAAGGATCACTGTGGGGAAGGCACCGTCTCCATTTCGCAAAGTCAGCTGTAACCTGTTCAGCCATTCAACCCGTCAGACAGCGAGAGGCATTTTTATTCGCTTAAGCCATTAGCCTGGCCTTTCCTGGTTTTTTTTTTTTCGCATCTTTTTTTTTTTTTTGTTGGGAGGGGCATAAAAATGAGAGAGGAAGGATTTCAAGTCATCTTTTTTCTTCTTGGTGAGACGGTCCTCGTTGTGAGCTTCGTCCTCCTTGGTCGGCTCTCATTCAACAATTTATCTAAATAGCTATGTTACCGGCGCATTCGATTGACCAAATCAAGAAAGCACAAAACGAAAGCATTTCCCTCAGACAACTCCAGTGATTTTGATTTTGTGCAATGTCAGAGGAAAGTTTTCATTTATCCAGTAAAGAGTAGAGGCATACGCACGTTTCTATGTCGCTTTGTCCTTTTCTCTTTTTTTTTTCCTTTTAGTGCAAATGGTTGGAGCTATTTTGAACAAGATTTGTCTAGATGCGTCCAAGTTCACGGCTAAAGCCTCAGGCTTGTGGAAAAACGGTCTCAAATTGCGCCGTCCCCTTTTTCTAGAAGCACCATCCATGATTATTTGTGATCAAGTATTCGCCATTCGATGTTGTCACAAAAGTCACCTGTCGTTCTCTCTCTTTTTTTTTTTTTTGTATGTGTGTCGTTCTCTTTCCGTGCAAGAGTTTCACGCCTATCCGCATATAATAATGGCATCAAAAACTCTAACTTTGATCTCACTAAGGAAGTGAATTTTGAAACAGAACAGCGTCGAATGTTCTCACGTGCAGTTACAGTATTTAGGCGTGAAAGAAAGTAATGGGGGGAGGGTGATCGAGTTCATGTATTTATTGAGCCTCGTGATTAGCTGACGAAGCATCACGTCGATTGATTTGCTACTGTGCCAATTTTAACCTTTTGATCAAAAAGTTGTCTGACTCTGGTCGATCTTTGGGCTATATTTCTTCTCACAGGAATACAGTACCAAAAAAGTTTTTTTTTTTTTCAGGAAACATCGGCATTTTAATTTTGGCGGACGATTTTTTTTTTTCAGTTTTGAAAAAAAAAACTCAAATGCTGCACAGAACTTTTGAGATAGGTGAACCGTTGTGAAATTTGGTTATGCAAACACACGAATACTGTAAAGATGATTCTGAAAATATCAGAGCATTTGCTTTAGGTCTCCAAGCTAACTTTGAACGGTTTAGATTTTCCAAGTCCGAATCACCAGCCAAAAAATGACCATATTCCGCCAGATTTGCCAAGGGGATGCCAGGTCATCCGACATGCTGAAAAATCGTAAATCCAAATCTCAACTGTTCCACTCCAAATTTTGCACACAATTGAATTTTGATAAGAAATAACCTTGGTTGCAATTGCATGCGAGAATTCCACAGCTTACGCTAAGTTTGGCTAGTATCTCTTTTTTTTCGATCGAAAGGAAAATAAAAAAGAAGCATCAGCAGCCAGGGGTGGGTGAGAAAGAAGCGACGGCAAAGAAAAGGGAAGAGTTTGCCAGGCGTCACATCTATTCCATCACATACTTGTATGGTGTCAGATGAAGGCAAGGACAGCGAATGAAAAAAAAAAAAAAGCAGCTGCCATGATAGCAGGAAAATGGCGTTGAAGAAGAAGAAACTCAGGAACGGACGTTTCTATGACCATGGGAAAATTAAAAATGAAGCACTGCCATCCCAACAAAACGCTGTGATGAAGTAAATTATGTGGCAGGGCGCAGCGAAAAAAAAAGTAAGACTAGCGCCATAGCCTAAACGGTCTCTGGTTTGCAAAGAGGAGAGAAAATCAGCTCTTTTCGTAGACTTTGCAATAAAAATCCCCCACAATGTCTCAAAAGTGATAAAAACTAAACCGATGGTGACATGTAAAATGCACAGACTTGCTGAAAAAAACTGGAGAAGCAAACGTGTTCGCAGAAAAAACCTGGAAGGTTAAAATACTGTCCAACAAAAAAAACAAACTATTCAAAATCACTTTGAACAAGCTAGGGCACGCTGTTTTACTGTACGAGCAGGTTGCGCTCATTTCCAAAAAAAAAAAAAAAATTGGCGATTTTGCCTACAGACTCCACAGGACACGTCGGGGTCCAAAACCAGGTTGCAGTGAGTCCAGGCTCGAAAAAACATCCATATTAAGACATATCTAAAAAAGCGTCAATTTTAAAGAAATACTTTCCTTCAAAGGGAATTTAAATAATTGTGAGCGATATATTTTTCTTTATATGGGTGGTGGATTTTTTGAAAAAATACGTGCCATAAAAGGGTCAATTGCCTTGAAAAGGAACGTATTTTTTCAAAAAATCCACCACCCATATAAAGAAAAATATATCGCTCACAATTATTTAAATTCCCTTTGAAGGAAAGTATTTCTTTAAAATTGACGCTTTTTTAGATATGTCTTAATATGGATGTTTTTTCGAGCCTGGACACACTGCACCCTGTGGAGTCTGCAGGCAAAATCGCCAATTTTTTTTTTTTTTTTGGAAATGAGCGCAACCTGCTCGTACAGTAAAACAGCGTGCCCTAGCTTGTTCAAAGTGACTTTGAATAGTTTGTTTTTTTTGTTGGACAGCATTTTAACCTTCCAGGTTTTTTCTGAGAACATGTTTGCTTCTCCAGTTTTTTTCTGCAAGTCTGTATATTTTACATGTCACCCTCGGTTTAGTTTTTTCACTTTTGAGACATTGTGGGGGATTTTTTTTTGCAAAGTCTACGAAAAGAGCTGATTTTTTCTCTTCTTTGCAAACCGGAGACCGTTGGGCTAAGGCGCTAGTCTAACTTTTTTTTTCGCTGCACCCTGCCACATAATTTACTTCATCACAGCGTTTTGTTGGGATGACAATGCTTCATTTTTAATTTTCCCGAGAAAGCACTGCCAAAGGATTCAAAGCCGACATACATGAGGTGTATAAATCATCGAAAAACTGGCCTGCATCCATTGGCTTCAAAATTTGCCAGAGGTTGGGACATGGTCAATGAATAATTTTAAGACACAGACTTCTCAAATGACCGGTGTTGAGTTGGAGCGGTAAAGCAGTACCAAACAGGCTTTGGTTCCATCGGGTGTGCATTGGACGCAGAGCAAGCTTGGCGTATCATTGACGGGCAGAGAGTTTAGAGGAGGGAAAGATGGGTGAAATCTAGAGGATCTTTGCAGTTAAGGCATTCCATGAAGTTGGAAACAATAGCACGCGTTCTGGGAAAAGGCAAGCTGCAGGGCTGGTTTCAAGGGGTAGGAAAAGAGGCGTACCAAAATGACACATCCAATTTTTCATGCAGACTCCAGCTTGTCTCGCTAGAGCATAGGTTGGAAATGCCGTGGAAAGGCTAATGAGCAAAAGTGATGCTTCTATTGCTACAGCTGGTCACAGACTAGTGCAGTAACACATTAAATGAAGAACGCAATAAAAAGGGTCTGGCCGCAAAGTGCTAAAACGATCGGGCCCGTAAATGAAGAAAGGAGTGAAGTGGCACTTTTTTTTCTGCGTTTCTCCTTTTTTTTTTCATCTTAATAATCGACTGTATGCCATGCCACCTCAAGCACTCTTCCGTTCGGAAGAGATGTCCTTAATCCAGCTGTACATTCCAATGGAAGTATCACAGCCGTGTATAGCATCATTGGGCGATCTGGGAAAGGTCCAGTTTCGAGACGTAAGTCAAGCACCCTTGTGAAATAAAAGAGACATTCCCCCCTTTTCCCGGCTCATCACCTGTTGATTTTTATACAATGACAGTTGAATCCTGAAGTCAATGCTTTTCAGCGCTCGTTTGTGAATGAAATCCGCCGTTTGGATGAAATGGAACGACAGTGCAGTAAGCTTAAAATAGAAGGAAGAGCCAAGTTTTGCTGGCACGGCACTCATCTCTCTACGTCCATGGTTCGATGATTCAGGTTACTTTCGTCAGCAAATTCAGCGTGCTGACATTCCGTTTCGATCCACTGTCAGCTTTGGTGCTCGAGCACGGTCCACCCTAGAAATCGACAATCTGCAGGAAGTGCTTCGCGAGCATGAACATCGACTTTTGGAATTAACAGCATCGTATGAACGACTTCAGAAGCACTACCTTCATTTGACCGAACTGCGTCATGTCCTGCGTGAAACTGCAGGATTCTTTGACGAGGTAAGGGTCCAAGAGAAGCAAGCGACAGGGGGAACATCGCTCGAGGATTGCTGAATTTTTTTATTTTTTTTTTTTTTGTCGTGCAGGCCAAATCTCAAACAGAACCTTTTGCTGGACAAGACTTTTTGGATGACAGTATCCCATTGCTGGACGACGATGAAGAGAATGCGAACTTTGAATTGCGGCACCTGTCCATTGGCTTTGTGACGGGTGTGATTGATAGGACACGTCGTCGCACGTTGGAGCGAGTGCTTTGGCGATCGCTGCGCGGCAACTTGCTCATGAGCACATCCGAGATCGATGAGCCTATTGTGGATGTGGAAAGCGATGACCAAGTCGACAAGGATGTGTTTGCTGTGTTTGCCCATGGTCGAGAGATCCTGAACAAGGTCCGCCGCATATCAGAGAGCCTTGGTGCGACTTTGTATGCCGTGGACGAATCCGAGGAAAAGCGCCGCGACTCTCTGCTGCAAGTCAGCTCACGTATCGAAGACATGAACAACGCAAGACATATAAAAAATATCGGACGGAAATGAAATAGCAGCTCATCCTCCTCTCTTCTTGCTTTTTCTGGACAGGTGCTAGGAACAACGAATCAAACGCGACGGGCTGAGCTGGCCGCCATTGCTGAGCATTTGAATGCTTGGCTGACAATCACTAGAAAAGAAAAAGCCATCTACCACACTATGAACTTGTTCAATTATGATGCTGGCCGTAAGTGCTTGATTGCTGAAGGTTGGTGCCCTTCGTTTGATATACCCTTGATTCAACAAACGTTAAAGGATGCCACGGTAAGAAGAGAGCGAGAAAAAAAAAAGACAAGCGTGGCCATTTATGAACTCACCGCCTTTTAGGATGCTTCAGGAACAAGCCTGTCGGCTGTGGTGACGGAGCTGCGCACCAACAAGAAACCACCAACGTATCAGCGCACCAACAAATTCACCGAAGGCTTCCAGGCCATTATAGATGCTTACGGGGTGGCTCGGTACCGTGAAGTGAACCCAGGTATCTTTACACTGATTTCGTTCCCATTTTTGTTCGCTGTCATGTTTGGTGATATTGGGCATGGTCTGCTCATGTTTCTGGCTGCGTTGTACTTGGTCATGAACGAGAAGAAGTTAGCCTCCAACACTGGTGAGGTAAGGGGAAAAAAAAGGAGCAAAACGAAGACGCTTACCAACACTGTCATTGATTTAGATCTTCAGCATGTTCTTTGGTGGTAGATATATGATGTTGATGATGGGCGCTTTCTCGATTTTCACTGGTGTTCTGTATAACGACATCTTTTCGTTGTCACTGTCTTCTTTTACATCCGGTTTCGACTGGCCGACAGAGTTCAACAGCACGGACACGATCGAGGGTATTCCTAACGGAAATACATATCCCATCGGCCTGGATCCTGTAAGCCTATCGTCCAGCTAGCAAGGCAGCTCCATTCACCACTGATCCCTTCTTATTTTGTTTGACCAGGCATGGCATGGGGCCGAAAATTATCTGCTGTTTACGAACCCATATAAAATGAAGCAAGCCATCATCTTGGGGGTGTTGCATGTATGTAGCGGGGAAGATATAAGGAGGCAAACGGAAGAATCTGACTTTTTTTTTTTTCTGGGACGGCCGCAGATGACATTTGCCATTTGTCTACAAGTGGTGAACCACCTGCATTTCAGAAAGCGAATGTTTATTTGGCTGGAATTTGTGCCTCAGATTCTATTCATGGAAAGCATCTTTGGTTACTTGGTGTTTTGCATTATGTACAAGTGGAGTGTGGATTGGTACGAGCGGGATGCTGCTGGTGAATACGTGCGCAATGCTCCTCCCAACTTGCTGAACATGCTGATCTACATGTTTTTGTCACCTGGCACCATCTTGCCCGGAGAGCAACTGTATGCTGGTCAAGGTGTAGTGCAGGTGCTACTGCTCCTGATTGCTGTGGTGTGCGTGCCATGGATGTGGTTTGCCAAACCGTACTACCTGAAGAAACAACATTCGATGCATCAGTATACCTCGGTGGCCGATGACGACCATTTCGCCAACGATCCTGAATTGCATGGCGACGAGGACGAGGACGGCATGGAAGTGGATGTGCATACAAATCATGCCTCAGGTGCTGTTGATGATCCAGAGGAGGAGGAGGTAATGCAGGAAATTCCTGGTATCGTGAGATGTGTCTTATTTCTTTGTTGTAGTTTGATTTTGGCGAAGAAATGATCCACCAGACAATCCACACCATTGAATTCTGTCTCAACTGCATTTCAAATACCGCTTCCTACCTTCGGCTCTGGGCCTTGTCGCTTGCCCATGCTCGTAATGCTACTCATCTTAACACGACGGCGACTTACCTTTCCTCCGCCCTCTTTTTTTTTCTTCCGGTAGAGCTGTCAAGTGTGCTCTGGGACATGACCTTGAAGATTTGGTTCAATTACACTGGTGTCATGGGTGCCGTTGGTTTGGTGGTTGGATTTGCTGCATGGTTCACGCTGACTTGTTTTATTTTGATTGGCATGGAAGGCCTGTCTGCGTTTTTACACACGCTGCGTCTGCATTGGGTGGAATTCGATGGCAAATTCTATTCTGCAGATGGTTATGCCTTTGAACCATTTGACTTTACCACATCTCTAGCCAAGGATGAAGCGAGTTCATAGACTTTTTTTTTCTTTTTTTTTTTTTTTTACTTTTCGCAAGTGTACACTAAAATAAAACGGTTTTTTTTTTTGTAAACCATGGGTGAGTGACACGAGCAACAATGCACGGACCAGGCTGGAGCTGTCTTGTCCATCCATGACCAAAAGTCAGTAAAAACATTTTGCCGATCGGTGGTTGAAATGAAGAACCAATTCATTTGTCAGCTGGGGGTCATCAGGGTTCGAAAGAAGGCACAACAAGCAAATGTTTCAATTTTTGATCAGTCCACTTTATTATTTTTATTGCCGAGAAACTTAGGACGTAAGGATGATTGGCCTTCATCACAGACGCTGTTGTGCCATGGACATCGAATTTTACGCCGACCATTTCCCAAGAAATTCTCACGTTTTTGTGCGTACAGCAAAAAAGAAAACCAAGACAGCTGGAAATATTCCAGGGAATCACGCCATCTACAAATAGGGTAAATTGTGCATGAGAAGCAAAAAGCGCGGGTAAAAAAAGGAAAACTTCACCCATCTGAGCAAAAAGGATACGAATGTTCGAGATAAGGTCCAAATGGAGATGCGAATGTTTTATTGATTGAGGAATGCAAGGGTTTTGATGATAATGATATGTACAAAGAATTTTTGTGAGATCCTCCATTGAATAGGGAAAAGGGAGATTGGGAAGGCTAAACAATGGGCACGGGGGAGATGGAGGTATCAGGGTTGGCAGAGGTTGAAGAGCCAAAGAAGCAATATTTTGCAATCAAATCGTTATAAGACGTGTCAGCCATGGGAGCAGAAAAATAGTCGCCAACAGGAGATGAAGGGACAGATTTGGATTTTTGTTGCAAGGATTGCTTAAAGTCATAACGGTGGGAAGAGGAAGAGGAGGCGCGGCGATTGAGTGAGGAGGGTGAGGAATGTGAAATGGGACCATCAAGGAGTGGGTCCAGATGAGGAGGACTGGCAAGGGTCAAGTCATCCAGTGGTGGTAAGGTGTTCGTGGGTGGTTCAGGATGGACGATGTCCTCAACGATTTGGATTTGGTAATTGCGATTGCCATTGTTGTCCCAGTATTCGACCCAGCGAGGTTCGGGCGTGGTGGTGTCAAGGACGCGGTACTGGACGGCCATGTCAAGAGTGGCGCGCACCTGGCCATGGTCAGCAACGGCAGGGGTAGGTAGATCTTGTTGAGCTTCTTGCAAGGGGGAGGAAGGAGGCGAAGGTGTGAGGTCGATTTCAAAAGAAAAGACATCCAGGGCATCGCGACCATGTTCATAGTTGGCTTGGACGCTCTTGACGGTTTGCCAGCCATCGATTGTGTAGCGAACAAATACTTGTTTTTCAAACCCAAGGTTACGAACAAGGACGGAGCCGCGGAGACACATGCCGCTGTCAACGAGCCGAACGGACCGTTTTAGCCGAACGTTGTCCTTGTGTTGTTGTAGAAAAGGGTATCGAATGGCTGGCCATTGGGAATAGTGGACTGAGAACACAGACTTGGGTTGGTATCGAAGGACTTCACGAGGCGAGTGTGAGCCGTCAAAGACACAGACTTGCTCCAAATGCAGAGGGTCAAATTTCACACACTTGCTTCTGGGTGAATTACCGCCGGTAGGCGACACAGGCGCTGATAAGGCGCCACGACCACGATGCTTCAATGCTGACTTGAGCTGATGGGCACGGTGACTAGGCTGGGCTTGTTGTAATTGCTCGACAAGACCAGGATCCAATGTGATTTGTAGTGACCGGCGTTCATCCAGGCCAGGCTTATCACCTTCAGCTTGATCTTCCAGCGATGTTACTGGCTTGTTTAATTGAACATGGCGAGACCAGTTTGATCGCCCATACTTGTTGTTTCTAGGAAAGACAGTAAATGACATGACCTTTTCACAAGGACTGTGTAAGCAATAAAACAAGGAAAAAAAAAAAAGTTGCTGAAGCGAGAGAAAAAAAAATTGCGGAAAAAAGAGCGAAAAAAAAAAAAGCTGGCCGTTTTATTTTATTGGTGAGACCTCAATGGAAAAACAGAAGAACAGTCGGAGCTTCAACTAATCACCCTATCTGGAAGAGCCTGCGATGATCGCGACAATTGATAGGCCCAATCACTCATTTTGTCTTTGCGGTTTCTATTTGTGGAGAAATCGATGGGGCAAAGCCAATGATTTGTTTTTCTTTGTCATCCCATGCCGATCACCCAATCTAAAAAATAACGCCATACAAAAAGCTTTATTTTTAAATCATTATCACTATCAAGTCAATGTGGTTGCAAAAGGCGACGATGGCTGTTGGAAAGGATTTTGAGTGGCTGAAGAATTTGGCAATCCAAAGGCCTAAGTTTCATGCATCGAATTAAGGTTAGATCCATCTATCGATAAACCAACCCCCCCTTTTTTTTTCATCTACCTCATCAAACCCAGTTCGCTGCTTGTTATCAGCCGCATTGGCCATCAGATTTGAATCTTGACTTTTCATAGAATTGGCAAATCCAGACCCGCTGATAGGCAGAAAAAGGAAAGTGTGAGATACGCTTCTAAAATATGTTGGGTTTATGCACTTACACCGGAATACGAAGCGTTCCTGTGTTACCATAGGTATCAAGGCCATCATCACTACAAAAGAATAAAATCAACGGAAATCATCCATATCATGATAAGTATTTGTTCCATTTTTTCTTTTTTTCTGTTTTTCGTTTTTCTGCGTACGCTCGGTTTGCCAAAAGAGAATTCAATTTGGCATAGCGGGCGTCATCCACATTAGACTGATCAAAAGAAAGTGAGTGGCAATCCATTTTTTTTTTTTTTTACACAACTTTACCAGATCCTTCTTGGCCACGGCGGGGGAGGTGGATGATGCGCTTGGCATGGAGGCAGTTGTAAACATTGGAGACGAGGCCGGCTTGGCATTGTTCGCCTGTTGAAGAGTGTGTTTGTTGGCTTCGAGGGAAGCCGCAAAAAGTTCAAAGGTTGAGGGCTGTTGTACAGGAACGGCGGGCGCAGGCTGAGGTGATGACTGACTAAAGGGATTACGTGAGCCAGCCATGGCCGGTGATTGTTGTTGGAAAGGCGAGTTGCTGCTGAACGCACTTTGCACCAGTGTTTGGTCAAAGGAGGCTCCAAAAGGCGTTTGCGATACGTTGGCAAACGAAGCATCTGGTTGGAACGCGGAGGTATTGGCTGAGAAAGGTGAGGACGTAGCGGGTGTGGCGAAGGCAGCAAAGGGCGAGTTAGATGGAGGCATCATGGTAGAACCAAAAGCATCAAAGGATGAAGCCGAAGGCTGAGTAAATACAGTTTGTTGAGCATCTTGGGTAAAAGGGGAAGAGGAGAAGCCGGCAGGTTGAGGATGTTGGAAGCCCGTGGGTTGCATAGGCACCAAGGTTTGCGCTGATTGCATATAAGGATTGTTGGTATTGCTGGGAGGTTGGAAAAAAGCGGCATCTTGG
Source organism: Hesseltinella vesiculosa (assembly GCA_002104935.1). NCBI lineage: Eukaryota > Fungi > Mucoromycota > Mucoromycetes > Mucorales > Cunninghamellaceae > Hesseltinella > Hesseltinella vesiculosa. Next base: position 349,390 of record MCGT01000016.1, on the reverse strand, counting down.
GTCCAGCCAATTTGTAATGGTTGTTGCGGTTGTTCTGCGGTAGGTTGTGAGGCAAAAATGGCATCGAAATTATTGGGTGGTGGCTGATTTTGCTTGACTTCTTGTTCACTCAATTGCAATGCCTTGTTCAGCTCGTCGGTTTCCCTTTTAAATCATTATTTGAGCCTGTCCTTTGATTTTTTTTTTCCAAGGCGCTTACCCTTGCCGACGTTTTTTCTCTTCTTCTTCCGCAAGTCGTTTACTTTCTTCCAAGGCACGTCGGAATTCATCGTCGTCGTCATCACGACCTCGATCTGGGCGGGTTTCGAGCGACATCTCATTCATACAGTCACCCACCCCGGCCATACGTTCACGCATTCTTTTTCGTTGGCGGCGTTCTTCTTGTAGCCTGAGATCGTCCTGTAACAGGTTGACGATGTCTTTGGCTTTCTGTCGCACTGAAAATGTACAAAAATCTTGAGTCTGTGCTACCTAGACCGAAATTGGAAGAACCTTTTTTTTTTTTTTTTTTTTTTTTACCATTGGAGCCAACGTCTTTGCCAGTTTCGTCGACATGTTGAAAGTCTCGAAGCGTCTTGACAACATAGCTGTTTTCTTTTGCATAAACAACCACGTTTTCCGACCCCACATGAAGACAGTAATCCAAAAGTAGCAGAGCCTAATTCATTGTCAAGCGCTTTGTTATAAAAAGTTTCTTCGATGACCTCCTTCTTTTTTTAGTACAACCTCTCGCTACCTTGAAAACATGGCGCCAGTTCTTTCCTTTATCATTCAATCGTTTGTCAATCATATCCATGACTTCAATAAATTCATGCCTAGTCAAAACCAGCAAAGACGACTATCAGAAAAAGCTTTCTCTTTTTGAAGGCTGGTCAGGGCCGCTTACTTGTTGTAGGTGAGTTGGGCGATTTCATTCATCAGAGTGCCGCTGGGGCCCCATGGATCGTTGGACGTTGCTTTGCGTACTTTGATTTGCACATCGCTGAATCCTTTGGCGTAATTTTTTCTAAAAAAAATAAATGAAATAAGGGTGGGGTGTTGATTAAAAGAGGGGGATGCCCATTGAAAAAAGTATAGAAAAGTAGGTTGCAGCAATGGATGGTCAAGGCGAGGTAGCAGTGAATGTAAAACTTACAAACTTCGGACAACACCTTTTCCAGCCATAGTGACGCGGGATGATCAGTGTTGAATGATGAGTTTGTTGAAGTGAAGATTGGGGAAAAAGGAAAAAAAGAAAGAAAAAGGGACCAAAATAAACGCATTGGGGGTTTCAAGGCACGACTGAAAGCGCCAATCAAGACACAGGAAAGGTGGACAGTGTCACGAATCAACTTGCCTTTTTTCTTTCCTGCTGGATGGGTCCAGCACCAAAAATGGGTCCAAGCCTGCTCAATCCATTGTTCCTCGTGCACACAATGTTTTTTTTCCGTCCTGGAAAAAGGGCGACAGCAGTTCTAAAATGGGTTCTCCTTGAGCCTATGCTTCTAGTCTGTCAAGAGACATCGGCTGAGACGACTGGATTTGGGCTAGCCATTGGGCAGTTTTGCTGCACTGTCGGCGACTGAATTATTTTTATTTTTTGACTGATACCAAGTTGTTGGCTGGGGGACCAACACCGATTTGCCTGGTTTTTTTCTGCATCACTTTCATTCATGATTTATAGCTCTCATGGACCCTTTCGTTCAAAAGGGCTGGACAGCAGGTACTTTTATTTCCAAGATGACCAGGGGTCCATCAGGCGATGTGTGGAGAAAGCATTGAAAATCCCACCCCCGCCGATGAGCACCCAGTTTTGCACAGACATGGTCCTTGAGAGCCAATGATGTTTATCACAGGCATAGACCTTGTCACCAAGGTGGTGCCAGGCTAGAAGCAACATAAGACAAGACTGGCCCGCACGTTTATCAGGATCGTCCTGACTGCGCTTCCCCATCATAAACACGTTGCCAACGGCTTTTGAGTGGAGGAGGCGGAAATTGAAATATCTTGATCCAAGGCCATTTGAAGTGTCGTGACGTAGATGACATCCATAAGTTCGTCTCAAATTTACCTATGCTAATGGACACAGCCTTTCGCCTTTTGACTATCTGGTACCACACTGTGACCTGCCAAATATTTGGCTCCAAGCTTGAAAAATAAAAAGTCACCATGCCTTTTTTCTATCTGTTCTGACTGCATAGCGAGCAAAGACGGATCCTGTGTCCATTCAATGTGCACGGTATTTTAACTTTCATTTTTTCGAAAATTTACACAGAGAAGCTGGCTCCTTGTAGTTAGCTGGGATCGATGCTGAGACCAGTCCATCGAAAAGTTTGCCCACTCCTTGTCTCCATTGGCTTGTGTCGTGCCTGCCCTACATTTGATTCCGGCGTAGTGCGCCATGATGTTCAACTGGGAGCATGTATTGCTTCTTGAAATGGTTCCCCTGGTCTCCCCGACTTACACTGTGATCAAATCTGTCCCGCCCACTTGCTCACTTTGCTGAAGCCCGCCGTTTTGCCGATGGCGCACAACGGCCCTTCCAGACGACACAGGCATGGTCGAATGCACCCTATGGAGCCCGATTTGGTGAAGAGTGGAAATGATGACATTATAAAACAAAATTAAAAACCTCCTGTCAGCGCTTCATACTGAATTAAAAAAGAGCATGAGCAGCTGACACTCCCGTTTCGCCCTTTTTCTTTTTTTTTTTTTGTGCCTGAATTATAACCATGGTGAATACTGATGCCGAAAGGCACAAGGCTCAAGGTAAGATCCGTTTATGACACTCTCTTATAAAAATGGACATTCCAGGTACAGCTTGACAATCGCTTCTGGTTTGCAGGAAATAGGCTTTTTTCTGAGCATCGCTACGAGGATGCCATCAAGGAATATTCAACAGCCATTGTAAGTCAATGGAGACGTGATGGCTACCTGATTGACTCTGCTTTTTCTCCATCTCTTGATTAGATCAAGGACTCTACTGAGCGCATCTACTATACCAATCGAGCTCTCTGCTATTCAAAGGTGAAAAGAAAATGGACAGCATGACAAATACATTTCTTTTGCTCAATTATTCATTCACAGCTTGAAAAGTATGACCATGTCATTAATGACAGCCGAAAGGCCATTGAATTAGATAAATCTACAGGTAACACCAAGACACAAGCACAGTGCTCATTCTCAGAGACTCACACCAGATCGTTTCGGGAAAATGTAGTGAAAGCATATTACCTGGTACATGGTTGAATGAAAGCTTGGGTACACAAAGTTTCTCACGGGGTTTTCCTTTTTTCCAGCTTGGCCAGGCTCTTATCGAAAAAAGACAACACACAGAAGGTACCCCTTTATGAAATGTGGCATGGAGCCAATCACTCATCCCCTCTTTGAACTTCTACGTCAGCTCTGGCCAAATTGAAAATAGGTAGGTGAAAACGCAAATGACAGAACGAAGTGAACGGTTGGTTCTCATCTGTCTCATTTAGCTTATGAACTGGCGAGCAGTCAACGAGTCAAATATGTGAACGACATTTTGCAAGCACTTCTGGTGGCTCGAAAGCGCAAATGGGATGATGCCGAAGTGGTCCGTCTGGAACGTGAAAGTGAATTGCTGCGTTATGTCAAACAGCTCGTTGAAAAGGAACGCCAAGAATGGAAAGCCGAAGCAAACGGAGACGAGGAAACCCTAGATGAAATCGACTACAACACGGTAAGAAAACGAAAACGGAGGATGGGCAGGGATTGACGAGCATCCCTACTTGTGGGATAGAATGAGCGCTTGTCTGCCATTCAGGCTGTGTTTGAGCACTCGAAAGAAAATTTGATGCGCCGTGAAATCCCAGATGCCTATTTGGACAAGATTTCATTCAACATCATGCATGACCCCGTCTTTACGCCAGGTAAATTTCACACAGCAACACGTCCTTGGCCTCGAAAAAAAAAAGTTGATTGTTCTTTTTTGATCTAGACGGTATCACTTATGAACGCCAGTCACTCGTAGACCATTTCCAGCATAACGGTCATTTTGATCCCATCACCCACAAACCTTGCACCGAAAAAGACCTGATTCCCAACCTTTCTTTGCGTGAAGCAATCGAGGATTTTTTGAAAGAGAATGGCTGGGCTGCTGGCAAGTACCGATTGCGTTTTTTCGTGCTTGGTGTTCATTTTTTTTTCTTTTTGAAATCTAGATTATTAAAGGGTGACCGTTGTAACATCATCCCCATCACTGTAACATCAAACCAAGGAAATCCCTTGATAGACTTTTAAAAAAAACACTTTACAACTTGTACAACAGCAAACAAATAATCGCGTCAGATGTGGCAGACTGAAATAAGGAAATGGATAAAGGAGAGGGGGAGGAGGGGGGATTAAGTACTCAAAGTGTAGGATATGGGAGATGGGGTGCATCTTATTCGTCCTGGCCATTCACTTCGGAGGCTAGACGCAACTTGGCCAGCTCGGTTTTGAGACTTTCCAGTTCGGTTTCAAGCACACGGATCTTGATGTCGCGTTGGGTCAAGGCATTCTTCAGATCTTCGTTTTCCTTTCGTGATTCGTGGTAGGCAGATTGGTACTATCATCATCAAATGAGTGACTCCTTGTTGGGCTGACTCGCTCTCTTTTAAGGCTACGCTCAGCACTTACTTCCTTGTCGTTTTTGGGCTCGGCAGCCTTGGATTCTTGGGCAGGTTCAGCTTGTTGCGTAGGCTTGAAATCCTTCTTTTCCTTGACCGAGAAGCCAGCAGACAAATCAATCGTCTTGGGGTTGGCGTCTTTGCCTTCGAACCATTCGTCCGCAGTCAATGCAGGTTCATCGCTGATGGCAGGGGGGAAGATGTCCGATTGGAAAGCATCCGACTATGTCGATGGCAAGCGAGAAAAAAAATGAGCCTCTCTCTTCCATTTTTTTTTTTTTTTACTATTACCTTGCGAGGCACCTTGAACGACACAGGCTCAACAATGTTGGAGCCCAACTTGTAAGCGCGAGCCACTTCACATTCGCTCACGTTCACAGCACGCTTAGGCAAAAAGGCCATGCCTACAAAAAAAAAAGTGGGTTAGACCAAGCAAGTTTGAAATACAAGGGACATGCACTTGCCTCGTTGAGGGTCGCTGGATTTGTACTCTGACAGGAAGTACAGCTCGTCGTTTTCGTATTCATAGTAGCGAACCATGCCATCACTGAAAAAGTAGCAAAAAGAGGAGTCAGCTTTTGGTGCTTTCCTTTTTGTCTTGTTTACCCTTTGCCAGCGAGGTACAACATCTTGGTATCGATGTCGTAGAAAGGCATGATGACACCAGACGAGGTGTCCAAGAATTCGGATTTCATAGGCTTTTCCAAGTTGGAGGTGTCCCAGAGGTTGAGCTGGCGGTCACTCATGCGCGAGAAACCGGTGGTGGCAATACGATCAGAGTCGCCCAGCCAGACGACACGCGAGCCCTTGATGCCTTGATGACCGCTCCCTTCTTGCACGATCTTGTTGCTACGCACATCGAAGATGCGCAACTTCTTGTCACGGCAGGTGGTGGCAATGAGGGACCCGTTGTAGTTCCAGGCAAATGATTGGATGATTTCGGTATGGCCGGTGATTTCTTGTCGTTCTTGACCCTTTTCGATATCCCACAGCTTGATCGTCAAATCTGTGCTTGCGGAGGCCAAGACGTTTTCAGCAGCAGGGTGGAACGACACGTGACCTACTTTTCTATTTTCGACGGTGGAACAAAATAAAAATAAAAAAGGTGAGCCCTTCGGATTTCCGTTTTGCCCTGGCAGCAGCTTTCTCTCTACCTTTGATGGCCAGTCAGCTTGGACACGGGAGTGACCTTTTCCAAATCTTCATCGTATTGCTCGGGGATATTCCAGATCATCACGCTACTGTCTTCGGAACCGGAAGCAATCACATAGTCGTTGAAGGGATTGAAGGAGGTATCCAGCACAGGGCCCGTATGGCCATGGTACAATGGGTAGTTTTCAGGGAGCTTGCCTGTCAATAAAAAGAAAATGAAGCTTCATTGACGCTGAGTGCATCCTGTTTACTTACCAACAGTAGACAATGGGATCACAGCAAAAGCACCACCGCCCCCAATTTGCCAGTTGACAGAAAGGAAGAGCTATAAAAAAGGAAAGGAAACGATGAGTTTGTTGGCCATCACTCCTATTTATTCTTTTGGCTTTTCCTTACGGGATTGACATCGATCATGTTGGTATCCCAGGCGTTTGAACTAACACGCAAGTTGTCGTAACAACTATCTCGCTTGGCGCAAGTGCCAAACACATGGCGATACTTGGATGGGCGTACGAAACCAAAGCGTGACATCTATTCTATCTTGTTAGTCAACGCTTTCCGCGCGGTATCCCATTTCATTTTGTTTTTTGTTTTTTTGTTTTTTTTTTTTTTACTAATCATTTTAGCTTGCCTTGATGCAAATGAAGAGTTCGGAATGGAGTGGAAAAGAAAGATGATGAAAAAGAAGCGGACAAGCAAAAGAAAGAAAGAAAGAAAAAAAGGTCTCCGCTCATCTCACATTTTGATGCCAATTAGAAAAAAAAAAAGGCTATTTTTGTCTAACCTTAGACAATTGTTGTCATTTAGATTTTTTTTATTGGCGCGTCTAGTCTGTACAAGCAAAAAATAGGAATATTGACAGCGATGGTCTAAAAGGTGTATGTGCATGTGTTTAAAGAAGAAAGGTTGATGCAAGGTTTTGTGCCGAGGAGTTCTTTGGCGGGGAAGAGGTGGTTATTGAGCAGGAGTGGAGGGAGAAGGTTGAGCGGGGGTAGTTGCGGTGGGTTTGGCAGGGGCGACGTAGCCAGCACCAACGATGGGCTTGGTGCCACGTTCAACCATTTCAGTCTTGACAGGCAGCTTGTTGCTCACCAAACGGAAGGCTTCCTTGGCGATTTCCTTGCGCATACCACCGATTTCAAAGATGATACGGTTGATGGGCACACGGCAAGCCCAGTAATCAAAAGTACCTTTACCTTTACCCATACGCACTTCGTTACCCTTGCTGGTAACAGGCACATCGGGGAACACACGCATCCACATGCGAGAGCCCTTGACGGTCTTGATTTTACGGCGAAGCGTGTGGTGGACAGCGGTCAATTGGCGAGACGTCAGACGTGCACCTTCCTTCAATCGCAAGCCGTAGTCACCAAACTCAACCGTCGTGCCCTTGGTCGAACCACCAATGGGCAAGGGGATTTTGCCTTTGTGTGCTTTACGGTATTTGGTGCGTCGTGGAGAAAAGTTGGAGGCGAGCCGAGTTTGCTGTAACATGGCCAGCACGCCGGTGCGCATCGTTTGCTGTTGAGGCTGTGCCGTCCATGATTGCGTTAATAATGAGCCTGCTGCTTTTGATGATTGCCACAATCGGCTTTTATACAAGTTCAACATAATCGATGAGAGTAAAGGCAGAAGAAGCAAAGAAACCAGCCAAAAAAAAAAAAAAGAAAACAAACAAAAAAATTGGCTGGACGAAATGGCAAGCCACTGCTGAGCTTGAGTTGTTCCGTCCCCGCATTTTTCTCTTGCAGTGCTCACTTTTGCAGTGTCAATAAATAGATGGTAGCCTAGATATACCACAAGGGGTTCGTTCCTGCATCATCGATTGCGTTTTGCTTGTCGACAGTCTTTCTACGTCAACGACTATAAATGTGTGTTCAATTTCTGCTGAAGCGACCAAATAGCGTTTGTAACAGCGAAGAAGGGGTCTCGAAAATTATATCCATGACACCCGGAAGAGGTGAAGAAGATAAAAAGGAGACGTCTCCGTTTTTCCCTTTGTACTGTAGTTTTACCCCAATTGTAGGTAAGCAGCTTCAGCATTGAGTGATCTCCCATCCCACCGTCAGAGCGAGAGTCCATGGAAAGTGAGTGGTTATCAGTTATTTTCAACACAAGTATCGAAACCACTGCAAAAATGCTGCCATACCCATTGCTCATCATTGACTATGACTATGCCAAATATCATGTCAATCAGGCAAGATTTAAAATGGAATGCTCGCAGGTCCCAGCCTGAGTCACAGTGCCTTGCTTCAAGGCCAGGAGTTTGACCAAGGTGAGCCCTCGCCATCTATGATCATCTACCTTCGACCTGCCTAGTTTGAAGCTGATCGCCAGACTCACTGGAAAAAAAGCGCTGATTTGTCGTTTTTCTCGTTTTTGCTGGTGTTTTTTTAGCTGGGAGGTCGGAGGTTGGAAATCACAGTTCGTCAAACTTTGGCTGGGCAACTTTGTTCAATCGATGTGGTTTTTTCACCATTGCTAGTGCATGCCATTGTCAGTCACCACACAAAATCGGACTTGGATCCATTCGCTTGAGCCCGATCTACGACGGGGTTTTGATTTTCCGGATTCCCTGAGGATACAGTACACCTTGGCCATTTCTGATCCGCCAAAAAAAAGAGTCTCCACCGATTTTCTAGCTTATTTTTGTGATGAGAGAAAAACCATGGAGCTTGTTTCGTCCAATTTTTTTTTTTTTTTTTTTGGGGGGGGGGAGGGGTATTTTTTATTTTCCAATTGTTGATTGGTGCTTTTGCCTATCCCAGAGAGTCGGTGAGGAACGTGCTTTGCATGCTCATCATGGTTAAGCCGTCATTATCGCATCTCACAAAGCTGCCTTTTTTTTTTTTTTTTTTTTTTTTTATCATTTTTCAAAAAATCCTTATCAATGGAGGCTGCTTACCCAAATAGCCTTGATGCTGGTATTTTTTGTTGAATAAAAAAGGAAAGCATGCCAAAAATGCCTGCTGACTCATCAACATCGACCCATTATTTTACGGTGCTGGCAAAAGTTTTCATTCATTGGTTCTGTTTTTGGACCGATGTTCATCAGGAGGGAGCTGATTGACACCTTCTCCCGTAGCATATGGATATTGGTAAATGTTTCTGGTGCTTTGAGATCGAGAGGCAGCGATTGATCGACCAAGTCACATGAACATGATGGTAAACCAACCTAAACTGAACTTCGTGCTGAAAATAAATGGTGACACGAACCTGATGCTGGTCCCATCTCCGCGGCATTCTGCTGTAAAAAAAAAAAAAAAAAAAAACGAGCCATTCCTTGGCGGCATGCGTAAAAATACCAGCTTGTCAGAGTTCATGTGGTTCGTTGTTTATTTGTTTATTTTCATTTTGTTGATGATCGTTCCTATTTTCCTAAAACATAACAGGAACGTGAGGGTAAATAATGAAAAGATCAAGTATTTTTTTTTTACTGGAATTTTTGATCATTGGGCGTGTTTCAGGTTTCATTTCCTTGCTTAACCCCCGGCCGATGGAGCAAAGGTTCTCCACTTTTGAATTCCCTTTTTTGAAGTTTCCATCGGTCATTTCTGCAGTGTTTGGATCTTGCCTTTGTTGAGTGGTCTTATCCTCCCAAATTTCCTCCGCGTCCTCTTTTTGGTTGGCTTGGGGGGATTTGCGTGGGAGTCACGCCATTTAGTTTCTTTTTTCATGGGGAATTTGGGTGAACTAGATACTACAAAACTATATCTTTATGCGGTAGAGGTAAAAAAAAAAAAAAAAAAAAGTTACATGGAGGGAGGAATCTCGGTGGGATGGATCTCAGTGGGATGGATCATGGTGGGCTCAGGCTTCATTTCTTGCCATTGCATAGATCGACTAGCTAAATGGCTGGTGTGCAGGTACATATCTTGGGGGGCATACATTCCTTCTGTGGCAATGGAGCTTGGAGCTGTCATCGGTAAGATAGGAACTAAAAAAATGGGTAAGGCATCCTGCTTCTACCTTCCACTAAAAATATCTTACAGGGATAATCAATAATATCGTCTTCTTCAAAGCATGAGCCACGACGAGATCCAGAACCAAGGGAATAAGGTGAAGGAGCCATGGGCGAGTAAGAACTTGAATTTAGTAACATGGGCGTGGGCAGGGAGGCACTGGGAGCCGAAGGCAATGGTCCAGGAGGAGGTGTGGGATGGCCATCGGATGACTGCGAAGATATTGGCTGGGAGAGGGTGTGTTGCTGCTGTTGAAGGTTGAGTTGCATGAGCAAGCGTTTGTTTTCACGCTGCAATTGAAGGAGTTGATAGTGGTACTTGTCTTCGCGATGTATGCTTTGACGGACCCAGTCCAGAGCCTTTTCCACAATCTGACCTTTGGAGGGTCGACGGTAATTCTGAAGGTTTGGAAGGGCCTCAGCCAACTTCTGGAATTTTCCATTCAAGGTCTCCCTTCGGGCTCTTTCAATGGCATTGTGTTCTGCCCGTCGTTCAGCTTTGGTTTGTGGGGCTCTACGATTTTTTTTTTTTTTTAAAAAAAAAAGGATGAGCAAAAATAAGATGAAGACAACAGGTTAGGTGGAAACCCTTTACTTTCTCATGAACATAGTAGATGAGGACATGCGTTTGTCAAGTAAAAGAGAGCTGTCGTGATCTGACAATGTATTTGAGTATAGTTGAGTAGAGTGATCAAATGTGCCTAGAGGTGGAGCAAGGACAAACATCGGTTCAGAGACTTGCATCGTCAGATGAAAAAAAAAAATGAACAAAAAAACGAGGGAAAAGAAAGGAGTGAAAGAATGAAAAAGAGTGGTCATTTTTATAAATGTGGAAAACGAATGCTCACACACAGCTGAAGGCACTTGTCAAACAAAGTCTTTTTCCGAGGTCCATCCAATGAGAAGCAGGTGGACACAAACGTTCAGAAAAGAGTTTTTGACAAAGTTCCTGTGAGTTTTGAGTGACATCTGGAAACAATAAGGCCCCATGACCCCCTCAATTGTCTTTTTTTTTGCCGCTCGTTTTTTTTTTTTGCCCCCCCCCATTTTACCAAATTTGCTATATTTTTGCTCTTCTTTCCCACCGAGTGCCATATAAAGAAATATTCAAGAAAGTAAAATATGAAAGCAAGCCATGTACAACCTCTTTGATCTTTGTAGCGAACAAGTGTGGTCAAGTAAAACGTCCACCCTGAATATCTTTCAGCAGTGATCACTTTTTTACCGGAGACCTCGAAAATAAAAGACCGACGCTGAGGTGTTCCAATCCCGATAGCATGGCTCAAGTAGGAGGGTTCTTACTTTGAGAAAGAAAAGGTTGCACAAATTGCTAGCTTAGCACAAAGGATGGCGTGGTGTACTGGTGATGTGCCCTATTACGGTATGATCAAAAACAAATTGATTTGTCAAAACCTGAAATGCATGAACTTCACCTGTAGGGTGTATTAACACTCCGTTATGTTACACAACGAACCAAAAGCACAGATCTGCAAGCTTTGTTCATGATTGGTGAAGAAAACCATACAAGCTACTTGCTTTCTTGACGATTTCTTTCCCCAAGCCTGGTATTCTTGGTATTTGTTTTTGTTACTCCTTATTTATTGTCATTTTGCCACCCCCCCATCTTAAATTTTGACAGTGAGTGTGAGAGAATTTCTTTGATGGTTCCCACGCGACCTGAGGATCAAAAAATTTCCCAAGTCTAAAGCACTTTTTTTGTGATTCAAACCCAAAAGCAAAACCATCGCCACAAAATAGGAAACGGAAGGAGTTGTCTGTGCTTTTTTTTTAAACCTAAAGGCCCAAGGCTCTGCACTGAGAAAGAGGTGGAAGCACTGACCTAACCTGCCTCCTATTATTTTAAAAAAAAATGACATACCATTGCCACAATTTTAAATCATAAAGGATATGACTGGACATGCTCTTGTTTTGGATGACCAGAAAATAGGATTTAATATGACCATGGTCCCTGTTCTGCAGTTTTGGAACCATCGGCCTGCGCTGTACCAAACAGCAACGGTTTTCAATTGTTCAACAGTTGAGCCAGCTGGTGAAACATTTGCACTCCGTCCATCGAGACGATGCGATCCGCGCGAACCATGGCCGATAAACCATCTCCTGACGGAAACCGAGAATCAGAGGTTCTAGTCCTATGTCCTTTTAATTTTTTTTTAAGATTAAAGCGTGCAAATCGGCGATACCAGGGATGGGGGACCTTGCTGGGGCATTTTTTATTTGTTGTTTCTGCGACGTTTCCTTTTTTGGAGATGTCGCCATTGAAAACCACATCAAAGCTGTTACCAATGCTGCTTCAATGCTGGTTTACCGTTGTCCTGGGTCGTCCACTTGTTTTTTTTTTTAAAATAGCCTCCAGAGAAAAGAACAGGGTGTCATTGTCACGGGGCATGCTTGAGGGTTTTTTTTCGGTTGCATCCCAAATGAGGAAATCTTTAGGTGTTCGTCAATGGATGGCTGCTGTTCATCATTCTGAAAAAAAAAATAAATCCAGAGATTCATTTTCTGCGTCATGAACTGACTGATTTGTACCACTTATGAAAGAACTGACACACGAAAGCCTTTTCGTTATTTACCCCTTGACCGATGTCCTTCGTGTCTTGATATCATTTGTTTTTCCTAAACGTTTCAAACAGCAGATCTGTTACAGAATCATAAAAAAGGCAATGGGTCGGGTGGATGGTGAAGCTTTTCAATAGAAATCAAAGAAGCGGTGAGTCCGGGCAAGATAGAAAACAAAAGCGGAGCAGGCAGCTGATAGTCTTTTTCGTCAGCTCTCTTATTTTTTTTCGCTCCCTCGACTTTTTCTTTTTTCACTCTCCCACAATAATATATCCTTGCATTGACCTTGATCCTTTCTCCAGCATACCATTGTATTCGACATGTCCAACTTATACCATCGTTTACAGCCATTGGCTTTAAAGCATCTGTCCGAACACTCTTTTATTTACAAGATCTTCTTTGGCCCAGACCCACGTAAGATTCGACCGAAAGTCTTGCTCCTACTGGCGTGTCTTGCCATTGTAAATGTCTTGGTGTGGGTCGTGGCCATCATTGTCTACCGTCCCTATCCATCGATGGTGGGTACCGGTGCTTTGGCTTACACTCTAGGTCTGCGACATGCTGTTGATGCTGGTAAGGAAGAACGACTATTGTTGACAGCTGCGCTCACGCTTTTTTCAAAGATCATATTTCAGCCATTGATAATGTAACTAGAAAGCTGTTGAACAACAACCAGCACCCGGTGTGCGTCGGCTTGTTCTTCTCGTTGGGCCATTCCACCATTGTCTTTGTTATGTCGGTGATTGTGGCAGCCACAGCCAACGCTGTGGCCGGCGGCATTGATGATTTCTCAAAGATTGGCGGCATCATCGGGACATCCGTTTCCATCGCGTTTTTGACCTTGATTGCGGTTTTGAACATCATTGTCCTGGTGGGAGTGGTACGGACGTTGCGTCGCCTCAAGAAGGAAGGCGTCTACTCTGAACTGGACATTGAAGACTTCCTTGCCACCCGCGGCGGTATCCTAGGGAGATTCTTCTATCCGGTGTTCAAATTTGTCAATGCCTCTTGGAAAATGTATCCACTTGGTCTCCTCTTTGGCCTGGGGTTCGATACCTCCACTGAAATCATCCTTTTGGGCATCACTGCTGTGCAAGGCGCAAAGGGCATGAACATGTGGCTGATCATCTTGCTACCTTTGCTCTTTACCTCTGGTAAGGGAGTGACACTCATGTACACGCGAAAAATAACTCCTTTTTAAATTAGGCATGGCCCTGATAGATTCCTTAGACGGAATTTTGATGTTGTTCACCTACACCTGGGCTTACGTCAATCCAGTGCGCAAGCTCTATTACAACATGACCATCACCATGATCAGCATCACAGTCGCCGTTGCCGTTGCCCTGATCGAGCTCTTTGCGCTGATAGGGGAGCAACTGGAATTAGACAATGGCTGGTGGCAATTCTGGTACACCTTGGCCGATAGCTTTGAATGGATCGGTATTGTGATCGTCGGCGCCTTCATTTTGACCTGGGTGATCTCGGCCCTGATTTACAAGTGGTTTGGTTACAAGAATCTCGAGCGAGAATTTGATGATAAACTCGATGGCATGAAGTCCAAAGCCAGTTCCGACTCGGAAAAGGATCTTGAAAAGGGAGGCCACGTCGATCCTGCCTCCGATGACACCATACAAGTAGGCAGCGTGTTAACAGAAAACAGCCAAAGCAGGCAACCAGACTCGGCCCCCGAAAAGGTTCAAATCTGAATGGCTGTGTCTTTTGCAACGTGTGGTTTTTTTTTTTTTTTTGTACAAACTGTCATACACTACTCCACCTCGTCCTCTCCTTCCCCCCCCCATTTCAATGAACATTAAAATTGACTTGACAACCTTCTTTATGAAAAAATAGAAGCAAAAAGTTGCCGTTTATAGCCACTGGTAACACATGTTGACGCCAACAAGGTTCTGAAGTGTGCTTTCATGTCGGTTCCCATGAGCAATTAAAAAAAAAAAACAAGCGTGCTCTGCAGATGTAGCATGCAGGCAACAAGCAAGGGAAGAGTGCCTCAATTCTGCAAAAGATTCGCAACAAAAAATGAAAAAAAAAATGGTGATTACCGATGCCCATCGGCGATATTGTAAGCCGTGCTATCCTCAGTTTTACTGTTTATCCAAATGTACACAAGCTAAGCTAAAAAGATGTATTGACAAGGAATCAAACGATTTGACGTGCTTGCAGGGGAAAACATTCAAATGGTTTGACTCCCTCGTTTCTCATTGTTCTTTACGGTCGCCATTCTGGCAAACTTTTTTTCTCTTGATCCCTTCTGGCGACTACGTACGTTACGGCCTAGAATACGAAGGGGATATGGGAGATGTGGCTCTCAAGACACTCTATCGCCGGGAAACATATCAGGAGGATGGTTATTTTACTGATGCCGAGGTTAAAGATGAGAACTAAATCGAGACTACATTTATGAGCGAATTGTACAAGCCAAAGCTGGAAGGTTCTGAAGAGCATGTTGACGTGCACTAAGTACAGCCCACAGACAGTTGACCAGTTCATCGCTGTCTGGAAAGACGAAGGTCTTTCGGTTGTCAAGGCAGCGCAAAGACGTGCGAAATGGATTGAAAAGTAGGATGCGGAAAATGTATTAAAAAGAGTAGGCACAAGACAGAATACACGGGAATTCATGTTACGCAGAGCCAAAAATCACCCAATAAAATCATTCTCCTCTTTTTAGTAATTTCATCTATCCTCACCTCCCCGGGTTTCTTATCAACCAATGCCCATTTATCCATTTATCCTCACCTCTTCAATTCTTCTTTTGTCATCTGGCTTTGAATCTTTTACTTTTTTTTTGAAACAAGCTGAATCGTTTACTTTTTTTCTTCCCAATACTTTCAAACTAGCTGAATCGTTTACTCTTTTTTCTTCCCAATAATTTTAAACAAGCAGTTCTTTAAATGACTTCTCGCAACATTGGACGCTTAGTTAACTCTACAATTGAAAGATTCATTCGACATGAAAATACAGATGGAAACAACAACTTTCCTCTAACTGAACCTCATCCACGCTTGATTCAGTCAACCTCTGCAGCAGCACCACTTGCTCATTGTTCTGATTGCAAAAGTAAGCGAGCCTTGATCGAGTTTGAAGGCCGTAGGTGCTGGTATCGTACTTGCATCCGCTGTCGAAACAAGGCTACCGATCAGCGTACTCCTCCTCCTGAAGCTATGCTTGACTGGGACGACTTTTCTGATTTTTACTCCCAATTCAGCGAAAACAGAACTCTACCTGTCAACATGCACCTTCCCATTCAATCAGAAGATTGCTACACGCCAAGTACTTCCAGAATGGGAGGGCCAATTTCGAAATGAATGGAAGGACTTGATGTCAAGGCCGGTGCAAAACAATCGATATGCCCTTTACCAAACGGACCCTGCTAGCTGGGTATGCGGCTGCCCTTACTTTATACATAGCCGCTTCCTTCTGTGCAAGCATCTCGTGCACCGTAGCCGTCATCTAGGAAATTCTCAGGGACACTTAACTCCTAGAAGATATGTCATTACCAGAAACCATTCCGCGCCTTATGTTAAGCTCATTCCCGTAAGAAATACCCTTAAAAAAAAAAAAAACTCAAGCGCTTCTTTTTATTTCCAGCATGACAGTGCCCCTCGATTTATGTTCATTGAAATCGGCAACCTTGATATTTTAGTTAATCCAGCCGCAGATCTTGAGGTTTCTCGACCAAGGTCGCCACCAGTCGACTTCCGAGCCATTCCAAGTCCTCCGACTCATCGAATCTCTGTTTCGCCTCGCACATCTCCCAACCAGCCGCCCCTTCCTTTGAGATCTCCAAACGTCGATGATGATGTCCTTGTCATACCACCGCGTCGTCGGCCTTACGTCCCTTCTTCCATCACTGTCTCTCCTAGCACCTTGTTACACCAGTCTCCTCAACTACATAGGCGACCACACCCGAGCTCACCAGCGAGCAACGTTATTGTGATAGATGATACTGATGACGATGGTGGTGAATCGACAAGCCCAGTTCCACGAACGCGCCGACGTGTCGAGCCAAGGCAGCCCAGCAACGAAGAGTTAGTTGAGAGACTCGAAACTTCAATGCGTGAATCAAGAGAACGTCAAAGGCAAATCCAGCAGGAGCAAGATCGGATCAATGAGCGCAAGCGTAGCGAGGACACATACTTCGAAAGATTGTCTCGTCAAATGCGACAGCACCTGCCAAGCGATCAAGTCTCTCCATTCGATGAAGCTTTGGCGTCTGATGACATTGATCGCTATTTAGAAGAAGTTCGACGCTCAAGGAGAGCGAACAATACGCCACGTACCTGGAACGGTAGCTCAAGGTATACCATGCAAATGTAGTTGTTCATAAAAAAAAGAAAAGGGGAAATCGCTTTTTTTTTTGTTTTTTTTTTTTTGGCTTTTTGTTTACGATTCATAGCCAGATGACAAAAGAAGAATTGAAGAGGTGAGGATAAATGGATAAATGGGCATTGGTTGATAAGAAACCCGGGGAGGTGAGGATAGATGAAATTACTAAAAAGAGGAGAATGATTTTATTGGGTGATTTTTGGCTCTGCGTAACATGAATTCCCGTGAATTCTGTCTTGTGCCTACTCTTTTTAAATGTATTTTCCAAATACAAAATCTTATTGGCCAAAGTTTGACAGTAATGACACTTACGACACTTACGACACTTACGGCACTTACGGCACTTACGCTTTCGACACTTTCGACACTTACGGCACTTACGCTTTCGACACTTACGGCACTTACGCTTTCGACACTTACGGCACTTACACTTTCGACACTTACGGCACTTACACTTTCGACACTTACGGCACTTACGGCACTTACGCTTTCGACTTACGGCACTTACGCTTTCGACACTTACGGCACTTACACTTTCGACACTTACGGCACTTACGCTTTCGACACTTACGGCACTTAAGAGAAGATTTGGCTTTAAAAAAATTATTGAGTGGGGTCAAGTTAATTGGTTTCACGGCGTTCCGCGACGTGGCGCGTCAGCCTCGATTTATTATTTTAAATTGTCCCCTTGTTCTTGTTTTAACACTTTTTTGAATACAATTAATGGAGTGGTGCAGGCTGCGCCAATGGGGGATGGCAGCTACAGAGATCGCGTCGAACATGGTATTTGATCCTGACCCAAAACTGCTCAATTCGGACTCCTTGTTGAAATCCAACAGTAGGCTGGCTGGAGAATTTTTTTTGGTGCCTAGCACCAATACCACAGGGAGAGCGTGGTAAGTTTTGACGACGTTCAACGAATAGGAAACCAAACGTTGGAGGAACAGATCATTGATAGTGTTCTGAACTTCGATCAGCACTGGTGGGAATGACGAAGGTAGATTCGATGTATAGAGAACATCACATCTTGCAGTATTCCAATCGCCATCAGCGAGAGTGTACGTATCCTTTGGGGCACCAAGCAACTCCTTGGTGATTAGATCGATAACATCCTGGTTGTAAACTTTGGGATAATAAACACAGCAAGTAATTCAATTAGAATCTTTCCTATGTTTATTTTTACTTCGAAAATTCGAATGAAGAAGAAAAAAAGGATTTAAGCAATACGACTAGGTGCGGAGTTTACTCGTGCACTTGTCTAATTCTAGATCAAGTCTCCGCACAGTGGATCTCCCTCAGCTTGCATATTTCTTTCTTCCTGACGCTAATACGCACGAAAGAGCAAGGCATTCTATACACCGTTCACGTTTTAGCTAGGGCGCATGCCACACTGGTGTTTGAGCACCATTCGACTCATTTTGTCACCACCAGGTATGTATTCTTGCGGTAAAGCCCTGGTTAACAGATTATGATGGGACATGTTGGGTAAAAAAAAGCGTAAGCGAGAAAGAGTTGGAAAAAGTTGGAAGGGCTGACTGTGCTTTTCTTTTAGCTCCCAGTCTTATCGCTTGCCTCCACTTTTTTTTTTCATTCTCTTTTTCCATTCTCCTACAAGCCCAGTATATACCTTGTATAGAATTGGTTCACTCTCCAGCATACCTTTCTCTTCGATATGTCAAACTTACACAATTGCTTGCAGCCATTGGCTTCAAGGCATCTGTCAGAACATTCCTTTATTTACAAAGATCTCTCCAGTACTGACTGACCCACGCAAGATACTACCCAAAGTCTTGCTCCTACTGGCCTGTCTTGCGCTTGTAAATATTTTGGTATGGATCGTGTCTATCATTGGGCATCGTCTTTATCCTTCGATGGCGGGTAATGGTGCTTTGGCTTACACGCTCTTTTTTTTCTTTTGTCGAAGTTCATACATACATCGACAACGTGACTAGAAAGCTGTTGAACAACAACCAGCACCCGGTGTGCGTCGGCTTGTTCTTCTCGTTGGGCCATTCCACCATTGTCTTTGTTATGTCGGTGATTGTGGCAGCCACAGCCAACGCTGTGGCCGGCGGCATTGATGATTTCTCAAAGATTGGCGGCATCATCGGGACATCCGTTTCCATCGCGTTTTTGACCTTGATTGCAATCCTGAATATCATTGTCCTGGTGGGAGTGGTGCAGACGTTGCGTCGCCTCAAGAAGGAAGGCGTCTACTCTGAACTGGACATTGAAGAGTTCCTTGCCACCCGCGGCGGCATCCTAGGGAGATTCTTCTATCCGGTGTTCAAATTTGTCAATGCCTCTTGGAAAATGTATCCACTTGGTCTCCTCTTTGGCCTGGGGTTCGATACCTCCACTGAAATCATCCTTTTGGGCATCACTGCTGTGCAAGGCGCAAAGGGCATGAACATGTGGCTGATCATCTTGCTACCTTTGCTCTTTACCTCTGGTAAGGGAGTGACACTCATGTACACGCGAAAAATAACTCCTTTTTAAATTAGGCATGGCCCTGATAGATTCCTTAGACGGGATTTTGATGTTGTTCACCTACACCTGGGCCTACGTCAATCCGGTGCGCAAGCTATATTACAACATGACCATCACCATGATCAGCATCACAGTCGCCGTTGCCGTTGCCCTGATCGAGCTCTTTGCGCTGATAGGGGAGCAACTGGAATTGGACAATGGCTGGTGGCAATTCTGGTACACCTTGGCCGACAGCTTTGAATGGATCGGTATTGTGATCGTCGGCGCCTTCATTTTGACCTGGGTGATCTCGGCCCTGATTTACAAGTGGTTTGGTTACAAGAATCTCGAGTGAGAATTTGATGATAAACTCGATGGCATGAAGCCCAAGACCAGTTCCGACTCGGAAAAGGATCTTGAAAAGGGAGGCCACGTCGATCCTGCCTCCAATGACACCATACAAGCAGGCAGCGTGTTAACAGAAAACAGCCAAAGCAGGCAACCAGACTCGGCCCCCGAAAAGGTTCAAATCTGAATGGCTGTGTCTTTTGCAACGTGTGGTTTTTTTTTTTTTGTACAAACTGTCATACACTACTCCACCTCGTCCTCTCCTTCCCCCCCCCATTTCAATGAACATTAAAATTGACTTAACAACCTTCTATATGAAAAAATAGAAGCAAAAAGTTGCCGTTTATAGCCACTGGTAACACATGTTGACGCCAACAAGGTTCTGAAGTGTGCTATCATGTCGGTTCCCATGAGCAATTAAAAAAAAAACAAGCGTGCTTTGCAGATGTTGGCTTACAAAACGTTCACAACAAATGTGAAAAAAACGGCGATGGCCGATACCCATCGGCGATATTGTAAGTCGTACGATCCTGAGGTTCACTGCTTTTCCAAATACGCTCAAACTGAGCAAAGAAGATAGATGAACAAGGAATTAAACCAATTTAATGTGCTTGCAGGGGAATACATTCAAATGGTTGACTCTCGTTTTCTTTTTGCTCTTGACAGTCGCCATCCTGGCAGATTTTTTTCCCTTGATCCTAGCACATGTAAAGTTGGCTCAAGGATTACCCCCTCTCCTCTCCGTGCCATTTTCTGAAGAGTGGAGCGAGCCTCCTATCTCTTTTATGCTTCTCTTTCCTTGAGTCCCCCTTTGCGATGGTTTTGTCCCTTCTTTCTCACCCAGTGAGAACGTGCTTGCTCACTGCTCTCATGCCCGCTCCTTTTTTTTTCCACCTTCATCAAGTAGTTGCAAGGGCAGCCCCTGGAAGGACGTCGTTGCTGCAGACACTATTTTTGACGTTCGCTCTTTTGTTTCTCACTTCCATTGTCTTGCCTTTTTTTCTCTTTTCTTTTGTTCTTGACTTCCGTATGCTTCACATTCAAGAGAATATACCCCACAGCAACAGCCTCATCATTTCACAGTTTCTGGCTTCTGCCCAGAGCGCTGCCCAGCAAATTCCCTCAATCCCACCCTCTCTGCCAGCCATCCAATTGCAATCCTCTCGCTCCACAAAAGTGATCGAGCACCTGCATGAAAAATGGGAAAGAATACAGAAGGAACTGGAGACCACTCGATCTCATGTAAAGCGAAAAAAAAAAAGAGGAGGGAACAAAAGAAATTCACGCGCCCCATTTCCCCTCCTTACTCAAAAAAAAAAAAAATGTCCTTAGGTCAAGTCAACCAAACAAGCCAAAGAGCAATATGAAAGGCAGAATTCTTACTTTATCGACTCAAATCATCAACACCGACAGCAGATCAAGGACCTTATGAGCATACTGGAAAGTAAAGAAAAAACGCTAAAAACAACAAAATCCACGTCGGTCAGCATGGAATCGCAGGTGAAAAAACTCAAAGATGAAGCCATGCATTCTCGATTACAGCTGGAAGCCTTGCGTAAGCAAGAGCAAACACTGGGTAAAGAAAGAGATCGTGCAGTGGCCAAAAAGGAACAATGGGAAAGACACCACTTCGTTCTTCAACAATCCCTTGCCCATTTGGAGCAACGCCTGCATCGAGAAGCTGGATCATTGCAACAAAGCCTGATTTACGTGCAGCACCGGGTGGTTGTCATGAACAAGCATCACAAGCAGCTCATTCGCTTAGTAATCACCACTCTGCAATGCCAATCCACCGAGCGAACCAGTCATTATCATTCGCTCTCACTGGCCAACCAGCAGCTCCATACCTATCAGCAGCATTGGCTCAAGCAGCTTCAATCCAATGTTCTTGATCTATCTCTGTCCATTCAAAAATCGGGTTCTACAACAGATGAATTCCACCTCGCCTTTCGTCGTTGTCGAGGCGAAGTGCAAGGTCTCATATGCAAAATCAAAGCATACACGACCGCCATGGTCTAATCGTAAAGCTGCGCTCCACCTTTTTTTTTATTTCACGTTGCTTGATAATGATACCACTCATAATACTGCCCAATCCTTTGAAGTTTATGCCCTTGCATCCTAATTTTAGTGCTAATAAACAAATCGATACCACCCCTTTCATATCCCCGACACCAGCTGAAAGAGATCGACTCGCACACCATGTGACAAACGGCCCAAAAAAAAAAAACTACAAAAGTAAGATAGGCTGTCACTCGTGAAGGGTGACAATGGACGAAGGAAAAAAAGTAGAAGGGGTTTAGCCTACGTAGCTTCAGAAACTAAGGAGGCCATTTCAGGAAATGCGCCAAGGTTCGTTTTTTTTTTTTTCGTCGACCTCCTTTTTTTCCCTGACCACACCAGCGATGACATACTGTTATTTCAAAAAAGACGCGAAGGATGCGACCAAAAGTGAAAAAGGCAAGTCGAACGATGTCGAACGCTCCGCTTGCGATATCGTTACCTAACTTTTGCCTGCTGAAAAATTTATCCTCACTGAAAAATCTGTAAAACAACTGTGCGATCTGCCCTGGTATTTTGTCAGATCCCACATGTGACAAAGTGAACTTTGCATGAGAATCCAGACGCCAGCCAATCACTGGTGAATTTGGATGAGTTTTGGATGAGCTTTGGATGAGCTTTGGATGAGCTTTGGATGAGCTTTGGATGAGCTTTGGATGAGCATCCAAGCGCCAGCCAATCACCGATGACTTCCGATGAGCTTTTAAGCTTCTCTTTTGGCTCACCTCACCCCAGATGCATCTTTTGGAACCTGGTATTAAAAATTGGGAAGCGCACCTCTCTTCCTTTTTTTTTCCTTACTTCCCTTTTCGACCTTTTATTCATTCAACCATCAAGACACCGCGCAACATTGGAGAATAGGAAGTGCCAAAAGGAAAGTGGTCAAAAGGTGACTGGGTGACCTTCACCACTTGACCTATTTCTTTCGGTGATGTCATCATTCATGCATTTGCACCCTCATAAAGATTCTCGCATCGATCCAATCACTCAAAATTGCTGTGTAGACTTAGCTTTTTTTTTTCTTATTTTTTTATTTTCGCAGTAACCTGAAAATTATTCAGGCATGACAAGGCAGTTATTGCAAGGAAATGCTGGACACGCATCACCTTGAAAACAAACTGATGTACCATTTACACGTTCCCCTTGAGACTGACAGTCCAAGCTGTCGTCTTGAAGCATATTGGAATGGTAAGTAGCACGCCAAATGATGTCGGCAGTCATTTGTTTGCGAGTAATTTGAACGCACCAGAAATCTTGACCATCAGGATATGGCCTGCAGTGGGAACCAAGCCCGTCAACGATTCTGTGTTCATAATAATTGAATGGTAACTTCTGGTTGCCCGACAAATATTCACCTTGGAAGTTAAATGTTTGTTCAAAGCTTCCGTTGCTTAAATGGTTGATGGTCATGCACATCTTGTCATCCTTCTTTCCCAATGAGATGGTGGATGAGTACCCTGTTATGGCATATAATAGCACGACGAGGAAAATCACTTGAAATGACATGCTAAAACCTTCAATTGGTCAAAAAGTTGAGAGGGGAGAGAAGGGAGGGTAAAGGACAAAAAAAAAAAGGCAATGGGGAGACCATCTTTTATACATTTACTCCACAAAAACGAGCTACGAAGAGATGTAAAGGATTTGGCTAACTTTTTACGCAATTGAGGGATGTACAATGCCCCCTCGCTGCTGGTCTAAACAAGACATCCAGCACGCAAGCATGTTTTTTAAGCCGCGCTCATTTTAGCCTAGGTATAACGTCCATTCTTTTTCCGCATTTATTTCACCTCGACCCCTCGTATTCTTAGGCCGTAAGCATGAGCGAAAATATCCTTTCACGAGGAGTAACTGCTCAACAAGGAGGAACTGTCATCTTTCTGGAAATCCGCCCCTGTTATTTGACTTGCGTGGCCACCCCCCTCCCTCCGAGATCCTAGACAACGTCATCGTCTGTATCATCCTATTTGTTGTCTGGAGAATTAATGACGGCGACACTAATTACCAAAGTACATCGACTGAAATTTCATAACAAAGTCTTGAGCTGCTTCGATGTGAGGAAAAAAAAACATTTCAAGCTCCTTCAGAACGCTTTTGGCATTTTCAATGGTGCAATAATGCAGAATAGGAGGCTGTGTTTATTTCTTGACAGGGTGGGCAGATGAGTGTTCTCAAGAAGCCTTATGCATTGAGAACTCTCTTTTGGCTTAGAGAGAGACTTTGTTCAGCTTTGGCTAAGCCCGTTGAAATCTCTCCTTGCAGATCAAGATTAAAAAAAAATTCTCACCCCTTTTTCTGTGTGGACGGATGACGTCGGGAGATGGTTACACGAGATCCCCGCATTTTATTATCTTCTGACTTCCAAGGTAGTTCATAGGGGTATTACATGGACGACAGGTCCGTCTTCCCTCACTCCCAGATACACTGCGATTGAAGTGAAATGATGGCCATGTCGACCCACATGGAAAGTTTCAAACAGGGGCATGCTGTGGAGAATAAAGATGTAGCAAGATCCGGTTCGTTTATTTAGACTTAGGGAGTGATGATGGTCACTTTTTCATAGCGGTCTATTCTGTTTTTCATACGTTTATAGATAAATGTTAGGATGGAAACTTCAATGCCAATCATGGCTGTCGTCAATGACAGAACAGAAATGACGAGGGCAACAATGGCGCTTTTGGACCAAACCACGTCGGAGGAGAGGCAATTGCGGCAGCGATAGGATGTTGCCAATTGTGGGTGGGTAAAGTTATTAGCAATAAAAGAAAGGTCATAAGAGCTCCATACATCATAGCTGCACCCAGAGGTATTCTGTGGGAACGATGAAGGATCTTTGACAGGGTATGAATTGTTATGAAGCATGAAACAGATACGGCCTTCGTAATAGACACCCACAAATCCATGAACGAAACCCTCCACGGTCGTGAGATTGCAGAAGCGAGTAGTGTATTCGGTCACGTTATTGAAATTGTCTAATGTCCAGTTAATGGCATCGGCGTTAAGCATGGAGTAACTCGGCTTGAAGTAGCTCGTGGCTCCAGCAACCAAGGTGGCTTCATAACAGCCAAAAGCTGACTGCGTTAGGCTCTGGTAATCGCATGATGTGTACAGGCCAATAAAAAGAGCGATTACAAAGTCGATCGCAATAAGCACATAAAGAACTTTGGTGAGGAGCTTACTGGTCGATTCGCTGTTAGATATGGTGATGCTGTACATGTTGCAGACATAGACAAAAAAAAAAATGAAAGAGCAACAAGTTCTTTGAAGCACATTTTTACCATCCACAATCCCAATCCACAAGGGATCTACAGCTTTCCCATGCAAACGATAAATAATAATG
The DNA here is from genome assembly GCA_002104935.1 of Hesseltinella vesiculosa. Lineage (NCBI taxonomy): Eukaryota > Fungi > Mucoromycota > Mucoromycetes > Mucorales > Cunninghamellaceae > Hesseltinella > Hesseltinella vesiculosa. The sequence continues at coordinate 324,531 of MCGT01000016.1, read as the reverse complement.
TGGATATGTAGATCACAAAAGGTCACACAAAACACTGTCAACACGTACAAGTGGAAGAAAACTTATTGGTGTCAACGTGGGCTTGTTGCTGAGCTGGTAGGTCACTTTCATTTGACCTGCGCCCAGTGATGGGCTTGAGCAAAACAGCATCAAACAATTGTATTTTCAGACAGTAAGAAAAAAAAAGTTGAAGCGGAAGAAGTAACTTAATCCATGTCAAACAAACAAAAAATAGGTGCATCAAGCAAGAAGAGTGTTCCAGAAAAGGAAGAAGTTGCGGCTGAAGCCCTGCAGAGAGAAAAAAAAAGCATGCTTTTGTCCATGGGAAGTGACAGAAAACGTCGATCACGAATCTAGAAAATCCTTCGTTTTTTTCCGACCTTGCGTTGAATGTTGGTGGTGAGTCTGAGCTTCCCCTGCTAAGTTTTTTTTTTTTTTACTTCGCTCAGTTATACCCTCGTTTATTTATTAAAATGAAGGCTATACTAGACATCAGCATCTTTCAATGTTCTCTTACAGCAACGTAGTAGCAGGAGAGGCTCTTGTAATGATGTCAAGGGCACAGTGCTTTGATCCAGCCCTTGCAGATGTCTAACGATTTGAAATGCAACCCCCAATCATGAGCCAACATCTTACCAAGCATAATTTACCAAGGATGAAGTGTTCTTTGTTCGTGCCACTACTTTCAGGAGCTGCCGCTTAGTCATGCTGAATGAAGCGCCTGGGCTACAAGTTTAGCCAACAGATCCTACGCAACGCCGTCATCAGAGCGTACTGCATTCAAACCCGTTCGCATCATTAAGCACCAAGGACTTCAATAGGCATTAGGAACCCGGCAGCACCACCATCAGGAAATTATCTTGTCATGACAACTACCAGGTGTGACAAAAGAGCAATAGATCTAAACAAATAAAAAAAGTAAAAGACTCGTTGCAATAATAATAATAATAATATATGCCATGGTGTAGTTGCATACCTTCGTTAGTTTCTTGATGGACCAAGATGATGAGGCAGTAAGGTCTTGGCAGCGGCAGGAAAGTGTGCTGCCATGGCAGCCAACGATCTGGCCAGGGGATGGGACAAAAGAGCAATGGGATCTAATAAAAATAATATGGAAAGCAGCAGGAACTGCGAAAAGATCGAGCCCTTGGCGAATTCGTATGCCTTCATCTGTTTCTTGTAGGACCTAGAAGAAGATGTAATGCGGCGTTGGTAACACCATCAGGAAAACTTCTTATTGTGGCTGCTGCACCATGGACTTTTTCAAGATGATCAAAGGGAAGAAAAGAAAACAAAGAGAAATCGGCCATTGTAAATTGCTGCGGACCAATAAAAAATAGCAGCATTTCAGGCTGCAAGACGCTTTTTTGTCTGACGCTACACAACACTTTTGAGTGATCAGAGCGATGTAAAAATTTATAAGGGCAAGTAAATGCATGAATGATCGTGGTAAGAATACCGCCTTGCATACAAATGCAGAAAAAAAAACGTTTGCTGACCTAAATAATAGAATGGTTGAAAAAAATTGTAACTCCCAGCAAATTCTTTATTTTCATCACACCAATGGTTTGAAACGACATGCTTTTGTCCAGGTCTTATTTTTCTAACATCTCCTTGGCAAACAACGCCAGCCGGTAAAAGTCCATGGTTGCCAAAGCGTCAGAGGTAAAATCTGCCTTGACTTCACCAATGCAGCTTACGAATGAGAATTGGTACCTTTCGGTCACGTCCACTACATAATCAGGTCGCTTGCCTAAGTCAGATCCTTCTTGTAATATATTTGAGCTGTATGAAAGAACAAATTATACAATCTCAGTAACAGAACATAACAAGGAACGTATCGATTGTTCTTACCAGTGCGCTATCTTGTTGGGTTCTTCGATTGCGAAGAGGCTTTTCATGAAGGGATGGATGAAAGAGGAGATAAGATGGCTTTCAGAAATGCATTTGACATCAACGTCCTTCATTTCAGATAACCTACAAGTATAAAATGTAACAACAAGCGTCAAAACAGTCAATTAGCACATGGGTGATTTTTCTTTACAAGGAAGCTACAGCTCGGATCACGTTCCGTTCCGGGCCACTGACGCTCTTAGCAAGAGAGAGAAGTCGATATTCTGCGTCAAGTGTGTTGATGACGTCATCTCGAAATTCCTTCCACACGTTAAACAAATCTATCAGTTTCTTTACTCGCATTGCAAAAAAAAAAAGCGACTCGTTCGTTTTTTTGATTTACCGTCAGAGTGTTCATCACGTGATCAATTGTGCCTGGGCTCATGCGTTTCTGGAAGCCAAACTTTTCAATCGTTTCATCCCGCATGGACTTCAGTACAACAGGGGGAATGTAGGTGGCAGGAATACCATCATATCTATGGCGTTTTTGCAATACCAGAATGCCAGACATTGCCCTGCTGTATTTAAAAAAATAATATCAATCAGACGATTACCAAAAACATCGGTAAAAAAAAAAAAAGCTTACAAAAGCTCGTTGAAGAGGTTCAGAAAATTCACGGATACGAAGTTACACTCAGCCTGGGACTGTCCAATAAAATCATTTTTCTGTTTTTGGATTTCTTTTTTTTCCAATTTCCTTCCCATTTACCTGGAACTTGTTGTCAATACTCGCTTGAGCTTGTACAGGAAGCGTAAAAGGCGATAGCTGAGCGTCTTGAAGGGTCATTTTTAAGCTTCAAATAGAACGTGAAGCCAGACGTTTCATAGAGATGCACAATGAAATGACGCACAATGTCGCCAACTGGCAAGCCGACAAGGTTGTCAGGAAGATGCACATTGATAGGCAGAGCAGGGTTGTGACGGAACTGGCCATAAAATTCATCTAGCTCATCCCAGTTAATCATTGCTTCAGAAGGGGGAGATCGTTGGCGGGTGGCACTGTTTCGGCAGCGGATGCAAGTGCGGTACCAGCATCTGCGTCCCTCAAAATGCACTAGAGGTCGTTTACATTTGCAATCACGGCAGCGAGCGATGGGCACTTGATCAGTTACTTGCAATAAAGCGTTCAATGGAGGTATTATCCAGGCGCGTAACGCTGTGTGATGTCATGTTAAGAAATAGCGAAGAGAAAGAGAAAGGTGTTAAAAAAAGCAAGTTGGCTTTTCACTTCCCCCTTTTTTTTTTGCCAAAAACAGAAAATGATTTTATTGGACAATCCCAGGCTGAGTGTAACATTCGTATCCGTGAATTTTCTGAACCTCCTCGTCGTTTATTTCAATTCACAGGCAAAATAAATTTGATTGCACGCAAAAAAGAAAAAAAAAATTAAAAAAAAAGCACCTTCATTTATTTTTCTTGAAAAAAAAAAGAGGTGCAGGGACTAGAGCTTCTCCTTGCTCAAACAACGATCAAAAAAGGTGAGGGAGTGCCGGATCCATCCTTGGCAATCGCTTGGTGTCACGGAGAGAGCAGTCCCCAAACAAACGATAAAAAAGGCGTGAACATGTAGATCACACAGGGTCACACAAGTACAGACCAACGCCTACAAGTGTAAGAAAAAACCGACAGCATCGCGGGCTTGTTGCTGAGCAGGTATTGTTCTATCAATTCCATTTGGCCTGCATCCAGTGAAGGGCTTAGGAAAACAGCAACACGCAATGTCATTCCAGGCATTAAGGAAAAAAAAAGTTGAAGCTGGAGAAGTAACTTTTATGCATCCTAAAAAAAACAAACAAAAATGTTGTGCAGCAAGCAAGAAGAGTGTTCCAGAAAGACAGGAGCCGAGGCTGAAGCCCTGTTAAAAAAAAGGCGTGGTATGTCCAAAGGGAGTGAGCCATTTAGAAAACCTAGGGGTTTTTTTTGCCTTTTTTAGCCACCTCTTCGACTTTTTTTTTTTTTTTTTTGCCAGGGAAGTATCTGTTTTGAGATGCAGAAGGAAGGCGGACAGTTCCGTACGCACCTTCGTCGAGGGTATAGATAACAACATAGTAGATTGTCATCAGATTAGTCAGATTTGAGTAGTGGGACAGTGGGCTATGTATTCTTTTTGAACAGAGCCAAAGCATTGGAATCGGCTGGGTGTGGCAGGGCTTAATTGCCAGACAACCCTATGTCACTTCCCTCCGCAGCCTGAAAGACTTGAAATTGCAACCAAGATCAATTCTCATCATTTTGTACAACTAGTATGCAAAATTTGGGCTGAATCGAGTTGGAACGATTTTGCACTGTTTTTTTTTCACATTGTCTTGGGGTCCCCTGGCGAAAATGGCCGATTTTTCATTTTTTTTTAGCTGGATGATCGGAGGTTTAAAAATGAAAGTGGCCAAAAGTTGGCTGGGCAACCTTCACCAATCGACCTGTTTTTTTGAGACCCTTCATAATTCATGCATATGCATTCCCAAACCAAATCTGGCACGGATTCAGTCACTCAAAAGTGCTGCGTAGCATTTGCTTTTTTTTTTTCAAATTGGAGAAAAGTTTTGGTGGTCCAATTAAACTTCCGCACAACACCTTCCATTCCTGGCCAGTGCACCGCTTAGGTCCAACCTTTTCCAAAGCAATCAAAATGTCTAAAGCCCGAAACCCTGATTTCAAGAAGATGTGTCAATTCGTGACCACCTTGATCAATGTTGTATTTGAAGAAGGTGGCCCAGTAGGTTGTCGTCGTTTGGTCAGGTTTGATCACCGGGAAAGTTGCCTGCTCTTTTTGAACGGAGCCAAAGTTTTGGAAGCTAGGCATGGCATGACTTCTAGTTGCAGGGAGGCGTTCCTCATACTGCACTATGGTTTTCGATAAGATTGCCTGGGGTCTCCTAGTGTAAATGGCCAATTTTTCATTTTTTAAACTGGAGAATCGGATATGTATAACGGAGGTGATCAGAAGTTGACAGGGCAACCTTCACACTCTCTCAAGTAGCACGACATCTTTTTGAAAACACTCTGAACGAAACTCTGGATTGAAAGAGGTAACACTCCAAATTTGGACATGGATCTCCTATTCCAAGAACGCTGACTGCTGAAGGAGGAGGAGGAGGAGGAAAGGAAGAAGGAGGAGGAGGAGGAAAGGAAGAAGGAGGAGGAGTCTCCAAGGGTTGTCTAGACTGGAATGGAAGGCGAAATTGCTGGAAGAGTATACAAAACAGATTTTTATTGCCGGCAGCAGATTGGAAAGTACTAATAGCTACTAACTAGGCATGAAAGCGCACGTGTCGCCTCTGCAAGCTCTTTCTGGACACGAACCAGCATTTATAAAACAGATCGTTGTAGCATTTACTCTTTCCCCATCAAATGTCGGGCACTTCAAGCCATCGTCTTGAACCACATTTCCATGAAAAGTAGCACTCCATTTGGAATTCATACCATTTTCTTCGACTTTAAATAAAACGCACCAGAAATCGCGGCCATCAGGATATGGTCTACAGTGGGAATCAGGGGAGCCAACAACCCTTTGTTCATAGTAGGAGAATGGTAGCTGCCTACTGCCCGACATATAATGGCCACGGAGGTCAAAGACCTGTTCAAAATCTCCATCGTATAAATGTTTGTTGGTCACACATAACTTGTCACCTGGACTCATTGTCATTGAGCACACTTCTAGGATAAACAGCAGAACACCGAGGAAAATTGATGGAAGCTTCATCTAAAGATTTTAATGTCAAAAGTTGAGAGGACGAAGGGCAAAAAAAAAAAAAAAGGGAGACCATATTTTATACATTTACCCCACGAAAACAAGTTACGATGGGATGAAGGGTGCTTCGGTTAACCTTTTACAAGATTGAAGGATCTGGATATTCCAGAACGATCACAGCTCCTGCGCTAAGCCCAAGCTGATGGCTAGAAACGCCCAAAACTTGTTAGCGGAGATGCAAATGGTAGTACGGTAGAATTGTGAAGTGCCCAACAACATAGCGGAGCTGTCCTTTTTCTGGAAATTTGTCCCTGCCTCCGCCCCGAGATCCAAGACATCGCCCAAGCCTACACCATCACAATACTTTAGTGTAATAAACCCTTCATATCTGCTGTCTGGAGATCTAGTGACTGCGATGCTCATTATCAAATCGCACCGAGTAAAATCGCATGTAATGTCATATCAAAATCTTGAACTGTTCCTGCGCGATGGAAAAAAAATTTTTTTTAAGCTCCTGCAGAATGCTTCTGGTTAACAAGGTTGCGTGTGCTTTTTTATTGGCAGGCGTGGACAAACAATTCCAAAAGTCGTTCGCATTGAGAACTTTCTACTGTCGAGGAGGAGATAGCCTCCAGACGAAACATGACGCAATTGGATTTTGTTGAGCTTTGGCTAAGCCCACAACCGCATTTTGAAAACTCTCCTTACAGATCACCCCTATTCATGCGGTTGTTACACGAGTACCCCGCATTTTTGCTCCTTGTTGATTCCCAGGGGTATTACATGATACGCTTTGATCGAAGTGAAATGTGTAAACCGCTGGCGAATACAGATAGCTTCAAAAATCGTTTATTTAGACTTCCTGAGTGATCTTGGACACTTTTTCATAGTGGTCTATTCTGTTTTTCATACGCTTATAAATAAATGTAAGGATGGACAATTCGATGCCAATCATGGCTGTTGTTAAAGACAGGACGGCGATGACGACGGCGACAATGGAGCTTTTGTACCAAAGCACTTCTCTGGAGAGGCAATTGCGGCAGCGATAGGATGTTGCCAGTTGTGGGTGGATCAAGTTGTTAGATAATATAGCTAGATCATAGGAACTGGATACATCATAGCTGCACCCAGATACATTCTGTGGGAACGATGAAATATCTTTGATTGTATACGAATTGTTCTGAAGCATGAACCAAACGTGACCTTCGCTGTAGACACCCACAAACCCATGGAGGAAGCCTTCCACGTTCGTGAGATTGCAGAAGCGCGTAGTGTAGTTGGTGACTCCATTGTAATCATCGTATGTCCATATAAGAGCATCAGCATTAAGCATTGGATAGCCAGGCTTGAAGTAGCTTGTGGCCCCTGTAGACAGAGTTGGTTCATAACAGCCTAAAGGCGACAGTATTGGACTTTGGTAATCGCATGACGTGTAAAGGCCAATCAAAAGCGCTATCACAAAGTCGATTGCAATAAGCACATAAAGAACATACGTGAGTAGTTTGCTTGTTGACTCATTATTTGATATGGTGACGCTATACATATTTCAAAAAATTGGCACAAAAAGAAAAAAAAAAGAAATAAAAAGCAAAGCAATGAATATCTTTTCACTCCCGCATATCCTCATCCAGATGGGCTTGACACCTTTCCCATGTAAACTATAAATAAAAGATGTGTATATGTATATTATGCAAGGTCACACGAAGGACAGCCAACGCCTACAGGTGGAAGAAAAAAAAATTGGCGGCATCTGCAGCATTGTGGGCTTGTTGCTGAGCTGGTATTGTCCTGTCAATTTCATTTAACCTGTGCACTGTGAAGGGCTTGAGGGAAACGACATCAAGCAAAGACAATAAGAAAAAAATGACCAAGCGGGAGAAGTGACTTTTGTCCGTGTCAAACAAACAAACAAACAAACAAATAAGGTGTGCAGCAAGAAGAGTGTTCCAGAAAGACAAAAGTCGAGGCTGAAGTCCTGTTGAAAAAAAAAATGGTATGATCAACCTTTGCTTTATTGCGTTGGTAGTAACAAAAAAGCATCTAGGCTCGTGGTGGGTGCCCACAGAATAGCCATGGGTCTTGCATGACTTCTTCAATGGTGGGCCGGTCTTGAACATCGCGACTGAGGAGATTGTTCAGCAAATCAACTGGGCCAACCTCTAAGTCTGGTTATTTTAAAAACAAGTGAGTAGCGAGTTCCATTTCATTGGGTCAGCTTACCTGGGTAGGGGATGAATGGTAGCTGAAGATTTCGTTCCATGATATCATCAACAGAGTAAAAGGGCGTTTCGCGATAGATCAAGGTATAGAGCAGGATGCCAAGGCTCCACATGTCTTGAGGCGGTCCAGCGTACGAACAGCCATGGAGGATTTCCGGTGCACAATAATCCAACGTGCCGCTGAATGTTTCAAACAGCCGGCCTTCTCGGTAGTAAGCCGCGCTCCCGAAATCGATCACTTGCACAATGCCTCGTTCGTCCAAAAGGATGTTGCTGCAGTTAATAAAAAGTGAGCCAAGTGGTGTCCACCTCCGCCATTTGGCCGCTTACCTATCCTTGATGTCACGGTGTACGATTCGGTGCTTGTGTAGATGATGGACGGCAACCACCACTTGACGGAAGATCTGGCGCACCTGGCCCTCGGTCATGTCTTCGTTCAGTTCAATATAATCAAATAAATCCATGCCATCGCCATGAACCTTGGTCACCGTGTAATAGTTTTCATCGTCCTCCAGGAAGCGTACTTGCAAAAGAACAGATCCAAGTCAATGACCAGCAATAGGATTGTCATCCCAGCTTGTTTCATTTTACCTAGTTGTGGACAGTTGCTTTGCGGGTACTGTTGCAGTTTAAGAAGGATGTGTATTTCCAAGGGAAGTGAGCCATAGCGCCGATCGCGAATCCAAGAGTCAATGATGATTCTTGATTTTGCAATTGCTTTGATCACAAATTCCTGCACGAGATGTGAATAAAAAAAATAAAGTCAACACGCTTCCTATTTTCTTTATATATCTATACCTGGGAAGGATCTGCTTTGAGGTGGACAAGGCGGGCTGTTCCGTACGCACCTTCGCCAAGGGTGTCGATGACAACATAGTCGTCAAGGTCGGGAAAGTCGATGGGCGGTGGTAGGTTGTCATCGGATGGGTCAGACTTGAGCAGCGGGAAGAGTGCCTTTTCTTTTTGAACGGAGCCAAAGCATTGGAAGCGACTAGGCGTGGCAGGGCTTCCAGGTGCAGGGCGGCGCTCGCTATAACTGCGTTTGACGGTGATGGGAGTTGAGGCTGCATGGACGTCGCTAGACGGTCGAAGTTCTTCTGAGGAAGCCGCCCGGCTGGTGCTTTGTCGAGGCACTGTATTGGACTGCCCTGACTCTTGAACGTCTACAGGTGGGTGAAGGAGAGGCGGTGTCTGTGTAGTGGTGGATGGACTTTCGGTGTGTGGGGATGAAGTTGTTTGGAAGCGACGTTTCGGCTTCCGTGACGATGTAACTGGCATTTGAGGGTTGGTATGACTCGATGGTTTTGATGGCTCGCTCGGTTGCTGGGAAGTGAGCTTGGTGGGCAAGGATGATTGGGTGATAGGTGTAGAGATGGAGGACACATTGTTGAAGAGAGAGGGATGGTAATCGTGGAATGGCGGAGCAGCCGTAAAGGCAGCAGTGGGCTTGCCAGCGCTGGTGGATGTGGAAGGGGATGCAGAAGGGGTGGATGAAGAGATGCGGTTGAACATGATCCATGCGCTATAGAGATCTTGACCATCGCTTTCGACCAGGCGGATATGAAGTTGAACATGGAAGGAATTGCCGTCGCGATGCATGGCCAAAATGTGGTGATGGAGACCACCTTCAGCGGCTAGGACCTGGGCGCATTCCTGGGGGGTGACCATGCGAGCTTGTTGTAGCATGTGGTGCTTCTCTAACAGGTGGATGAGCACCATGAATTGCGGCACCAGCTGGTCAATGTGCATAGAATCTGCAATATCACTCGTGTTGTATCCAAACAGGTATTTTGCTGGCACAGGACTCATGCTCTGGACCAGGCCACTGCGGTAGACGGTGAGGAGTCCTGAGATCGTGGGTAGAGAGGTCACCACGAGCTTGTTACCACGCACAGTGATCATTGATGGAAAAAATCGGCCAGACTTGCTCTTGCTGGCATAAAACTTGGTGTGCATGTTGGATAGCTGGTCGTAGTCTCCTAGTTCTAGAGAGGGTAGAAGCTTCTTGATCGATCGGCCTTTGACTTCGTTCTTGTCCTTGTAGTCGTATAATTCATGCAACGTCGACGAGTCGGTGTCCATGATAATGCCCTTGATGATGAAGATAAAGATTATAATATAAAAAAGTGGATTGGTTAGGTTCATCGGTTGTCGGCAGCCGGCCGATTATTTCCTTTTTTTTCTTTTTTCTTTCTCTTTTTCTATCCATTGCTTGTTTTACCTTGTCCATCTCGACAATCAATTGGCTTTGATAAATTTCCTCGAAAATCCAAAGATAGATGAAACGCCCTTGCTCTTGGTTCCACTTCTCTTTCAGCCAAAAGGAAGCCGAAGAGGTCTTGCCATGGTTTTTGAGAATGGTCAGCTGAGAGAATGAATGTGAGTGTTTGAAGCTGCATTGTTACCCCCCTGGTGGGGTTTAATATATTCTACTGTGGCTTTACAATGACGCCACACATGAGCACCATTCCGGTAGGGTTTGGCGGAGCATGATAAGGTCTTTGTCGGCGCTGCTTTCGATAATGCAGAATGTCCTCCGCCATACAGCGTGAGCTGATGTCGAATTTGGTGAAGATGGATTGGCCGATGGAAGAGGCATCGATGCCGAGGCACAGGCAGGCAGCATCATTGAACAGCAGGAGATGTCCGTGTTCATCCGTCGTTAAGATACCTTGCTGCTGAGGCAAAAAGCGGGTGGGCACATGCAAGGCTCGCATGTAACGGGATGCAGATGACGTGGGGCAGGACGGGCCATGGTGAACATTCGAGGCACTTTGGACATTGGAGGCACTCTGGCTTGTAGGTAGGGCGGATGGGTGATGCGAGTCATCTGGATGATCGGACGGTGATTGTTGTGAGGAGTGTGGTGAGGCTGGTTTTTGCTGACTGTGGGAGAGGAGCGCATGGATGTTGGCAGCAGCAGAGGAGGAGGTGGTTTGCTGAGCCTGGGTGACAAGAGATGAAGAAGAGGATACACGCTTGGCTTTGTTCATGGGGTGAGAAGGCAATGCAGGTGAGTCTGTTCCACTATTTGCGTATGTAGCTGAGGGTGCAATGTTGAAGTTGAAGGCGGAGGCATTGCAGGACGAGTGGCCATTTGTGTTTGACTCCATGGACAATGGCGAGACGCAGGGTTCGAGAGACTTCGTAGGCGAGACAACGGTCGGGTATTCCTGAGGCGGATGAGGTGGTGCCATGGCCACAGGTCCTTGGAAAAACAGAAAAGATGGTATATGCCGCTTTAAGAAGGAGAGGCTGGTAGCGCTGTTACTCCGATGCGAATTCAAGGGCGTCAAGGGCAGCTGAAATGACGGTGACATTGTAGAGGGTGGTGGTGGAGGTAGGGAAGCGTTGGTGGTGTTTGGAGGAGATGAAGGTTTTGAAAGTGGAAGAGACACAGGAGGACAAGAAGAGGGCGGTGAGATAGAGGAGGGATGTCGGTGATCAAGCGGTGGAGCTTCTGGCAGGGGTGTGGCCATTGAGGAAGAGGCGGCGGAAGCTAAAGAGGTGGCCAATGCGGTTGCTGCGGATGACTGAATAGGAGAGAAGGCTCGGGTTGGCCAGAATTCGTATTTCAACCGATGCTTGTCAGCGATCCCGATGTCTGGCTGCGAGAACCGACGAGCAGCTGTTTCTCTGGCATCGAGCGCTTCTTGCTGTTCTTCCTCTAGTTCGTCCAGGCCATGACGGATGCGGCGTACGAAATCCATATTTCGGTCTTCGTTGTGTCGTCCAAGCAACCGTTGGCTTGGCTGATTAACTGGTATTGGCCCAAAGCTGTAGCCGTAATTTGACTCAATGCAAAACCTGGCAATGTCAGTCTCGTCGGGTAAGTGCAAGCTGGCATAATCATTGACAATGCTGTTTTCTCGAAACCGGACAAAGCCATGTTGCGAGTCTTGCGAAGCAGCGGAGGCTCGTTTGTTGTTTCTTATTTCATGCAAGGACGATGCATCGCTCAGTTCATCTTGTCTAAAGTCAAAAAAAAAAAAGATCAGCAGCTATGGCTAATGATAGTGATGAAAGAACTACTAGGAGTCGGCAGGGTGATAAGCTTCATGCTTAACTTACATATCTCTGTCGTACTTATCTATGATAAGAATAAGAAAACAAATAAATAAATATGAAATAGAGTGAGAAGCCTTCCAAGAAGTCCATGTTATTTTTTTTTCTCCTACCTGCGCTTTGACGGGAGAAGCTCATGAAGCAAATAGGATGAAGTCAGAGGGAGTCGGGTAAAAGAATGGAGATGGGGGTAAGCAATGAGGACAATAAGAATAAAATAGGATATAGATCTGGTTGAAAGACAACGAATGGCAAGAGTGATCAGCAGAAGTTGAAGAGAAAAGAAAAAGTCGAAAAAAAGAACCGGGAAGCCGGCTCGCGTTTTTTTTTTTTTTTTTTTTTTTTTTTTTTGAAAAGGGTAAACGGGCTTGCTTCAACACCCCCCCACTTAAACGGGTTTCTTCTTCATATAGGAACTCAACAAACAAGCCTCTCATTGCCCTGTAAAAGGACGGTCTGTATGGAAGCACGTTTGCACCTCTCCTCCAGTTTCATCCAAATACATTCACTGGGGATCGGCATATGCCGCCATCAGCGCCGTTTTATTGGCTGGATAGGTTTGCCTATCAAAAAAAGGTTTCTTGTCATCTTCTTCCACACGTCAGGACATGACGCAAACCTCGGCCAATCCCAAAAGCTCCCTGAACAAGAGCATTGACGATGGTGTGAATCAGGCTATAAACAATGAAGAGTGGTCAATCGACCCCTTTCTTCGGCAGAGCAAAGGAACAGACCTGAAGACGCTGGTGATGACGGTTTCTACCAGGTGGAAAACAGAGCGAATCACATCGCGAATGAGCGATACTACAGAGCCCATATTATACAAATAACTTGAGAGAAAACGCAAAAAAGAAAAAGGATTTCTGAATTCTGTGGCATCAGATCACACAAAACAAAGATAGGTCATGTGGGACCTTCATCTGACATGGTCGTTTGACATTTTTTGGGTGAGCTGGATTTTTTTTTTTTTTGATCTCGGGCGAGCGGCATAAAATAAAATAGGGGGGCTGTTCTCCTTTTTTTACATTTCCTTGCAAGACGGATTGCTGTGGATAGATCGAAAGTCCAGACAAAGTGTCTATTTATTAGTTACTACATTTCTTGGATGATCCTCTTTAAACTTATTGTGCAACATTCGATGCAACGCCCCCCCCCCCGAGACAGTTTATTTTTGCTGCCTTGGCCAAAAAAGGAAATGCCTTTTTCTTTGATGATGTAGGGCAAAAATGCACAGACGGATTTGCCCTGCGTCGCCCTGAAGGCTAGCATTGTTTCATTAGGAAAAAGAAGTGAAGAAGAATGTGACCGTGGGGATTTACATTTGTTTTATAATCCTCAAGACTGCCCTGTACCTTTCGATACACAACAACAAAATGCAAGAAAAAAAAAAAAAAAGGGAGCGAGGGCAAAGGAAGAGCATGGGGACGTGAGCCAAAAATGAAAAGCAACTCCTTTTTATTGTATTTTATTCGATTTCCGTTTTTCATTCCATTTTTCCTCTCTCTCTTTTTTGCCTTGGTTTTTTTTTCCACGCGACCGTCCTCGATGCATTTGCTGTTATACGCCTTCGCTTTGCTGGTAGTCCTGTCCAATGCCTCGCCCTTGTACCGGCGAGCACCAGCCACCATCCATTCTACCTGCACTGTACCTGGAACGTTTGCCATCACTGTCGATGATGGCCCATATAACCAAACTTGGGACTTGATCAAATATCTCAACGAACAAAATGTCCACGCCACTTTTTTTATCAACGGAAAAAACTGGGTGTGAGTATCCAAGACCCATTAAGACAGGAGCACCCTGATCTGACCCTCGCTTTTTCTTCTTTTTATTTTCCCTGAAGAGACGTGGCGACTGACAGCACCCTAACTTCAGACGGTGAAAAAACGTACATGGATCATGTGAGGTTTATGCATTCGAGTGGCCATCAAGTTGCCAGCCACACTTTTACCCATCAAATCCTGACCGACCTGACCGAAGACGAAATCATAGACGAAATGAATATGATGTCCGACCTGATCTATGAGGCCATCCAAGAGCGACCGCGGTGTAAAAAAATATTGCCTTTTTCAAGAAATAAGAAGCCCGGGGATTGACTGCCTCCCCTTTTTTTCCTTCATTTAGACATGCGCCCCCCAAATGGTGCTTATGACGACGCAACTCAAGCCACGTTGGGAAATCTGGGTTATGAGTAAATAAGAACAAACACCACCCTGTCCCCCCCCCTCCCCTCGAAGTGAAGGACTGACGTTTTATAAAACGGCATATAGAATGGTACTGTGGGATCTAGACTCCAAGGATTATATCAATCATAATGCAACAGTCAATGAGCGCGTGTTTGTGCAAGCATTTAAAGACGAGGATCCAAAAGCCCAGGTAACGCCAGCAGCCATTAGTAGCAAGCCCGAAGTTTCCAAACCTACCCCTCTGCCTACCGGGTCACATATTGCATTGATGCATGACGTGCACTACCAAACTGGGCCTGAATTGATTCCTTGGTTGGTCGGACAACTACGCACTCGAGGCTACAAAATGACGACAGTGGCAGATTGCTTGGATGACCCCCGCCCGTACCAATAACCTTTTTTCCAGGATCTTCCTTTTTGTAACAACAGCACCTTTACGTCTTTGCTTTAATTTAAAAAAAAAACAAAGTTATTAAAAAAAGGAGGCAATGAGTACATACAGCATTTATTTTTATTTTTGATGAGGCATTTCCTTCTTCTTGCTCCCATCAGCTAATTAAAAAGCATAGATACAGGCTGGCAATGTGGTCAAGGAGAGCGAAAGGGTAATGATATCTTGTGGTTATCTATGATTGGTAGGAAAGCGGGCGGCGGCCAGGTTTGCTGGATGGAGGTAGTTGAGAGGACAAGGGAGAGGATGCAGAAGCAGAAGTCTTGTTCGTATTACCATTCTGGCTGGGGCGTCGCGAATGGTTGCGGTTTTTTGAAGGAGGCCGGGCGTGGCGTGAGCTGGGAGGCGTGACGTGCGCGTTTTGGTTGCTTGATGGATGATTGCTATCACTGGATGAAATGCGAGACCGAGGATGTTGAGATGAGCGATGACGGGGCTTTGGCTGAGAATAGCCGAAATCACGGGTATTGGCCATCCAAGGTTCCTGAGGAGTTTGCTGCAAGTTAAAAGAAGCAGGTGCTTGGCCCCATGTTGCCAAAGGCTGTTGTTGCTGTTGCCATGCTTGATCAATCGAGTCAGTGTGCGTCGAGGAAACGTCCAGTTGGCTAGCCCAGCCATGATCGCCATTGCCATTGGATGGTGCATCACCCCACTGTCGATGTGGTTGATCGTCGCCCCAGGATCTAGAGGCCGCATCGGTTGTCTCCTCTTCGTCCTTGGCCCAGTCTGTCTGCGGATCCCATGGTTGCAAGTCATGCTTGTACGTGTTCCAACCCACTTTTTTCGGCTTATTGCGCTTCAGCAAATCCTTGTAAGACGAAGATAGGCTAGTGCGATGATGGGTGTTCCGATGCTCGTGCTGCTGGGCATTGGAGCCTCGGTGATGGCGATGGTCCGGATCGAGCTTGGTCCGGGGAGAATGGGTTCTGTTGGCGGTGGATGGATTCAGGTGGGTATGGTTCAGCTGCATGGCCAAATCTTCGTCCATGGTGAACATTGGGTCGTCCTGGGTGCCTGGGATTGGCTGAGCAGTAAATGGCGGTTGAGTTGAGGCACCTGTGTCGCCAGGCAGAGTGACAGGTGGATGGCGCGGGAATTCTGGGTCTTGGAACTCGTTGGCATAGGATTCGGCCGGCTTGGTGGTGTTACCAAAGGGAGTGCGGACAAGCGAGGCGTACTTCCCGCCAGGAAGGCTGCCATGGAGGAATTGACGCATTTTTTCGTAATCGGGCTCGTCATTGAATTCCAGTTTCCGAGAGTATTCAATAAACCGGAGCACGCCTTCGGGCAGGCCAGCGCACAGGTCCATCATAAAGGTATCTACCTTGAGCTGCCGCATGCGGTCCCAGCCCGCCTTGGAATTCTTTGCTTGAATGCCAGTCCAGGGTAAAGTGCCGAGCAGGAGGTCCAGTATGATGTAGCTGATGCTTTCAAGATCGTCGCGCCGAGAGTGAGCCTTGCCACGGTGCACGTTAATGGAGGCGTACCTGGCCGTACCGATTTTGTTGCGCATATGCTTACCAGGCTCGCTCGTGACCTTGCCGGTGTCTGGGTCTTTCCAGAATGTTGCCAGGCCGTAGTCGACCAGCCACAGTTTGGCACATGCCTTGTTAGGCCACACTTGTTCAAACAGCTGCTGCCACGTCGGGGTCCTGTAGTTCAGGAGTGGCATGCCCGAAGCATCTATTGTTTCCACCATCTCAGGCTCGGGCAAAAAGCTCTTGGGACCAAATAGAAAGTTTTCTGGTTTAATATCACGGTACAACACCCCGCGATGGTGCACATGTTCCATAATGGACACCTATAAAAAAGGTAGTAGGTTATTGAAAAATAAAACATGATACAGTTTTTTTTTTCTTTGGGACTTACCATTTGACAGCCCAGGTCAACAACCACTTCCAGTGGCATATCAGATACACTGCCACGTACTTGATTCAAGCTTGGGCCAAGGAGATCCATCACCAGGCAATCAAAACCGTCATATTGCCCATGCCAGTGACATTGAGGTATACCGACTTGGGTTCAAAGAGAAAACCGGTGAGCTGTGCAAGAAAGCAATGATTTTTTGCATTTGTTTTGCTGCTTACTCCCACCAGCTAGGAAATCATACATCATATTTTCATGACCAAGTTGACGATGGCGTGTTTTCATGGGTTCTCGTTTGATAGCATAATGACGGCCAGTATCTAGATCTCGCACTGATTGAACAAAGACCGTGAGTGTGATTCTCTTTATCCATCCACAAGGGTCGTAATCATTCATTCATTGACCTTGTATGTCTCATTCCCCTATTTCATCATTGTCATTTAAGAGAGAGCCATTTAGCATTACCTTCAAAGACCTCACCAAAGGATCCTTGGCCAATTCGGCCAAGCACAATCCACTGATCCTCGATAATAATATTGTTGCTGTCAAGGCTAAGATCGGTCCGCGTACTTTCATAGGATGACGGTTCATGTGGCAGAGATCCAAGATGTCGTTGGTGTTTACCAGCACTGTATGGAGGGATGCGATGTGGGCTGGTCATCAACGAAATACAGTATGGAAAACGTTGAAGTGCGTGAAGAAAAAAAAAAAAGAAAAAAATACGCAAAAAAAGGCAAATCAGCTTTTTTTTTTTTTTTTTTTGGTGATGCTCCGCATTTTATTTATTTTGGCATCTCTCATTCGAACCGTTAATGGTGAGAGTCATGGCTTTTAAGACTCTTGGATGCTTTTTTGATGAACTTGGCAGCACGGTGAGCAGCATAATCCACTTGCTTGTCATCGTTTTCATCCACAGCTTCAGCAATAGCAGCAAAGGTCTGGCTAGAGTAGCCTTCCCAGAGCGAGGGGGCATAAACCACATGCTTGAACCAGGGGCGGGATTGAATACCCTTGGGATCAAGGAAACCACGTTCAAATCGAACCAGCTGTTCATTGACGGTGGCTACTTGAGCGGCAAGGTCTTCGGGCAATTCAGAGTCTTTCAAGTCAGAGTATTTGGCAAGCTTCTTTTCCAGGCGACCCAAGGTGTTTTCAAAGCGATTGCTGCGACGGACCATACGCTTGAGGGCGCCATGCAATTCGCTAAAGGTCTTGCCAGCATATTTCTCAATGTCAGCAGTGTACTTGATCAATTCGGCGGCATAGTCGGTAGGGTACAGAGGAAGCACACGCTCGTCTGCCAGGCGCAACACCAGTGAGCCAGCAATGCGGGCCATGGCAGCATGGTATTCAAAGGTAGGGTCACCGAATTTTTCCATCCAGTGGAAGCTGTCGTAGTTGCTGTGGTACACACCATAGTCACCGTGGAAGCTCACATCCACACTGGTGATACCAAGATGATCCAAAAAGGCCGTGAAATCGGAGCCTGATCCCAGCTTGCCCACCACCGGCTTGCCACCCTTTCCTTCGGTCGTGATGTTGGACCAAGCGTCGTAGCTATTCTATTTGGTGAGTTCATCCACTCGTCATGTTTTCCTCTCTTTTGCCGCTTACACATTCAGGTTTGTCCGAGGGTCGGTCACGTGCTTGGTGATTTCATAAAGCAATGGGTTCAGCGAGGGCGAAGCACTGGCCTCGAAATGAACGCCGCTGACGGCAGTATCCATGTTGACATACACAGCACCTTCCTTGTCGAGCCATTCGCGGTTGTCTTCTACCCATTCGGTTGAACCAACAAGGCCGTATTCTTCAGCGTCCCACGAGCCAAAAATAATCGTACGGCGAGGTTTCCAACCTGTCTTGAGCAATTCCCCAAACGAGCGAGCAATTTCAAGCTAAAGCCAAGATGGCAGGGTGAGGATAAGCTAGCCAAAAAAAAAAAAAAAAAAAAGAGGTTGCTTACAAGAACGCTGGACCCAGAGGAGGGGTCGACGGCACCATATACCCAGGCATCACCTATCACTCCTAGGTGAGAAGTCACTCGTGTCAAGAATATAAAAACTTACGGTGGTTGCCAATGATGACTGCCTTGTCCGCTTCGTCGGTGCCGTTGATGCGGCCGATGACATTCCAAATAGGCGTGATCTTGTCATCCACGTGGTTGACCAGCTCGACTTCGCCCAAAGTAGGGCCAGAGTAGTAATCGATCGAGTCCAGTCCGCCTTTCCAGTCCTCCTCACGGATCACGCCATGGCCTTGGGTAGCTTTGAGCAGAGGCAGGGCGTCGCGGAACGACAAGGGCAACGAGGGGATTTGAGTCATGGCAGGGCTGTCTTCACGCTTGATGCGGGGTGCATCCTTGGTGGCGGCATAACCGGGCGTCAAGGGATCACCAGCCAAGAGAGACAAGTATTGCACGGAGCCACGCTGAGCGGAGCTTTCTGAGCGCCATGGACCTTCTGGGTAGGGCTTGGCATCATGCATGAATGGGAATCCTTCTTTATTGAGGGCACCGTCGTCAATAGGATCGCTGTACTAAAAACGGTTAAGAAAGATTTTTTTGCGTGAGATTTTTCTTATGCCAGGAGAGATCCACTTACAATCAAAGCACCCACGCAGCCAAACTTTTCAGCAGCACGCAATTTCAAACCACGGAAGGAGCCGCCATAGCGCATCAAAGCAATCGTGCCTTGGACTTCAACACCTTGGTCAACCAAGAACTGGAAATCCTTGAGCGTACCGTAGTTTGCGTAAATCACTCGGCCCTTGGCTGTGCCGTTCTTGGAATAGCCTATGAGAAAAAAGGGTTGAGCAGGCCAATCAAAGAGGAGGTTCGTGTGGATACCTTACCGTGGAAAGTGGGCACAGCATCCGGATTCAGACTTGTTTCATCTTCTTCGACAGGGTCTTCACGAAGGCTAGCTTCATATCTCAGTTCTTCGGGGCCTGATATCAGGGCTAGGCTGCGGTGGATGGGGTAGTTGAGCAGAGGATAGTAAGTGGATAGCTCAGCTTCAATGCCATATTCTTCAAAACGATCCTTGGTCCAGACTGCTTGGGCGTAGTCGCTTTCTGTGCCAGCCAAGTGTGCTTCCGATGTATAAACACGCAGGTTTTCGTGGATCCGGTCGGCTTCAGGTAACGTCAAGAACAATTCTTCTTGAGCAGTCAGAGGCCGGCTGGGGAGACGAGGCGTGGCACCTTTTTTTAAATAAACAGGTTATGAGCACGACCAAGAACAGGGGTTTCTTTTAAGGAAAGGTGGTTCTTACGATGATTGTACTGGCAAATACCAAAAGCAACAAATGCAATGGCGCCGGTTGTCAGGGTGATGGCCACGGCGATACGCTTGTAGTTGTAGCGTTGGCTGTTCGTGCCAGCGCCAGCACCAGCGAGCAATGGTGCTTCTTCATCCGATTTACTACGGAACCAGTTGTGTACATTCTGGTACCATTTTTCAGTGGGATTATCCACAGGTAAAGCAATCTGACCTTGACCCATGAAATAAGAAAAGTAAAAAAAAAAAAAAAAATACGTGAGCAAAAAAGTTTATATTGCTTATCCCCGCCGGCGGCTCGGTCGAGGAGCGTGACGAAAAAGGAAAATGCAACCCAAATCCATTTGATGACCATGCTTCTGATGGTAAAAGATCCCCCGACTTCATTTACGAGTTTCCCACCCATTTCCACCGAGACAAAGGTTCCTGTTTCATTTTGTTCTTAGAAAAAAAATGCTGGATCAAGATAATCTCAAAAATGAGGTCGCACAAGCCCTTGAAAGGGAAAAAAAAAAAAAAAACTAGGTGAAGGACCATGGTTCTCTCTATTTTTATGGCCTGGTTTCTAGCTCGATATCTGTTTGTTCAAGCTTGGTATATCGCTTGGTCAATGACCAAGACTTTTGACGCCATTCCGCTGTATAATGAGTCCACAGTCGCACAATGGTAATCGTCACAATCGCCCGATTCGGTTGGATACGGTCTAGCTGGAGTCGATGTCGGCGATCGAGAATCGTCCATAAGCACGCCTAGATAACAAAAAATGAACATCCTGAGTCTATCCTTGGCATCTATCCCTGACTTTACAGCAACAGCCAAAATCGAACCCAAGGTGCAACTTGAGGTGATCATAAACATGAGCACTTGCTGGTAAATCACCGCGTCCTGAATTTCTGCCCCAGCGACCAACAGCCCAACCATTGTGCCCGGTATATTGATGAGACCCATGACACTGACTTGAGCGATGATCGGTAGAAGAGCCATTTGAATAGCTTCGATGGCTAAAGGACGCGATGCTTCGTAGCGCGACGCTCCCATCGCCAACCGAGCATCTAGCATTGGCGCATGCAGGCTATCATGGCATAAAGTAAAATCAGCCTATCTTTCTGTAATTAGCGTTTGGTATCTACCTGATATGGCCCAGGCAAAGATCAATCGCCACGGTGATACTGCCTATGGTATTGCCGAGGAGCATGCCAATGATGGGAATGAATTTCTGCGGGGTCCAAAATGGCGTTGCTCGAAGCGCTACAGCTGTGCCTGTGATGCCAATGAGGAAGATGGAAATCACCAGCAATCCGAAAATCCGAGGAAACTAGAGAAGAAAGATTTGATGAGCCTTTCTTTTGTTGTTTTGGCACGTACAATCCCTGCAAAGGTGTGTTTGGTACGATTGAACACGACTTCATACGACCCCAAAAAAATAAAGGTCACTAATAAAAGCATTTGTAAGCGCTGTATTCTCAGTCATGTTTCCCTACTTGTAATGAAGAACACCACCCAAGGATTGTTGACACGCAGTACATCGTCCAAAAGAAGCCCCTATCATTAAACCATGCGGGTGAGCGAGTTTGTCTCTGTTGCCCGTCAGTTCTCTTCATCCATCCGTGCATACCATCAGCGACAGTTGAACAACGCACCTAACACTGGCAATGATGAATTGTGTTTCAAGCTCCAAGCCTAGGTAAAAACTGACCGTGCCTGATAACCTGTGAGCTGAGGTGAACGCAAAGGCATCTCATCCTTTTCATTTTTTTACCTGCGGCAATGATAAAGCTGGTAGCTTTTAACACGTCCCACCATGTCACCTCTACTGTCGCATTCTGGACCTCGAGCATAATTATCTGGTCAAAGACAAGAGGAAAAAAGAGAAGAAGATCGCCTGCCACCCAAACCCTGCATTGGTTCTAAAAAAAGAGTGCATATCAGATTGTTTCCGTTGTGTGACATCAAAACAAGCAAACGGCGACCACCCCATGTCACATGGCTGGAAGCTTGCCCCTCATCCTTTGTTCACTTCCTACCACCTCCAGTTGAAGTTGCAGGCAACCATTTTGTAGGTCGCACTGTAAGTTGTAGAATAAATACCATTCGCGCAGGGTATGGTGGAAATTGGTGCAAAAAAAAAAAAAAAAGGTTTCCTGCTTATCTGATTATTGTCGTACTTTAAATTCTTTGTGGGCCTGGAAAGCAAGGAATTCTCTCAAATATGGATCCGCGTGCCTGCTTAGTATGTCGACAAAGAAATAGAATGAGAGAAATAAAAACTCTGGTGACAGGTAAAAAAAAAAAAAAAGGAATAAAACTGGTCATCTGCTGGAAGGGTTGTCATTACTGTACCAAATATGGCTGGATCCAAAGAGAGAGACCAGTCTCATCAAACACTGGATACAAGGGGGTGGGGTTTAAAAAAGAGGTAAAAATGAATTCGTCATATATTGAAATGGGCTCAAGCGCAAAATGTTGAGCTGACTGTACCAACCAGTGTGTTCTTTCTATCGTCACAGGGGCTTGAAAATAGGCGTGGTTGCCTTTTTTGTGCCTAGAGAGAGCTCTTTCATTGAGCAGCTCTAGCTCTGTAGCGGCTCGTCCAAATGGCCTATCGTTGAATGGATGGCCACTTCGCATCTTAGTCTTCCCATGCGTAAAATTAAAGCAATTCGATCGAGGTCAGGTTTTTGATCATTTTGGCCGGATCACCTGGGAGGTCCATGGGAAAACAGGTGATTTTTAAGCTGGCGGTTCGGACGAGTCGAAGCTTAACTTGGAGAGAGTTACCTGGGCAACTTTTACCGATCTGTCTGGTTTTTCCACTGTCCTCATCCTTCATAAGTTTGAGTATCTATGCAGAATTTCACACTGATCCATTTAAGACAATGGTGCTGTGAAGCATTACTTTTATTTTCCCCAAAAAAAAAAAAAAAAAGCGGAGACGAAATTGGAAGCTGCATGGTATGACTGAATACTACTGTAGCGTCTGGAAAGTCTGTGATTTTAACTGTGATCATTTGTGAGTTGATAAAGCTATGTGCAGATTCATCGAAAATCAATTCACCTGAAATGCTCATACGAGCACAGTTGGATGACCTTGCATCTGTCCGAAGAGGAAGATCGTCAAAAAAGAAAAAAATTGAATGCCGCTCTGCGCTTTTGAGCTAACGGATCAACGTAATACTACGTGCAGATCTACCTTATCGACCAATGTTACCTAGACGGCTGCGTGGTAGGATTTGACACATCTGATCTCCTAGACAAAAAAAAAATTGACAAGAAATCCTGGAAGGGGTACAGGGCCACATCTATCGAAGCAACCCAAAGCACGTCTGCCAGGTAACCACCGTATGATTTGAGTTGGATGGTTTGGATGAAACAACAATGGGGCTAGCCTCCTCTGATTTTCCCTCCGTAGCAAGTCTGGTGCGAAAGAGAACAACATACCGGACAAGTTGTCACGTTGCCTATCATTCCTACCCATGAGGGCTCCAGTTGGCACAAGAAGACATGGATGTCTATTTTTCAGCCAATGAGATGGTCATATTTCCTACTTGACACCATGGTGAGAATCACTCGATTCGTCACCTTTTCGGTGCCTGCATGTGATGTATTTTTTTGGCCTCGAGGCATGCCTGGCAAAGACGCATCGAATTGGGGGAACTGGTGGGAGAAGAAGACGTGACATGGAAAAAAACCAAACACCGACTGACACTTCAGTTGGGCACAAACCCAAACCTTGTGGTTCATGTGATCTTGTTTGACAATACGAGTTGGTGCAAACATGCCTCGGAACTACAAAGCGCCGCCAGTGTGAGAAAATAAAAATAACCAAACTTTGAATAAAAAGAGGACTCTCATGTGGAGGCAGAGAAAGTGGCGTTGCTGATCGCTTCTTCTTCCCATTAATTTTTTTTCTTGCACTTTTTGCATTTTTTTCTTTTTATTTTCACACGTTGTCTGCTCACCTTTTCCGACCACTTTCGATGATGCGGCCGACATCTACGACGATTCGCATTGACTTGGAAAATGACACATTAATTATGCATGGTGCTGTCGATGACTGTCCAGGCTGTGTTCTGCGAGGGGTTCTCAACCTCACCTTGAAGCAGCCTGTGAAAACAAAGGCGCTTGTGTTACGCTTTCTTGGCAAAATCAAAATCAGCTGGACACAGAGTAAGCCTCAGCCTTTTCATAGTGTGCAAACCCGTAGAGAAAAAGTAGTCAAGGCGTGGTAAAAAAAAAAAAGAAAAAGAAAAGAGGACATGAAAGAAGTGTGGTGGCGTGGACATGGTTTTTGAGAAAGTGTTTTGGTGACACTGAACAAACCACATGCAAGGAAATAAATATTTGAAAAAAAGGGATCGACTGAAAATGGCAATTCTTGGTGGAACGGGAGGCATTATAATTTTACTTTGTTTGATCCCAACTGACCAACCCCTTTGACAGATTTAGGAGCGTCTCAAGAGCGATATTTTGAAGATGAAAAAGTTGTCGTTCAACATGAATGGAGTTTCTTACCACCTCAGCTTGGTGGCAAATCCATCACTCTGGGGCCAGGATCTTATGCCTACGATTTTGAGCTGCCGCTCAAGGGAGACTTGCCCGAAACCGTGAGAGTGGGTCAATTTTACCTTGTCAGCTACCAGCTCAAAGCCTTGCTACGGAGACCTCATCTGCTACCAAACTATGCTTGTCACCGTTTTGTGCATCTGACACGTCACCCTTTACCGCTTAGTACAGCCTATGACATGGATGCTGATTGGTCCAGGAATTCTCTTTTGCCCCTGTCGCCCACGTTTTCCTCCAGTACATCTGACAGTCCCACACCTGCCGAGTCTGATCCACATGATACCTCTGATCTACATGGCACCTCCGTGCCGCCGAGGTAAAAAAAAAAAAAAAAAAAAAAAAAAAAAGAACAGCATGGCTGACCCCCTTCTTTTTTTTTTTTGCTGCAGCTTTTGGGCAAGACGGCAGCATCCCATGTATTATGGGATGAACGAGCCGATTTCGGTTGTGAATCAATGGACCGACAAGATCGACTATGAGATCAGCCTGCCGACAAAATACTTTCACCACGGCGAGATCATTCCGGTGCACATCCTGGTGCGCGCTCTTGTACCTGGGGTTCATGTGCGGTGTATGAACTGCACCTTTAAAGAGTATGCTTCGTGCAAGCCCATCAATGGCTGGTTTGGCGGCCGGACCAAGTCGCACGGTCGGATCCTGTATTATGCCCGACACAACCATGACAGCAGTATGGACGCCGACAGCATCCAAGAACCCTGGGACTTGCGCCTGATGATACCCATCTCCTCTCGTGTAGAAGATACTCAATTTGATCTGTCCAACGAGGCTTCCAAAGTACGTCACAAGATTAAATTTCAGCTCAACATCATTAATCCCGATGGTCATCTCTCCGAATTGCGAGCTGTGCTGCCTATCACCATCCTTGCCCAGCAATCTGGTCACCTACCAACCTATGAGCAGTCCGACCATAGTTCCTTCCCCTACAACCCTTCCTTGATGTCTCAGCTGCTCCAGCAAAATGCCTCCTCTTCCATCCTCCCATCCCCGCCTTGTATACGATTACCTACCTATGATGAAGTCCAATGTCACTGACATTATGCATTTTTTTTTATCGATATCCACAACCAAGTCCAGAATAAAACTGACATGCTTGTAAAAACAAAGTTCCACCTCATTCGATGCGCAGGCTCTTGGTCATTCTGTCGTTGTGCAACAGGGTAGAGGATCTAACGCCTGTCCCTGTTTCTATCGAGGTAGTAGGTGCCTTCAATGTCAGAGGCGTCCTCCAAGCTGCTGCTGCTGCTGCTGCTGCTGCTGTCGTGAATTTCGATATAGTTGTAATGATTGATCTCGCTGTCGCCGTTGCTGCTGCCGTAGTTGTCGTCGTCGCTGCCTCCGTAGGTGCCGTCGCTACCTCCGTAGGTGCCGTCGCTGCCGTCGCTGCCGTCGCTGCTCACATCACTGCTGTCATCTGCAATGGTAATGACGTCACGGGGGTTTTCGAGAAGAGGCGCCTGAGATTCGTCATATTGGACACGTTGCACATAGGTCTGGTAGGACAGGCCGCTTTTCAGAAAAGCCAAGAGTTCATCCATCCACCGCTTGGACACCGCCAGGTTTTCTTGTAGCCATTCAGCCAGCTCTTGCAGTAGCGCGGGATCGTACATGGTCTTGGGTGCATTTTGTGAGCCTCTCTGTCGGGATTCATAAGGGATCAGTAGCACATGTTGGATATGTGTTTCGATAAATGGATCCATAGCGTCACCAAGAATGGCTTTGAGTTCGTTTTGAATAAAGGGTATCAGCTAGGAGAGAACTGTTCAAGACTGTATCCTCAAGGACCTTTTGATTTACCTTGGGTATATGATGAGGTTCAATGACTGTCAGGGATTGCATCGGGGCCTGCGGAGGTGGACAGAAGAGATACGGAAAAAGGTTTTGGTACATGTGTCGTCGGCGCAGCTGCCAATGTTGAAGAGATTGACGGGTTTGGACGGGCTGTGAGCGAGAAGGATTGTGCTTGGTTGCGTTGGGATCGACCTTGTATTCTTGGTAGTTCTGGGTCTTTTCATTGACGTTGTAGATCAGGGCTTCGGCTGGATTTTTGCACAAGGGACAGGTGGGCGTGATGTTGATCCACTGCCGAATACACAGAAAACAAAACGAGTGGAAACACTGGCGTACAAATGTTTCGTTATCAAACTGTTGGAGGCAAATGGTGCACATGGAGCGCTGATGGCTATTGTCTTTGCTGGATCCAGCCGCGGCAAATGGGAATCGCTTGCGTTTCATCCTTTTCCTTTGTGTTTGTTCAGACAGAAAGGAAAAGCGCCAGAATTTTTTTCGGGGTGTCAAATGGGGGGGTTTTTTCATTGAAGGCACCGGTTTTTTTTTTTTCCTCCCTTTTTCACTTTTCACTTTTTCAGAAAGATGGGTGCCAAATTAAAACCAACAAACAGCGGTGCAGTGGCTCAAGTCAGTAATGTTGTTTCAAATAACGATAGAGATAAACGACGACGACAAGCAGGCGAAGGCAATGTTGGCAAAGAATTTCAAACCGTAAGTCACTCCAAAACCAGACATCGTCTATCGAAGCAGAAAAACAAAAAGGGAAAAAGAAAGGGCAGATGTCAGCATGCTAAGGACCAACTTATATGTATTCCAGATTGACTTCAACACATTCGACATGTCCGTACTGAGGAAATATGTGCGTGTGCACAATCTAAAAATCAACGACATGAATGACAAGGAAGAACTTGTTGGAGCAATCTCTCGCCACTTTGCAAACCAGACGGTAAAGGAAGTCGATACCATTACTTACTTTCTATACACAGCTCATTATCGAGGTAAGTAGTAACTAGCTGAACATGCCTGGACACTGATTTATCTATTTTTTTTTTTTTTCAATAGAAAGCGTCTTGCGCCTTCCGCTGCAAATCTGAGCATGGCTTTTTCCCAATGTCACGTTTTTTTGAATTAAATTCCGCGCAAGTGTTGATTCCCAAAAAAAAAAAAAATCAATCACAAGTGAGCTTACAGCAACCGTGTACTGCTTGATGTGGAAACCCTTCACACTTTCTAATCTAAAACTTTGAAAAAAAAAAAAAAAAAAAAAAAAAAAGGCGCCCGACAGACGGAGAGGACGCCGAGCATCAGAAATGGCTCGTAGCAACTTGGTGATGACAGCATCACCACCAAAAGATTTGCGGTATTCCATGCCAGTTCACCTTGCCCTCTGAATTACCAAGCTCGACCAGCAGTTCTACTTGATTTTTTGATCACCTTCGCCGAGCACCTCACCAGTATGCATGGAATGGCAACGTTCGCACGCTTTCAACTGAATTTGCCAGGTCATGACTGGCATGCCGCTCGCTTTGTCTCCAGCTGAATCTCGTCAGGAAAACAATGCACGCTTTTATTTATTTATTTATTTATCCTGCAAGGGAGAGGTCCTGTCGGGCAATCCGAGGTCATGCTCGTGTGAAGCTCCCTGTGCTGTGGTGTCCACGTGATCATGGCGGCCCAATGGCAAATGCCCGATGAAAAATCCGAGCGGCCTTGCCTTGTTTACACTTTTTTTTTTTTTTTCCTCTTTTTCTCTTTTGACTTGATCCTTCTTACTTCATCCTTTTATTGCGTTGATTAGAGTGGTTGTTTGGCAACACGCATTCTACCGTTTTGTTGATTCGCACGCCTATTCCTTTTAATTAAATCCCTGTCGTTGACCACCTGCTCTTCTTCTCCCGCTAATTTAATTTTTCCGGATCTCAAACTCATTGCCTACTTCTCCCTTGACTCTTCCCCACCCAATACTCGATATATCCACCCATCCTGGCTATTTATTGTTGAAGCTATTTTCCCCTAGTATAAATACATGGATTCATATATTAGATTCCTTTAGATCCCTCAACCATTTTTTTTTCTTCCTGCAATGTCAATTAACAACGATGATGCCAATATCATTCAAGTCCCTGAATACTTTTATGAAGTGGATATTATCTACTTGTCACACATGATAGGTAAGAAGCGGCAAAAAACACATGTCGCTCATCACCCATTTTTTTTTTAGCGGATATGCTAGGACGATTAACGAGCCACAACGATATGATTCCATTGACCCCCTCCACCCTGACCCGATTTCATTCACGGATACCACCCAACATCACTCTGACGGACTATTTACGACGCATCATCAAATTCACGTCGCTGGAAAAATCGTGTCTGCTAATTATATTGATATACATCGACCGTGTCTGCGAACGCCACCCGCATTTCACCATCTCCTCCTTGACCGTCCATCGCTTCCTCATCACCGCCGTCACTCTCTCCTCCAAAGCCCTGTCGGACTCCTACTGCACCAATACATTTTACGCCAAGATTGGCGGTATCACCACCCAGGAACTAAATGCCTTGGAGCTGGAATTCCTGTGGCTGATCGACTGGCACCTGGTGTCCACCGGCGTCATGCTGCAGCAATACTATGCCAACCTTGTGGAGCAGCATCCACGCTATGAGCGCCTCGTTACTCCTCATCCCCTCCATCCTTCGCTCTCCACCGACACCACCAGCTCCAGCCGCAAACGCCGACGACGAAGCACCCTTACGGCTATACCCGACCTGGATCCCGTGCAGAATCCCTCCGCCCCATCGTCGTCCTTGAATTCAACATCCACACCCCCTCCTCCGCCTATAGACAACGATGGTACGCATACCAGCGATTCCGGTCGATCATCTTCGACAGAGGATGAAGAAGAAGCACAACGGATCTGGGCTCATTTTGATCAACTGGCTGCACAAGACCATATTCCCTATGTTGCCTAAGTTTTCTATTTTTTTTTCCGCCTTTTATCACCCTGTAGTTCTACTTTCCCGCGTCTTGTATTGTATTTGTTTAGACCTTTTTTATTCTCTCCACGTTCCTGTTACATCAATTTTTTTTCTTTTTTTTTTTCTTGATGTGCCCCCCTGCACTGTGAATAAACATCTTTACCCAACATGATGAGCCTCGAGTGATTTGACGTCTTGCTTGAGTGTGTATACGATTCCTGGGCAAGCTCTATTTTCCTGAATATCGACCAGTCAACCACAATTGGTTCTCCGACACTCGGGCAAGCCGGCAGGTTGAAAAAAAAAAATGTCAAGCGGTCCTCTTCGAGGTTTTTGTTTTTTTTATTTTTTTTTTTTTTCGTATAATCCCAAATATTTAATCATGAGCATGTGGACAAGTTATTCCCAGGCCTATGTCAATCCCGACAATCTGGTCGAGGCTGAACGACAAGTGGATTCCTTCATGAGCCTGTACAACCGGTAAGTGACTCCTTGTTTTGTGCGAGCGGAAAAAGATCTGAAGTCGAGCCTTTCATTTGCAGGATCGTCGAAAAGTGCCAAAAAAAATGTATCCCAACACACTATCGAGAAGGTGATTTGAATAAAGGCGAGATGGTATGCATTGATCGATGTGTAGCTAAATATGCCGCATTCGAACGAAAGCTCGGTGAAAAGCTGCAAGAAGCCTACCCAAACTCGATTCCCAGTAACCAAGCCAGCGCCCAGCCAGATCCATCATTACCCTCGTTTTAACGGTCTCCTTTTTGTGTATTTGTACCTTTGCCCACTATTTTTTTTTTTTTTTACCCCACACCTACCTTGCTTATTTTAGATCTCAAAAATGTACATAAACAGCCTCAAGAGTGTAGATTTTATTTTTTAAGATGTGATTGGGTATCCAGCGACAGAAGGGAGAGGGAGGGAAGGCGATCATGACTTGAACCTTCCCATGAGATTGCGGGACATTTGAGCTAAGCTCTGCTGCTGATCATTTTCAGGGAAATATGGGTAAGGGGGGCTTCGATATCCGAGGGATAAGCACCTGGAGGTAGCTCATTTTGCTGCGAGGGCATATTCATGTACTCCATCGGAGGACCCATCGGTGGTGGACCCATCCCATCATGCACAGGCATGCCCATTGCTCCATTGTCAATAAAGTAATTTTTGAAGTTGGCAGGGTTGAGAATGATGCGCAGCTTTTGTGTGTAGGCCCACAGGCACCAGGCCCAGTAGAGCTATATTGTGACAAGCCGGTGAGTTGCCTTGCCCATTTTTGCTTTTTCTCCCATAGGCCTTACGAAGAAGATCAAGAAGATAATCATCAATGCAATAGCAAACTTGAGCTCATCTTGCCAGATCTTGCTGCAGTTGTAAAAATCCATGTTGATCGGCACAGTGTAATTGACGGCGCTGCCGCCCAGAGTCACCTGATCGTCCACTTGGCCCAGCGATTCCTCGTAGCACCAGTTTGCATTGTCTTGCTGGCCGATGCCAAACACAATGATGGTCACCATAAAATCCACCAGGAAGCAAATGACTGTCAGCCATACTACTCGATGTGCATGGTTCAACACGAGCATGGATTCAAGATAAAGTCCCGCCAGCGCCGAGCCTGCCGCCAGAACCAGGAACACGCATGTGATGCCCTGAGCAATCAAAGCTCCTTCTGCGATGTATGAGTACAAAGCTATGCACAAAAAAAAAAAGGAGGGTGGATATGAGCTTTTGCTTGGCGTGCTTCTTGACTTACGGCTTTTGAATTGGAAAGCGAGGATACAGCCATACAACCCAATGCCCTGTGAGAAAAAATAAGGTGGTCAGACGATTTCTTTGAGCACGGTACAAGGGACATCCTCCTTTTTTTTTTTTTTTTTTTTTTACTAGAAATGGCTTACAATCCATATCAAACAAGCAATGGCTCCTCCAGCCCGAAGGGACATGATCCCGCAAAATTTTCGTGTAAACGAAGCCTCCATGATGACCGGCTCCTCCGTCAAGCCGCTTATAAATAAATTTTGCATAATCAAACAAGCAAGGGCGTCACTAACAATGAATAAGAGAAAAGGAGAGAAGGAAAGAAAAAGATCCGTTTTGAATGCATGGGCCAGGTTTGCTTGTCACACTGTCAACAATTTCCAAACTAGGATTTTTGCATTGCATTGGGAAATTCAAAGACCGTTGACACATTTATTTTTTTTTCTGTCCATTTTTTTTTTTTTGCTGCGCATCTTCTAACAAAGCAAAAAGGAGAGAAGGAAGTGTAGCAATGGATATCAAAAGCGGGAAAAAACATAGAGGAGGAAGAGGTCGGCCATAGCTTTTTTCTTTTCCTTTTTGGCTAGTTCATGCTGGACAGAGGGCGTTTGCGGGCGCTGGATCGTGGCTTGAGGATGTGATCCAAGCTGGGTATAGACAGGGCCACATTGTTGAGATCAAAATAGCCATTCGCATGTTTGACGTCACTTTCGCTGGGAGTATAAGTGTAGTTTGTACCTGGCGTCATGGTATCTCCGTCTTGAAGTGTCAGGGAAGCCATCCGCAGCCAGGAACGTAGCAGCCAGGTCAGTACCAGCGAGACATTGTGTTTTTTGTCCTTGCCCCACGATTCCCAGCCAGACCGAGTGATACGGTTGATAAGCTCCCCAGCTGCTAGATGAACAAAGTCCGAGGGGAACTGCCATACTTTTGCCTTGAGTTTGAGCTTGGCAGAGGGTTCTGGCTATAAAAATCGGCTAGGTGAGTCTATGGCTTTTTCTAACTCGCGTCTCTGCTTACTTGGTGTAGCATGAACCGGGGCCAAGAGCACGACTATGATTCAGAATAGAAAATCACCACACCCGTCAAACAAGTCAGGTGACGTCCATTTTTTGTTTGCTTTTTTTTTTTTTTTTTTACCTGGTACAGGCCAGTGTCCACGTAGCCGCCAAAGTAATCGAGAAAAACCTCGATTGGCTGATAGTAGAGCATACGCTTGGAAGTCGAGGTGTTTTCGGGCTGAACAGGCAAAGGTCGACAGCCGGTGCATTCACGCGTGCAGTCGGGGCAGGTAAAAGGGAAGGACGAGTGGCCAGCAGAGATGACACAAGGTCGCCGGCCAAAAATGCTCTTCAGATCCAGATTGTAATGCGTCTGTAGTACCTCCAGGTCAAAAATTTGCTCGCAGTGTTGGCAAAAGAATTTGTTACAAAGGTACTGAAAGCAAGAAAAAAAATTAGCTAAAGCTGAACACCAGGCGAAAAACATTACCCCTTGTGTCTCCCGGTACATTTCAATGCGTCGGCAGATTGTTGCCAGCGAGAATGCATCGGTTTGGTAGCACTCCCTATACAAGTCGACAAATGAGCGGGCATGACGACCAACGGTCCCTGCTCTGAATTTCTCTCTTCAAACTTACAGAGGTGTGTTGACTTCCGGGGTGAGCACGCATCGGCCAAAGGTGCTATTGACTTGTCTGATGACATCCGAATAGAGGCGACAGTAACGCTGTAGACGGGTGGTGGGCATTGCATTAGTGCTGTCATGAGCTTCAGCGATCCCAAGATCATTGGACAGGGTGTTTTCAGGCTCGTGCATGTGGAGGCTGCACATGTGGACACACGAGCGGCCAGTGGCGTAGCACATCATGCACAGGTCTAGGTTGCACTCGCTGCACTTGTAGTATCGATGGAAAACATCGCAGTGGCAAAAGTCGCACATCACGTCAAACGAATAATCGGCCCGGTCGGGCGTAGGACTGACATTGACGTCATCTTGAATGATTTCACTGTCGTCAACTTCTTCGGCTGGGAGACGCTCGATCATTTCCGGCAGGAGCACATGCTTTGCAAACAGATGCAGCAGGACTTGGCACTGGGAGAAAAAGGACTTTTCGCGGTGACCACTGAGTGTTTTCGAGGTTTCCATGTTGTTCAAAATATGTTTCAGAGCAAAGTAGACGGTAGCCTTGCATCGGTAGGATTCTGGGCGGGCGTTTCTAAAAAAAAATTGGGTGGTTGGTTTAACATCAAGAAGACACAGCTATTTTCTTTTATCCTACTTTTGATACCGAGGCAGCTGATCGCGGATGCCATAGAGTAGCGACATGTCTGTCATGCGGTTCCAAGCAATTTTCATAGTGACACCAACGTTGATGACTTGGTGGTAGCAGAGACTTGGCACAAGCACCAAATCGCCTGGGCGCTGGTTCACTACATATGTGCGAATGTTATACTCTTGCAGCTGCTGAAACGAAATCCAAATGCGTTCGCTATCGACGTAATTTGATGGAATGTTATTGCTAGATCTTAGACGGGCCTTTCGGGCTACCAGGCATTAAAAAAAAATAAGCCAGAGTAGACTTTTTTTTTTTTTTTTTTTTTTTACCTAATAGGTCATTGCTCGCTTTTCGAAGTAAGTCGTACTGGTCATTTGGTATCATGAGCCACTGAGCATAGGCGCCATTGTCAGCGTATGTCATGAGGTTGTGGCCGATGGTGCCCGAAATGTCGGTATGTAGAGGAGTGCCGGTGCCAGAGCCACCAAAATAACACAAGAGATTGATGGCCTGCAGGTGTTTGGGCATGATACCAAAGAGATCATTTTGACCCAAAGGTGCCAAGCAAGATGGCATCAAGGCTTGCAGTTTGCTCAAGTAGTTGGGAGGGCAGTCTAGGTCCTTTGCATAATAAAAATCAGACGCGTCCATGATGCCGGCAGACTGGAGTGGAGGTGGGTCTTTTTGTCGACGTAGTAGCGGCACTGGGCTCGCTGGCACCTGAGCAGCATAGGATGGGCAAGACTTGCCTTGGCGTTCTGATTCGTATAGATCCTTCGCAAAGTTTGCCATGGACATTTCTTTCCTGTCGCCGTCTTTATTGACGCCCACAATGTCTTTTTTAAAAGAGAGAAAGAAAAAGAATCAAACGCTGGTCTATTGCTTCGGTACACCAGCCTAGGATCATTACCATGTTGACCAAACTGAATGGGGATATTGGATATATCAAAAAAGCCGGGATCCCATGCACTCAAGTTGTGGAAATTGCTGATGACGAGCGGCTTGTCGTTCGACTTGCATACCTTTAGCACAATGTCGAATAATTCCTCATAATTGCTTTCCGTAATCAATAGGCGATCTACAGAGGTAAATGGCGCCTTGAGCTTTGCATCCAAGGGGAACACATCATAGTGCGACGGCATAACATCCATCAAGACTACTGCAATCACAAAAAAAAAAAAAAAAATAGTCGCAAAGAAGGAAAAAAGCCAGTGGGTCGGCTTGGTTAAAAAAAAGAAGGTGCCCCAAGAGGACGGAGCGAAAGAACCTGCATTCGGCATTTGAAAAAAGGACACGCACACCGTGTCTCGCTGTTTCTTTTTCTTTCTTTCTTTCTTTCTTTCTCTCTTGCTGCTTTTCCACATGGAACGTCAATAGGCAGCCTGGATTGCACACAACAAGACGCCGAAGAAACCGCTGCTTGGGCTTGAAATGAGACGGATGCAAGGATCGCATTGTTGTTTGAAAAGGCGCTGTATGTCAAGGGCCGTCTGTTGGAAAGCTTAACCTGATGACAGGAGGAAAATGCTGGGATCATCGCATATATCGGGATCAACCTGTCACCTCGCCCATTTTCCTAGCATCCTCATCGTCGGTCATGGCCACCTCATCTTCAGCTAAGACCCCTTTTTGAAAGAAGGAAGAAATTCGAAGTTGCCACAAGTTCCTGCCGTCCATCTTGGTAACGACGCAGAAGAAACGATGGTATGAAAGCTTTAGCCTTGACCACCATCAAGAACAATGCAAGCGCCAACAGTTTAATCACTTGACATGGTTGCCAGGATACACAAGCCTCTGTGATTAAATACTGTAGCAAACGGCTCTCCAAGGTGATTGGTGCAGCTGTAAGTCATAAAAAAGAAAGGTGGGACTTTTTCAAATGTGCTCACTTCCCAAGACCATCGACGTCGTACTTGGCTTGCTTTGACGACAGAAAGCCATCTATCTGGTATACGTCCACTCCCCCAAATAACCACCAGCATAACAAGACTGCCCATTTTGGAAAATTGCAGAAAGGTTGGGCGGAGCCCATCCAATGTGGTCGTTCCTTGACATTCGTTAGACCCCAGGACGGATAAATCCAATGGTGACCGTCGATTTTTAAGCAACTAGTAACAGCAAATTGAACAGCGACCAAGCAATATTTTTTTGCCCATCCTACAAAAAAAGTGGCTCGCTTTGTCTTGCGTGTCCTCCTTGTTTCCACCTTGCTCGAAAGCGCGAGCAGCGATAACACCGCTATGACCAAGACCACAAAGGAGGAGGCTGCTAAAAGTGAGGTAGCGCGGCATCATTTAGTATTTCTCAGATATTGAAATGCTCACTTCTTTTTCTTTAAAAAAAAAAAGCTGCCCATCAACGAAAAGCGCCGTATCGAACGAAGACTCACACAAGCACTGGATTAACACCAAATGAGGTAGTCTATGGCTCTGATGTTTCTACGCGGAAGGCATGTAGGATTTGTCGAACGGCTGTCCTACATCATGGAGATACAACTCTTCAGGCGGCACTGGAGCATCCCACACATTTTCAACCACTTATTAAACTGTAGGAATAACCTCTAGGCTGTGCCTTTGCAGTGACAAAGGCTAGATGCGGAAATCGAAGCCAAACAAATAGAACTGCATGAATTAAGAAGAACATCTCGGTTTGAAAAAGGAAGCGGAAGAAGACATACTTCTTCCTGGACTCCTATGAATCTTTATTTTTAGGGCGTGGGCATGGTGAGTGCAAAATATAGTTTAAAGTTAGCAATGCATAAAGCAAGGAGTTCCCTTAATATGTTTTGCTATTTCTCCAAATTTAAACATGCCTTGCCGGCTGCTCCCCCCCCTCTTTTTTCTTTCTACCTCCCTAATACCCAACAACAGTTTTCTTTTTTGCCGTCGCCCTTCCTCGTGGCTCTTGATTTTTATATCTCTTTCTTTACCACACTTTTTTCTCCATCAGCAGTGTAGTAGGTTCTCTTGGTAGGTTAAATGACGATTCGAGGCGAGCTCTCGAAAGATAGAAAGGTCTAACCTTCCCGGCTCTGCTTTTTTTTTTATTTTACGTCGCACTCGGTTTCTTACTCCTCTTTTCTTTCGTTTCTTATTTTTTTTTCTTCCTTTTTTTTTTTTTTCTGTGTGGACTTGCTCTATCAATGACATCCCCTATACCCTTGGTCGATCTGGATACACCATCATCGTTTGATGCTATTGTTGATGAATATATTGATATGGTGGATGGCCGACACAGTATCGAAAGCTTTAATTCCGCTTCCAGCTCGAAAAGCGACTCCAATTCATCCGTGTCCAGCCTCCTTTCTCAGAAAAGCAACAGCCCCTCAATGATGCGCAAATCCTATTACGAACCATCGCTCGATGACGACAACATCCTCAACAATGCCGTCCCGAAAGATGAACAAGACCAGCTGATTGGAGCCGCCGATGATTTTGACGAGCCCACCACCTCCACAAAACGCACAAAGGTAGCCTCTACTACCCTTCTTATCTCGCTCACCCTCCTGTGTTTACTTTTACGATAGAGAGGCAAAACATGGCTATGCTTTGGCTTTTTTGTCTTTTTGCTCTCCGGCTGGCTAATATGGCTGATTGTGATGCAAAACTTGTCTCCAGGTAACGCCAATAGGACCCTTTTAATGAGAGACACGTGAAATAGGATTGGAACTCATCCCTCTTTTCATCCGTGCATAGACGCGACAAACGAAGACGAGACGACAGTAAAACACATCGACTTTAATGATATCTTCAATACGGACTATACACCAAAACGACCACGCATCACCTGGGCGAACGATGGTAATAAAAAAAAAAACGTGGCATTTTTGGAAA
Organism: Hesseltinella vesiculosa; assembly: GCA_002104935.1. Taxonomy (NCBI): domain Eukaryota; kingdom Fungi; phylum Mucoromycota; class Mucoromycetes; order Mucorales; family Cunninghamellaceae; genus Hesseltinella; species Hesseltinella vesiculosa. The sequence goes on along the minus strand of MCGT01000016.1, from coordinate 287,669 downwards.
ACACGGCTCACCTTGCCTTCATTCTTTTACCAGGCAATCTGACTGGCCATATTGCCTTACTGGATCGAGCAACGAACAACCTGCTTGTGCAACATGTGGACACCAAAAAAGCCCAACTACTTGTCAAAGGCTCGCAGCTCGTACATGAACACATCGACAATGATCCAGGCTAATCCCACCTATTTTTGTATGTAGGTAATGAATAACCGGTCACTGTCGATCGATCATTTCAGCTTTTCTCAGGATCAGAAACACATATTACTTTCGGCCAATGCTTCAAAGGTAATGCCTGACGCACTGCAGCAAGGGATAAAAAGGACCCCCCTACTCATTCATTGGCGTACCCAACAGGTATGGCAACGATCCAAAGTGTCGACAATGTACGTATACAATCGAGCGCGCCAGCACCTGTCCTTGCTACTAGAGCCTGGCGTAACGGTATCCTTTGCCCAGTGGAGCCCGACAGGTCGCCATATCGCCTATGTGCGTGAAAATAATCTGTACGTGACAGATCTGGCTACGCACACACAAATCACACACGACGGATCCGACACTGTTTTCAATGGCATACCTGACTGGGTCTATGAAGGTACGTGTCTGCCGTTGAATGAAAAAAGCAGCCAACTCGCTCTCTTTTTGTGTAGAGGAGCTGCTGAATCAAGATCATGCGCTGTGGTGGTCCCCTGATGGCAACCGATTAGCCTATCTCCGCCTGGATGCTAGCCAGGTGCCAGTACTACACCTGCCTATCTATGAGGAGTCCGCAAACGACATTTACCCATCTGAGCAAGCCATACGATACCCAAAGGTAACAAACAAAAAATGACTACCATCCCATCCCAAGCTTATATTTCGTTGTAGGCTGGTCAAGCCAACCCCATGGCGACGTTGCATGTGTATTCGCTAGAAACCGCCATAGACAGTGTTGTGTTGGGCAACGCGACGGTGGCAGCGACATTATCCCCAACCAATGGCCAATCCCAGACAGACTTCGATGTGGACGACCGGCTCGTGGTGGATGTGGCCTGGATGACCGATGACAGCGACGTGCTCCTGTTCAAACAGACCAACCGCGTGCAAGACCTCCAGATCACCAACATAGTACAATGGCACAACGGCACCAATGCAACATTGTCTACCCTCTCAAAGGATGCTCCGCTAGACCGAGGCTGGCTGGACCAAGGCATGAACATGCGCTTTGTCAGCCGAACCAACGATACGCTTGTGTTTGTCGACTGGCTCAATAACGACCAAGGTTATATGCACTTGGCTCAGCTCACATTGCGCTTGGATGAAATGGCCATCGACAGAGTCTGGCTGACATCTGGCCCATGGGAAATCCAGGATCGCTCGGTGGTTGTGGATCCAATTCGACAAAAAGTGTAAATCCTCCGCCCAAGCTCATTTCTTCATGTGTAAAGCTTACCCACCGTCTTTTTAATTTTATGAAAAGGTATTTTATTTCAACGGAACGCTCGCCGTTGGAACGCCATTTGTATATGTTATCACTGGCAACCGCTGAAAAGACATGTATGACGTGTCCTGACGACATCGACCTGACTGCGTTTTACGAGGCTACCTTTTCCCCGGACAAGAGCTATTATGTGTTGCATTATCAAGGCCCTGACGTACCTGTCACTACGATCCATCATGTCGATGACAGCAAGATTGAACTTACCGTTCAAGCCAACGACGGCCTTAAACAGAAGCTCGCCAACTTTGACCTCCCTACCAAGCGATACGTTACCATCACCAGCGGCGGCCGAGGTAACTCCACAAAAAAAAAAAAAACCAAGAGAGAAATAAGCTTTGTTCATTTGCCGGCTTCTTCCCAGAGCTGCACGTGGAAGAACAGCTGCCACCCGGCTTTGACGCGACACAAAAGTACCCGGTGCTGTTCCGTGTATATGGCGGCCCCAACTCACAATCAGTGACGCACGAATTCCAGCTGGATTGGCACACATTCCTGTCTAGCAAGCTGCAATACATTGTAGTGACAGTCGACGGCCGAGGTACAGGCAACCGTGGCCGCGACTTTCGAATGGATGTGCGTGGCCGCCTTGGCACCTTGGAAGCCGTGGATCAATTGAATGCCGCCCGCCATTGGAGTCAACTGAAATACGTTGATGCATCCAGGATATCCATCTGGGGCTGGGTAGGTCCAGGTCTCGGCTGGAAGAGAAGAACGTGTATCCTCATTGTATCCCTTTGAAATAGTCCTTTGGAGGATTTCTGGTTGCCAAGTGTATAGAGGCTAACCAAGGAATATTCAAGGCCGGCATGGCAGTGGCTCCGGTGACAGACTGGCGTTATTATGGTACGGACAAGGCGAGTGATGGATACCATGGCTCAAAGCCCTTTTTTTCCCTTTAGATTCGGTGTACACAGAACGATACATGCTGACACCCGACATGAACCCAGAAGGATATCAACGTAGCGCAGTGACCAACATGACTGGATTTGCTAACACCAAGTTTTTATTGGTACATGGCACCGCCGATGACAATGGTAAAAAAAAAAAAGATCGAGCCGAGGGGGTTTTACACAGTTTGAAACTTGCGGTCTGATCCTTTTCTTTTTTGGAATCAGTGCATTTCCAAAACACCGCTATCCTCGTGGATCGGCTTACACGTGCTTCGATCCATTCATACCGTGTCCAGTTCTACACCGACAGCAATCATTTTATAGAGCACCATGAAGCCAATGCCAATATGTACTATCTATTGACAGATTTCTTATGGGAAAGGTATGACAGTTCATGCTTCGAGCCGTGGCTCACGCCTAATTTATCTCGTTTTTAGCTTTGGCGGAGAAGACTATCTGCATTTACGAAAAGAAACCTTTGGAAAGTTCTCGGGTGACGTGCCTCCTCTGGATTAATGTTAAGGAACATCCAATAAAGCATATTTTTAGGCCAAAGAAATCAGAAAGGGTGATAGGAAGACTTTCATGAAATCGAAAAGGAGAAGAAAAGGAAATCAACGAGAAGGTGCTTTGGATGACAAACCTTTTTGAAAATGTCATCATCGTCATTTTTTTTTTTTTTTTTGCTCGGCGAAGCTTTGCTGATTCAGCGACTTGATTGGCCAGGAGTGACCGCTAGTTCATTATTTAAGGTCTTGGATGTTTTTTCTTTGTTTTTCTTTTCTGTTTTCAATAATACAAAAATATATTAGAAATGGCTATCCAAAACTACCCCAAGAACCTCGAAGAATTCAATGCTTTGATTGCCAGTGATAAGTTGGTTGTCGTTGACTTCTACGCTACCTGGTGCGGTCCCTGCAAGATGATCGCCCCCAAGTTTGAAAATTTGGTGGACGAATACACCAACGTCGTGTTTGCCAAGGTCGATGTTGATGAAGCTTCGGTAAGTTTCTGATGGACCATTCGCTTGCAGCTACAGTAAACAAATAATAGTGGGGCTCACACTTCTGATATTTTTTCTTCCAGGACATTGCTGCCGAAGTCGGTGTCCGTGCCATGCCCACCTTCTTGTTCTTCCGCAACGGCAACAAGGTTGATGAAGTTGTTGGTGCCAACTTCGCCAACATTGTCACCGCCATCAAGGCCAACATGTAAGCGCAGCACCCTTTGCTGAAACATTTGGTAAGTCTTGGGGAGAACAAAAAAATGTTGGGGGCTAGGCACTGATTTTTTTTTTTTTCATCATGCTTTTTTCCAGATTCTTGTAAATTGACATTTGGCATAACTGAAATAAAAAAAAATTAGAAAATTTAAACAACTCGGTAGTGGAGGTTTTTATTGCAAAAGATAGAAAGAAAAAAATAGGCTATATTACAAGGATGCGGTGGAAAAAAAAAGGGTAAGCAATCTACGAGAATGGGGACCAGCTGGGGTGACTAGGTTTGGTGTCAGCAGAGGAGGCATCTTGGGACCACATGGTGTTGAATCGATAGCTATCACGCAGGTGAGCTGGGGGATGCAAGAGGATGGGCTGCTGCAGACCTGGCTTTGAGTCCGTGCTCGCGTGTTTCAGCGGCAAGAGTGGGATCGAAGGCAGATCGGCAGCTGTGGGCTGATTGGGTGGCGTGGCAATGGTGCCAAGAGACGAAAGAGTGGAGGAGGAGGATTTGGACGACGTGAGCCAATGGTGGCGTGACAGTGACGAGGACGAAGAGTTGGCGGTGGAGAGGGAAGATGAAGAAGAGGAATGAGAAGGGTACATGGACGATGGGGCAGGCAGGTGGGAGGGATGATCGAGATAGTCACTGTGGGCAAAGGGCGGTGTTGCTTCGGCCGAGGTTGCGGCGATGGGCAGGGCATTCGGATAAGAGGCGTGTTCCAAGCTGGCCAATGTTGTGGCTGGTCGTGGGTGGGACAAAGCAAAAGGATGCAAGGAAGGCTGTTGATGATGCTGCGGTGGCGGCGGGGTCAAAATGGCGTGGTAGAGTGGAGGCTGCGCCGAGGAGGCCATGGCAGCCTGTCGCTGGTGCTGTGTTTTGTAAAATTCGTACTGAATAAAGGCAAGATCGATTTCTTCGGGAGAAATGATCAATTGATAATCCTACGAAATCACCATTCAAAAACAAACGTTAAAAAAAGGGTCGTTGGGATGACCGCAGCTTGCTTACCATGAGGGTGAGCAATTGCTGTTCCATGAGATTGATCTCCGAGACAGTGAAATGCACAGCATAGCGGGCCCAGTGTTTGTTTTTAGGAGATGTGTCGTGTAAGCTTTTGGAGGCAACAATCAGGGTGGCCAAAAAGACGCGATGGCAGGTGCAGGGCATGCCTCGGGCCAGGTGGGCGAGGCGGCGCTGCAAACGCTCCAAAAAAACCAAGGTGGCCAGAAGAGTGCCTGGCTTGACACAGGAGCGTTTGATCAAGGATTGGATAAAAGAGCCCAAGGAGGGGAGCATGGGCATGGAGGGTGTGCCCGTCATTTGACATGGTATCACGAGGCGAGCTTGCTGTGTCACATATTGAACAAGGCGGCTCGATACTGGCCGATGGATCAGTTCAAGCAGCCGCTGTTGTCGCTGATCTGCTGACATCATTTTTCTCTTCTATCTTTTAATTCACGCAGCCAAAAAAAAAAAGAAAGAAAGAAAGAAAAAGAGTAAAAGCGAGAACGGGATAGAGATGAGTGGGGGTTACAACAACGGACTTGTTGCCACTGCCCAACTTCAAAGCTTTGTGACAGTAGATCAAAAGGAAAAAAAAAATCAAACGGGGCCCAGACAATGAAAGGAAAAAAAAAATTAAAATAAATAAATAAATAAAAAAAAAAGAGGGGCATGCACAGGATACAACTGAACTGTTGATTACAATCAAGGCCAAACATTTCATTTATTCAAAGCCTGTTTCGTTACTTTTCAAGTTTCTTCTCAGCACTGAACAACTCTTTTTTTATTGTTGGTCTTAAACAAGGAAGTTTGTCTCAAGCATCTCTCGATCCTTGGCTATAAGATCCTCTTTGCTCGCAAGGATCAATGAAACGTCAGCATGAACTACTCTATCGTCTTTCTCTCCGTGAACAACAAATACTCTAAGTCAATTACCCGAGCCCTTTTTTTACAAGTCACATTGAAACCAATTCATGCAATGGTGTTCATTTTTCTTGGATCTCGATTTCTCCACTTTTCCTCGGACGGAGTGTGAACTATAGGATGAGGCTCAGTTGGACAAAAACCCTTGCAAAGAAACAGTGACATGGACCAATGCAAAGGATCTGTTAAGTTTTTTTTATGCAGATGAACCACGGGGTTCAAACTATAAAGTGTATCCCCTTGCAGACTCAAAAAAACATGGCAACCAAACAGATACCGAGGAACCCGAGGAAAAACGTTGAAATTGAAACAATTTGGGTTGAATCGGCGTGCGATTTTGATGAGAAAAAAAAAAAAAACGGGGTTTTTTTTCATCAGAGATGAGAGAAATGACGTCTTACAGAATTAAGCTAACGTTTATGCAGCATGTCACCAATGCTTCCTGAACCTCCCTTTGAAGAAGCTCATGCGCCAATTGCCAAGAGAACAGGATTGACGGCGTGGGGTGATCGGGACGACAATGGCAAGAAGATCACCTTATTATGATCTGAACAAATCAAGGAGAAGCGGACAAAACAAGGAGGGATAAGCGTTGAGCCCTTGCCAAGGAGTGGCAGGGTGTAGAAAAAGGAGCAACGTGAACGGATCGCACTGTTCTGATTGTTTGACTGGGACAAAAATAAAATAGACTTCAAAAGTGATGACAGGACACGTTTTGCTTTTATACGACGATTGTTGCAGAAGATCAAAATAGGTACATTGGCCAAATGACCTTGGATTGAATCGACGTGCAACAACGACTACTTTTGATTGGTTCAGGTTTCAACCCAATTGCCTGACTCTGAACGTGCCTCCCTTTTTCTTTCCATCCACTTAAAAAGGAAATTCTATTGCAGCGGGCTTCACATTCAACACACATTTTTAAAAAAGGGTTGGCCTGTTTCTTTTTTTCTTTTTCTTCTTCACTTTCTCACTTTTTTATCCTTTTTGCTTGAACGCTTTTGTGACACATCCCTTTTTTAATTTTTTATACTGGAAGCCGAAACGATTGTCATTGCAACTCAACGCCACGAAAGAATTAATCTGAAGATGTCCATATCCAGTGAAACATTGATAGCTGTGGATGCGTCGGCATGGCCCAGCAGTTATTATGGTCGTACAAAGCGTGTGGATCTTGAAAAATTCTTCCTCAAGGTGCAGCAAGAACATGAGGCAACGCTGCAGCAAAAGAAGAAGGTGCGCTTCCATCCTGACCCACCCACCATCTATGAATATGAACCCGAGTATGACTTGTTTGATCGCCTTGTTTCCAACATCCAAGTCGCCAAGAAAGACACTTGGCCCACCTATGCTCGCCGTCCTCAACGTCTGGACTTGAGGCCTGTCCGCAACACGCATTATACCCAGCCCACCTGTGCTTCCCCCGCCTTATCCACCTCCTCGACACCTTCCATTTCCTCGACACCTTCCATCTCCTCCTCTGCCAGCTCTTGCTCTTCTGTCCAATTACCTACCATCCTCACCTCCCCTCTCGACCTGGCCCCCCTGCCCATCCCTACACCCTCCAGTTCCACCTCGTCCAAAGCCTACACCCACAAGCTTCCTTCTCGTCGATCATCCTCACTGTCGCCTCCCTTGTCGCCCGTACCTTATCTCTGCGACGACTCGAGCGATGACGATGGTAACAACATCATGCCTCAAACTCCCACCACTGCTCCATTTTCTCCCACCACCATCACCCGCAAACTGACTGCTGTCTTTTCAAGAAAGAAACGCATCTAATGAACATGCCTGCTCCTTTTTTTTTTTATTGAAGCACTTTTTCACTCGTGCCACTTTTTTTTATCACCACGCTCCATCATCTTTCCAACCTCCTTATTGTGCCATTCTCCTGTCCATATCATACTCATTGTCAATTGTGTATTCTTATTTTTATTTTTACTTTGCCCCCCCTTTTTTTTCCGTACATTTTTAAAAGAATTCAGCAGATACCCTTCATACAATAAAAAAAGCTGTGCCTTATTTTTGAAGTTTTTTGATAAATCCATTTTAATTTTTTGATGGTCTTTTTTTTTTTTGTGGTGATCTTGCAAAAAAAAGCTATTTACAGTTTCTCTCTGAAAAAAAGGGGGGAATGGAGAGGGGTGGAAGCAAAAAAAAAAGAGGGAGTGATGAGGGGGGGACGTGGAAACAAAAAGAAGAAGGGAGAACAATGAAATCAAGGCAAATACTGCTAAACAAGAGTGAGAACTCCACATGTAAAGTGAATATATAAAAAAAAAGTATAGAAATAAATAAAAAATGGATGTGCGCAAGGGGTAAGGAGGGAGATGTAAGGAGGAGGAGGGGCCAAGCTCACGGGTTCATACTATTATCTTTGGGGTGATAATACCGGGTAAGTTCAGTCAACGCCAACACTTGGGAAGATTGGCCAGCATTGCACAATTGAAGATGGTGGTCATAGGCTCGACAAGCCGTCAACATGTCTTGGGCACTGGCAAAGGCCTTTTGGGCCACATTCAAAAAGTTTTCATCCTTGTACCGCTGTTGCTGATCCAAGAGCTGACCAAATGCATGTACGCTACGTCGCAAGTGATCAAATTGCTGACGCATGACAAGTTCACGGTGCTGTTGTTCTTGCAATGAATGTGGTTGGGTGGGCTGAGTTTGCGGCGGTTGCTGTTGATGATGCTGGTGCAGTTGATGAATCCCATTGGCATTCGACGTTGGCAAGGCAATGGTGGATGGAGGAGGCAGCAGCGTCGTTGCCGACGATGCGGACGAGGCGCTTGTGGCAGGTGCAGACCGAGGGGCAAGCGCAGCTTGTAAAGGAGCTTGGCTGGTGGAGATGGGAGGCGGTAACGGGGCGATCATGCTCATGTCCAGATACCCATTGTGCTGTTGTTGCTGGTGTTGCTGGTGTTGCTGGTGCTGCTGGTGTTGTTGGTGTTGCTGGTGTTGCTGGTGCTGCTGGTGTTGTTGGTGTTGTTGGTGTTGGTGTTGTTGCTGCTGATGCTGCTGGTGCTGTTGTTGGAGTTGATGTTGGTGCTGTTGCTGTTGTTGTGACATGGTATTGACATTGGCATTAGTGGAAGGAGCAGCAACAGATGGCGTAGCCGAGGCGGCTGCTTGCTGTTTCTTCTTGGTCGCCTTTTTCTTGGCAGGTTGGGCACGAGGAGGGGGTCTGGTAGCAACGGGGCTGGTTTGGTTCGACGCATGAGGATGCTGCTGTTGCTGTTGCTGTTGTGGAGGAGGGGGTGCGTGGTGGTTGGCGTTATTGTTGACAAACCCAGGGTGCGTCGTCTTGTGATTCAACGTCAAGTTGGCTGAGCGTTTGACTAGATCAATGACAATCGTCAAGCTGCCCGAGCATGGATACCGGTTGGTCAGCTTGGGTGGGGTTTCGAACTGAATCTTTGTCTTGTCGGGCTTGCGTTGCTTGATGATATCCGATCGCTGTGAACAGTAGTACCGAAGCGTAGACGTGGTGTCTGGAGCGCGAGTAGATCGCCGGCGATCCTTCATACTAGCAAAAAAAAAAAAAAAAAAAAAAAGAGTCAACTATTGTCATTCAGCCCTGACTTGAGCGTCTTACCTAAAGTTAAACTTGGTGCCATCAAGGACATATTCACAGATGCGGCGGCCGATTTGGGTAAAGCTGGGTGGGGTAGGGCCGTTTTCACCCGTCGTGGTCAGTTCTGTAATCACTTGGACAATATCAAGTGCATAATGAGCCCGATCATAGACCTTTTCTTCTTGTAGCTTCAACACAAATTCATGCATGGACATGAGCGGTGCTTTGGATTTGTCGCTCTGCAGTGTGCGAGGGGCGCGCACCGTCGAGGATGCCGTCGAGGCTGGTCGGGATCGTTTGGCAGGCTGGCTTGCCTTCACCTCATGCACTGTGGCGGTGGGCGTAGGCGTGCTGGTATTGGAGGGTGGGGCCGGCACGACCGAGCTGGGATTCATGTTCAGGCTGGTCAATTCATTGGGTGGAGACATCTCGTGGGGCATGACCTGCGGATGAGCAGGATGGGGATGTGACTGCTGTTGTGCATGAGGATTCCCGTGAGGCTGATTCAAGGCGGCATACATAGGCGGCACAGGGCGTGACGGCATGGGGGAAGGCTGTTGCTGCTCATTCGCATCCTGCTGTGGCTGCTGTGGCTGTGGCTGGGGTAGCTGGCCAGGAGGGTGTGAGAGTTGAGGTTGGGCAAACAACGACGAGTGAGAAGGGTGAGAAATGGGCAAGGGCAAGGACACCGAAGGAGGCTGCTGCTGCTGCTGCTGCTGATGGTGCTGCTGCTGTTGTTGTTGTTGCTGCTGCTGCTGTTGCTGCTGCTGCTGCTGTTGATGTTGTTGTTGTTGTTGTTGTTGTTGTTGTTGTTGTTGTTGTTGTTGTTGTTGTTGTTGTTGTTGTTGTTGTTGTTGCTGTTGTTGTTGCTGTTGTTGTTGTTGTTGTTGCTGCTGCTGCTGCTGTTGAAGGAGCTGCTGGGGAAACGCCGATTGTTGTGGGTGCAGGTGAGGAGGCGGTTGTGTACGCATAGCACCCAATGAATACATATTTGGCTTGTTATTGACATGTGCTTGGGGCTGCTGGGATAGAGCCTGGGGAATGGTGGTGGAGGGAAGTGACATGGCCATGGAATGCGAAGGGGGCGAGGCCGTCTGCTTCAACAGATACGACGACGCTGATGACACTTGCTGCTGTTGCTGTTGCGAGACTAGGGTGGGCAATCCAGCGGACGCCGGCATGTGCTGAGCAGGAATTCCCAACGACGACAGCTGCGAGGGATGCTGATGCTGATGCGGATGAAAGGTCTGCTGAGGATGCGGCGGCTGCTGGTGTTGTTGTTGTTGTAAAGGAGCCACTCGGTTGAATTGGTGTGGTGGCTGCTTGCGTTTTCGTTCGTCCATCAGCTCATAGGGTGAAAATTTGTTCTGCTGTTTTTGCTGGTTTCGAGATTGGCAGTAATCACAGACTTTGTAACTGCCATGTTCTGACGATTGGTAAAAGTGTATGGGGCGGTCGACTTGGCATTGATTACATTTGTGCATGATGCCGCCGACTCCATTACTTGGAGGCAGTCGCTGCTGCTGCTGCTGTTGTTGTTGCTGTTGTTGTTGCTGCTGCTGCTGGTGAGGATCTCGAGCAAAGGCAGAAGGGTGCGGCGCATAGGGAGGTAGATGATGTGGCTGATGAATCCCATTACTGAGAGCAGCCGAATTGGGTGTCGCCAATGTGTAAGTATCTTGCTGCGAGCTTATCATGCCCTGTCGATGTCGTTGATGCAATCCAGAAGAATTATCGGACGGGTGATGATAAGGGGAAGGCCCATTGGACATGAGGAAAAAATACGAGGGAAGCCAAGATTAAACAAAAAAAGGTACAGGATATATAACGTGCACAAAGCAATCAAACTACAAGATTACAATTAAAAAACAGATGAAGTGAGTGCTTCTAAATAGTTATCATAACGAGAGAGTGAAAAAAAAAACAAACAAACCCATATCAACAAAAAAAAACCCTTTCTTTCATCTTTTTTTTCCCAATCATCCAATGTTTACCTTGTGCACAATCAAAAGCAAAGCTTTTTAATAAGATGGTACTGGTATGTTGATGAGAATACGGATCACAGAGAGAGTAATCAATGAAGTAATTAAGAAGCAGAAAAAAAGAGATGTTGGTAGAAAGCCCAAAAAAAAAAAAAAAAAAAAAGCTTGTTTGGAGCAGAGCCCCATGCATTCAATGTCCGAAGCTGATGTATTTTCTCGCTCGGCCATTTCTTTCGCCATCCAATGCTTACAGGTCATCTGTTCCTCTCCAGGAAACTGGCAAATTAAAACGGATGCTGATTTGTCCACCAGCAGTAGGGTGAAGCGGAAGGGTGGACTTAGGGGAGGTGAAAGGGAGTGAAAGTGGAAGGTCTCCCTATTGGGCTAACAAAGAGAAAGCCATGGATTTTTGAGTGACAAGAAGAAAGGGGGGGACCAATTCACATGTTATAAAAAAGAAAACGGTGATCTCGATTGTTCGTTTGAAAAGAAGTACTGTGCATCGGCCAGCGTACCAATATAGATTTTCAGGTACTCGTTGAATGTTAAAAATGAAACCGAGCTTTCCCCCCCCCAACATGAAATGTCAGTTGCTCCCCCCCCCCCAAAAAAAAAAAAAGCTTATTATGCAGTTTTTTTTTTTCCGGTCAAAATGATATCTTCAAAAAATGACGGAGGATGGCTTAATCGTGTTCCTTTTTATTGATCGCTGTTAACAATCGCCAAATAAACATTGGACACTGATCTGCTGTGAAGTCAATGGTGTCTCTGAAATCTTCGGGAATTAACCGAGCAACAGCTCGATCAGAATGGCCCAGGAGTGGTATATAGCTGACATTGCCTTCCGCTTCATTGGAAAAATCCAGTCGGAAATGCAGTCCTGTCACGTCCGTTCAAAAAGAGCGTCAGACTCGTTCTTATGTTTCATGAAAAAAAAAAAAAAACCTACGTCCAACACGACCTTGAAGTTCACAATGGACATCGTTTTCGCGCTCAGTGTGACTCGTCTTGATATCAATGCCTGTGATTTTGTAAAACAGTTCATTCTTGGCTGCCAATTGGGCCTGCAAAGATCGCACTACGGAAAAGAGTCAGGTCCCCATCGTGTTTGGCTTGAAGGCTTACCTCGGTCTTCCGACTTGGCCAGGCGCTGCTCGGTTCTCTTGAGTGGTTGGACGTCATTGCCGGTGGATTGGCTCTTATTGACAAAGGCAGGCGGGTTGGTGACAATCTCCTGTAGCCGGGTGATTTCGTCCTTGGCACTGTCGAGCTGTTGCCGTAACTCCACCGCATGCTGCTCATAAGAGGCCGTCAGCTCATGCAGCTGGCGGGTTTCTTCGTCAGAGGCTGGCGCAAAATAGAAAACGATGAGTCCAGGGTATGTTCTCGATGGCTCTTACCGTCGAACCGCCGTTGGGCGACTTCTTTGTATTCTTTCAGGGACTTTTCAGCATCTGTGTAGCGAAGATTGGACAGCTCGACAAAACCGTTTTCTGCTGACACGGCCCTTTCCTCTAGCTACATTGGATGAAAAAGTGTTAGTTCTGTTGCGCTGATCATTGAATGCTTTTACCATTTGAACCCGTTTTCGCAGCAGTTCGTTTTCTTTGACGAGATCTTCGGACTCATTGGCCAAGCGCTTCTTCTTTTTGGGATTATCACTCTAAGCATCAAACATACAGGGCCAGTCAGAATCCTTCACAATGACGGTTAGAATGCATTGCTTGCTCACCTGGTCCATGATCGTACAAAGCGATTCAATTAGCTACGGATGGCAAAAGACAACGAAGAAGAAAAAAAGGGAAAACTTGCGCTCTGGTTGGTTGTGTGTCGGGCGCGCCTTTGTTTTTTTATTATTTTTTTTTTTTCGATGCGACACGGTCGAATTTTTTTTTTTTTTTCCTTTTCTCACTCGTTTTTTTTTTTTTTGATTTCCAGATTTTGCTGCCAAGATGACGGCCAATGACACAAAGAAGCATGAAGAATACCAATACTTGGATCTGATCCAATACATTATGGATGAGGGCGAGCACCGAGCAGATCGCACGGGCACAGGCACCTTGGCTGTCTTTGCCCCACCTCAGCTTCGATTCTCCCTGATGGACAATGTACTGCCCTTGCTGACCACCAAGCGAGTGTTTTACCGAGCGGTTCTGGAAGAATTGCTGTGGTTTATCCGGGCAGACACAAACAGCAACCACCTAACCGATCGAGGTATCAAGATTTGGGAAGGCAATGGCTCCAGGGAGTACCTGGACAAGATCGGCTTGTCCCATCGCAAACAGGGCGATCTTGGTCCTGTCTATGGCTTCCAATGGCGCCATTTTGGGGCTGACTATGTCGACTGCGATACAGATTATAGCGGCAAAGGCATTGACCAACTGCAACAAATCATTCACACCATCAAAACCAACCCCACGGATCGTCGCATCATCCTAACAGCCTGGAACCCTGCTGGTAAGACAAGACTTGAAAAAGGGTCCCAGCTGATGTCACCTTTGATAGATATCCCCAACATGGCTCTGCCTCCTTGCCACTGCTTCTGCCAATTCTTTGTATCGCAAAAGCAAGGCCAGCCCGGTCGCTTGTCTTGTGTGCTGTACCAACGATCATGTGACATGGGTCTGGGCGTGCCCTTTAATATTGCATCGTATGCATTACTCACCCGCATGATTGCCCATGTCACCGACTTGGAGCCTGGCGAATTCATCCATACCATGGGGGACACCCACGTATATGTTGACCATTTGGACGCTCTGAAACAGCAACTGCAGCGTGAACCTCGGCCTTTTCCCACCCTGACCTTTGCCCGCAAAATCAGCTCCATTGACGACTTTACCTATGACGACTTTATCCTCGATGGCTATCAGCCCCATCCAAAGCTGGACATGAAAATGTCAGTCTAGATCTCTCTCTCAACAAAAAAAAAAGAGATGTATAATATATATATACATCTGTATCTATAGAAAAGCGCAAATTTTTCATTGGTATGAATGAAGGCATGACATTAAAAACAATAAAGTGACAGGTATGAGAACACAGAAATAACAAGAAAAGGGAGTCTAGCGACGGCGCTTGAAGGCGACCGAGGTGCCGATGGTTTCAGCACGACCAAGCCAAGACCAAATACCGCTGTTGTGATGACGCTGTTCGACATCCCCACCAGCCAAACTAAAGGTGGCCACCAGGGCCAAGAGGGACTGTTCCAAAAATGCTTCGCTGACTTGGGCGCCTTGGCAGTGACGGCGGCCGACGCCAAAGGCATAGTGCTTGTGGGCGTCTTGGGCGAGGAACCGGTCGGGTTGGAACAGGCTGGCCTTGGGGTAGAGCTGTTCGTCGTTGTGGATGGTATGCAGATTGACCACCAACTCATCCCCATTGTCGATACGGTAAAGCTGGCCGTTCCATTCAAATTCTTGATCCACACGAGAGGCGTGGGCATAGGCTGGTACAGGCGGGCTGACACGCAAGCACTCGTTGACAAAGGCGCGGGCCAGCTCGGGATTGTCACGGGCACGGACTTGCCAGTCGGGCAGGGTGGCCAGGCGCTGGATCAGGGTGAAGAGCGAGGTGGACAGCATTTTGGCGCTGTGAAGGGTGAGGTGCATGAGGTTCATGATGATCTGTTCCTTGGTAAATTGCTCGGGGGCGGCGTCAAACTTGGAAGGTTGGATATCAGCCAGCTTGTGACGGAAGCGAGGGGCGCCGTCAGGCAGAGTGGAAGGCGTGTCGGTTTCCTCTTGTTCTTGCACTTGGGCAGTCCAGGCCACAAAGGAGTCCAGCAAACGGTTGCGCCATCGGATGGCTTTTTCGCCCCATAAGATCTTGTACAAGGCTTCAACAAAGGGAGCGCCTGGTACGCGATACAAGCTGGCCTTGTAAATAGGTTGCTGCTGCTCTTGCTCCAATTGGACCATCAGCTCCAGCATCTTCTCGATTTGCTCCGCATCCACTTGCTGCTGTTGCATCACCAGGATCACAGACGTTTCCAAACATACCATGTCAATCAGACCACGCAATTGGTCCGAGTCGACCTTGCCTTGATTGTCCTTGGCTTGGCGGATGGCTTCCACCAGCTTTTCAGTCTGTTGGCTATAAAACTTGGTCAGCCATTCGGGGGAGGTTTGGTTCAAGGCAGCAATGACAGCCCGGCGAACTCGTTGCCATTTGAAGTCAAAGGGAGCCGCAAACACGGTTTGTCCTTAAAAAAAAAAAGAGGCGTTATTCATCGCTGTCTTACTTGTTTGTCTTACCATTATCAGACATGGCCATTTCTACCGAGCCTTGCACCAGTTTTGCCGAGTTGTGTTGCTCCTTGTCAACAAGCGCAAGCTTGACAGCTTCGGTGCTGCTCAGCACGTGGATCCGCTTCTGGCCAATCTTGACCGACAAAAAGGCGCCACATTCAGCAGCCCAGTTGGAAAACACCTTGGAGCCGAGCACATCAAATGGTTCCCATCCATTGTATAATCGAGATGACAGTTGAGGTGATGGAGCCCATGGTTTCTTCTTGGTGCCATCGGGATTCTTGTCTTTCCAAATGTACAACGACAGCAGCTGTGAGAAGACATATGTCAGGACAAATGCGCCCAGCGAACTAAATAATGATGCCCAACCCATGATTAAGAGATGTAAAGAAATAAAAAAAAAAAACCTTGTGAAAAAAAGAGAGGTGAGAAAAAGAAGTGTCGGATTGGTTCTTTTAGGTGAAAAAAAAAAAAAAAGGTTCAAGGCCAGGTCAGCATTGATCCTCCTTCCAAAAAGGCAAAATGACCCCTTTTCGTCGCTGGTGAAAAACCTTAAACTGATCTTTCCATGAACATCATCGAAGTTTTGGACAAACACGCAATTTTTGGACAGCCTTGCCTTTTTCCAACTCTTTCTTTCGCTATGACTCTTTTTTTTCATTTAGCGCAATGCCTTTGGAAACGTCGCCAGTTGTTGGTTTTTTTTTTTTTATTTTCTAAACAGCGACGGATGACTCGTTGGGCAAAAAAAAAAAAGTTTTCTATTTTGATCATTTGGAAATCAACGGAGGAAGAAAAAAAAAAAAAAAAAAAAAAGGACTCGATACAGAGGGCAAACGTAGACGAAAGATAAAAAAAAAATACAAAAAAGGGAATCCAGGGGTATGCACACAAACGATTTGATCAATGACTTTTTTTTTTTTAACGACCCTTGGGATGATCGTATTTGGGTTTCCAGATCCAAGAATTGCCCATGATACCATGACCTTGTTTGTCGGCTTTGCGATAATACTTGGCAGCCATATACATGTCCTTCTTGATGCCATGGCCATTGTAGTAGCAGTGACCCAGATCGTTTTGGGCATCAGGGTCGCCCAAGTCGGCAGCAATCTTGAAAAAGTACACAGCCGTTTCTTTGTTCTTCCGGCAGCCCCAGCCATGACGGAAAGACACGCCCATTTCGTAGATGGCCATAATCAACTCACCCTTGGCGGCAGACATGCTGACGGTGGTGGAGAACTGGC
The DNA here is from genome assembly GCA_002104935.1 of Hesseltinella vesiculosa. NCBI lineage: Eukaryota > Fungi > Mucoromycota > Mucoromycetes > Mucorales > Cunninghamellaceae > Hesseltinella > Hesseltinella vesiculosa. Next base: position 271,112 of record MCGT01000016.1, on the reverse strand, counting down.
TGAGATCTTCGACGGCGTGCTCGGCAGCCTTTTGGATATATTGGAAGGCGACTTGCTCATTGCGTTGACAGCCCCAGCCATGACGTAGCGACACGCCATAGAAGAACATGGCCATGGGTGAGTTGAGCTGAGCAGCCTTGCGGAAGCGGTGGGTGGCTTCTTCCAGTTTGCCAGATTCGTGGAAACGGATGCCTTCCAGCAGCAGCATTTCATCCTCGGACAGCGGCTTCTTGTCCTTTCCGAGCAGGACCTGCTGTGTATTGTTGGTAGGGGAGCTTACAGTCGGGGTCATGGCCGGGGCAGCAGCGGAAGGGGCCGCGATTTTGCTGCGATGGCCATGATGGTGTTGGGAGGGCGAGGGTGTGGCGGGAGAGACAGACATGGGCGAGTAGCCGAGGCTGCCGGGAGTCAAGCCGGGGGTCATTTGGAGGGCGGGTGGGGACAGCGTTTTGGAGCTGGTCTGGATGGCCCGGTTCGGGGACGAGGACGAGCGGTTTGGGGTGGGAGGAATGACCAACGGAGGAAGTGGCTGGGGATGGTGACGGGAAGACGATTTGTTGGAGCTGGAGCTGGAGCTGCTGTGGGTGCTGTGGGTGGATTTGGAAGGGGTGACGATGGACGGGAGGGGTGGCTGGTCGGATTTGGTGGAATACGCTTCATTGGCAGGCATAAAGTATTTGCTGCTCTTGTTAGAGGTGTCATAAGCCGACGGGAGGGAGGCCATGGCATCGGACGGCAAGAAGTACTTGCTGCTCTTGTTCGATGTGTCGTACGCCGAGGGATACGAGGCCATGGCATCCGAGGGCAAGAAGTACTTGCTGGCCACGGCATTGTCCATTAAGCGGTAGTCGTGGTGCGTCTGGCCATGGGGAGTTTGCTCAATGCTGGCGTGCGAGGCTTGCAGGGGTTGTTGGACCTGGCCCATCTTGACCGCCATTTCGGCACGCTGAACACGGGGTTGGATGATGGTCGATGGCCGGCTATACTGATCCGACATGGCGTCTACTTCACTGGCGCTTTGGAAGAAGTTCATGTTGCCCACATTTGGCATGGGTTCAGGTGCACCGTACATACTTTGCGGTGTCACAGGAGAAGTCACCAAAGTAGATTTCAATGGCTCTAGAAGAAAAAAAAAAAAAAAGGAGAAACAAGGGGTCAGCTCCAAACACTCCTCTAATTTTTCTGACCTACCAATAAATGTTTGGCGGGAAGTGCCCGAGTTTTGAATCGTGATTTTTGGCTGCTGCTGCTGGCTGACTTGAGCAATATCGTACTGATCGTACGTGTCATAAATGGAGGAGGGATCATAAGCCATTCCTACAGCAGACTCAGGCATTGTCATGGCCTATATTGACAATAATGAAAAAGTGAATACAAAAAAGAAGGGGGCAGTAGCAAGATGAAGGCTTACATGGAATTCACCATTGTCAGACATGGATGGGATGTTCCTGGATGAACAAGGTAAAAAAAAAGCTGAGTTAACACACGTAAAACGGCACTTTGTTTTTCTAACCTGGAGTTTGGAGTGACGATTTGAAACGAGGTTTTGGAGGGTTTTTGTTGTATACGTTTAAACATGATCAAATAAATATAAGGAGATTCAACAAGAGGAAAAGACAACAGTTAAAAAAAAATAGGAGGAGCGTGGATATGAATCAAACTAAGAGAATTAAATAATAACTAGATAAAAAAAGAGGATGATTACAAGTACATTGTACAGTAGAAGTAAATGAATGGAATGGGTGTTAATGAAAGGATTAAGAAATAAAAAAAGGAACGTTAAAGGATATAAAGACGAAAAGGATTGAAAGAGAAAAAGGAAGCCAGGAAACGTGAATGATTTGGTTTTTTTATTGCTGAAAAATTGATGTTTTGACACTCCGGCGGAGAGAAATAAATCAGCCCTTTTTTTTTTTTTTTTGCGTTGATCTGCCCACGGCACTTACGAGTAGCACATTCTTAAGAGCCAATCATCTTCTCATGAACAACGCCCTGTTTCTTTTCAAATGATAGCACCTGGTTTTCCCTGAATGACAGCCTCCAATAAACTAAAAGAAAAGGGTGACAACCCCAGGTGAACTAAGGGGATCAGCCAACAACAAATTAAAAAAAGGCCCTCCTCGTGTCACCCTCACACAGTAAAAATAGCATCTTTTCTCCCCCCTAAATTTAGCAAGGGCAACCATGGTTTTGTAACCACCTACACCAACACAAACGTTATCCAAAGGTGTGGCTAAGAAGAAGACAACAGGCGTTTGTGGCTAAAGAAACAAAAAGAGAGATTCAATCCTCCAAAAAATAATAAGAATAATAATAATAATAGAAAGGCAAGCGGGGGAAAAAAGTTTATTTTCACATCGTGGGGTTGTTATTCAAGTCATACACTTGATTAAGAATGCCAATCACTCCAGGCACATGGTGGACAGCCTCAGAGTTCAGGTTATCCTCCTCCTCTGATGCATATGGATCTTGGCCCAACGAGGAGGGTTTTGGTTTGGCAAAGGAGTCGCCCAGGTTACTAGGCACACGGCCCTCAGGCACCCCATATTGATTCAGGGTGGTGCGGGTAGGTGGCTCGGAGAATTCGACAGAAGAAGGCGTGATGGTGGGCACGAAATGACTGCGCTGAAACGCGAAATCCGGAGGAGGTGTTTGGTCGAGGGGGGTCGATGATTGTCTAGTGGACCCCAGGTCGTCTTCGTTCTCGGCCGAACTAGTGGATGGAGGGTGTGGCTGGCCATGCTCAGCCGGACGAGTGGAAGGCTGACCGTGTTTGGTATGTTGGTAGGCCGTCATCTTGGTTAAATACATGGACCCGGTCATGTCTGTGGGCTCCCATTCAGGATGATTAGCCTTTTGGTGAAAGGAAATGAGTGACGCTGGTTTTTTTTGTGCCCTTTTTGTTCCCTCACCTTGAAATTCAAAAAGCTCTTCTCCATTTTGCCACCCTTGCTGAGGTAATGGTCGTCGCTGACCTTGACAGGAGCGCCATAACGAACATTGCCATGGCGGGCAAAATCGAATTGGGCAAAGCTGCACACGGTGCCGACGCCGTCGACGTGGATTGAGAACTCGCGGAAGAAGTCGACGACTTGGTCAGCACATTGAGGCAAGGAAAAGCCGAGGACGATTGGGGTCAGGAACACGCTGGCCAATTCTTGGACGAAGAGCGACACCTTGTAGTCAAAAAGCTGGCAGAACTGTGCACGCACTGAGTCGGTATGCAGCTGGCCACGCCATTCGTTGGGGAAATAATGCGTATGTTCCATCACCTGGCGCAGCAAGGATTCAGGTTCAAACACAAGATGCTCGTCTGGAATCATGCCTCGAGCCACACCAAAGATGGCACCAAAGATCCCGGTGTAAAAGAACACGGTTCGGCTCGGTGTAATTTCAAAATTCACAAACGCTTCGGCATCGTACAACGTCAACAGCAACAACACCGCTGCAAAGGATCCGGATATAAACGCCACAAATCTACACACAAAACCAATGAGCATCAGTTTCGCCGAGTTTCTTATCGGGCGTACCTGGCGAGCAGCGCGGTTTTTTCTTTTGGGAACTGGTCCAGGTATTGGTTGGCAATGGGTACACTTGTGCTGACCCGTGCACGGAATTCATGTGGGAGCTCGTTGAATTCACGGAATTTCCATTTAGCAAAAGGTGAGTAGTTTCGCGAGCCAATTTCACTGGGGTTCTTGCGAAAAGCCTAGAGGAGAGTGAGGTGAGACCACGGACGGCTCCTTTTTGCTTGTCCTACTTCAAAATAACCAAAGAAAAAGTAGACCAAGAGATAAACGAGAATAAAAGGAGCAAAAGTCAAGTTCAGCAAAGCCATAAAGATAAAGCGCCGGCGCAGTCTGGGATAAGGGGAAAAAAAAAAAAAGTGAGCGATACGGTGTAGAGAGCTGCAACATTACCCAGCAACCAGGAGGGGCCGGTTTTTGGCATGAAGGAACCGCTTGCGAAGCTGTCCATGGTGATCAAAGACATAGCTGAGGACGCAAAACGACAAATTCCATTCCAGATCACGGGTAAACATGTACTTGTGGCGTAGGTAGGGCAAAGGAATGGTGATGTCCAAAGTGTCCTTGTTGAAGAGCGCAATCAAGTAATTTTCTTTACGCATGATCCGGCTGGCGATAGCGTGGGCATCCAAATGAATCGGTGACGAGCGTGAGGTATTGGGATTGGTTTCACGAATGGCCATGATTTGCGTGATCACTTGTTGCCATGACACAGTTTGAATATCACTCTGATAAAAAAAAAAACATTCTTGGATACCTCCCTCCTACCGTTTGCTTGTCCTTACGTCGGGTATCTTGAGCAAATAATTGTAAAAATTGTGCATTTCTTTCAAGGCAGGAATGTCCCGGATAAAACGCAAGAGCTGCCATGCCCACCATACGACAAACATGATCAAGAAGAGCACCGTTGACGGTGAGAGCCTGAGCGAAAACAAACCGTCAAGACTGCGCTGCGCCAACCCCTTTTTTGTTACCTGGCATAACACTGAGGCACCACGACATCGGCAAGGGCGTGGTGATCTGGGATGGCGGCATAATCGACACAGCCAATCAAAAAGGTAGAAAAAAGGATAACGAAGCCCAGGATGACCAGGTTGAGGAATCGGCCCAAGAGAATGGCATACAGGCCCTTGCCTTGGTAGTACATGTAGACCCGCTGAAAAAAATCGTCCAGGTTTTCAACATTGGCCCATCGCCACATGGTGCGGTCGATGGCGGAGACATGGTCCCGAGTCGAGGAAGGTGTTTCATTGTGAGAAGGAGGGCGACCAAGTAATTTAGCCGCTGCCATGGACATGGCCGCTGCCGCAGTGGATGGCGAAGACGATGGCTTTTCCATTAGCAAGGACGCTGGCGCTTCGAGGTCTTCAGAATCGTTGTCATTGTCACTGTCAAAGGGTTGGTAGTCCTGATCAAGTTGCTGGTAGCGATGCTGAGGTAGGAAGGGCAGTGTCACTCGTTTCTTTTGCTTGGGTGAAAACGACATGCCCGCATCGTCTTGGTCATCGTCATCATAAGGCCCAGACGAGCTGAACAGTGGTATATCGGCCATTAGATGTGTATAGATAGCAGTGCAATAAAATGCAAGTGAAAGAGAGAAAAAAAAAAAGCGAGAAAAAAAGGAGCACCACACGGAGAGTTCTCTGCCTGTTTTCAACGGATTCCATCCCCGCCAAGGGCAGGTGGGTGTCACCTGACTAACTCATGTTTTCAAATGCCATGAACCCACCCTCTTTTCTATACGATACATGAGCGAGAACGAAAGAACGCTCACACCATCATGACCACTTTGGCTGTCAGCATAAGCATACTGATGATTGGAGGCGGCAATGCGGCAGCTGGGTGTCGGATTTTTCTGCGGTGCTGGCTGGTGTTTTTTTTTTAACTGCAATCAATTCAAGTTCCTTCTTCCTCTTTCCGGTTTCTACTGCGGCATCAGTTTTTATAATGTCAACAAAGAAAGTCCCCTGCAATGGTAAGTATTCCATTTTCCTTGCCTTTCCCTTTGAATGTCATGATGTTTCTCCATTGTAGAATGTCGTTCTAGGAAACGAAGGTGCAGTTACGAAACGCCATGTGCCAGGTATTAAATATGACATTGACCACCTGTGATTTCCCATCCCTCTCACCACTTTTTGATAGATGTGTAAAATTCAACGTTGATTGTGTTTATACGATTCTGACATCGCCATCGGATGAAGAATACCTGAAACAGATCAAGTACCTGGAAGCTATTGGCCAGCTGGAAGAGCAACTGGATGCCATGCAGCAGGAAATGGACATCCTACAACTCGACAACACGAACAGCCAGCTTTCCCTGGACACCACATCTTCGTCTCTCCTGCTACTTTCGTCCATCGTGACTTCTACTGCCAGCAATCCTTTCTCGTCCACAACCACTGTCGCCACCGACACCCGGATGGTCAAACGACAGCGCACGGCACAGGGCTTGGTAGCCACTGTCGCACGATACCTCCCCAACCCCGCCTCGGAAGCCACCTCTCCTCGCCAGCAAACCCACGATCGCCCACCGGAAAAGTACCAGTGGGACATGAAGATCAGCAAAAACGGAACGATGGTCATCCAGACAAACATCAAATCACATACTGAGCTGCTGGACTGCTTGTGCAATGGCATCCGCACCATACAGCAGCCTGAATTTGTGCCTCGATTTTGGGACAACTACCGCCCCAAGAACCCTATCCTGTCGCACGTCATGCAAATATATGTGTGGAAGCGCTATGGTCGCTCGCGTCTCAAGGGCATGTATCTCAGCTGCAGCCCCAAACATTCACACCAGCACACCTCCCCGGACGTTAGCCCTGATGACACCCATAGGATAGCCGACGTTTTTGCCAACCCGTCTAGTCTTGCCTCCTTGACAAGCCAGATCTTCGATGCGTATGCTGACTGTATCAACCTCGACCTGTTGAACATCCATGTCCCCACCTTCCGTCGTTTCTTTGTTACCCCGGCGCACGAAAGAAAGAAAAAAGGGCCACTGTCGACGTCTGCCTTTACCATGCTTTCCTCTCCACCCTCCTCACCGCCCGACCCACCCCTGAAGCCCGTGTCATCTGCCCTGCTGGCATTATGCGCGATTGCTTGCACGACCACATGCAAGCATTTCTATCAGGCCGTGCCTCCACACCAGCGGGAGCACCTGGGCAAGCTCTTTGCCGACAAAGCTCGCGCCTTGGTGGCCGACATGTTTGACGAACCCACTCTGGAAACCCTAGCCACGTTCGTGCTGCTGGCCTATTACAAGCATCGCCGCAGCCAGGGCCCCGACTTTGAATTCCTGGTCAGCATGGCCGAACGACTGAGCCCGTTGGTCAAGGAACAGCTGCCGGCCAAACCGCCTGTTTGCGACGACCAGCCCCCATGGGCGACCGAAGCCCAGGGCGAATGGACCCTGTACGAGCGCCTTGATTTCCAGCTGTCGAAAATTTCCACCATCGTGAGCCTACACTGCGTCCGTCGCAAAATGCTACGCAAAGGCTATGCAGACCAGTCTGACCGCAGCATTGTCAACAAATTCCATGACCACCACTACCCACTCTCACCCGCCCATGATGACTCCGAGGCTGTCCGACGCCACATCCTATACCACGGCTATCTTCGCCAACTCAACAAGGACTGCCATGAAGCTGCCCACCATGCTCCAGCCGACAACACCGGCGAATACGTGGGCATTGTGGGCCATATGATTGAAATGTCCATGCGCCGTTGGTACGCCTCCATACCCAACTCGTTTAAGCTGGATCTGCCGCTCTTTGAATACTATGGCCCTGACCTGCTCACCTCCTCTGCATCCCAGCAGCCAACCAGCCGCTGGCTGCAGTTGTTTGAGGACGCGCCCGATGCTATACCACTACTCTCGACCCTAAATATCTACAACGAGTACATGCTGATGGCGATCGCCCACATCAGCCGCACGCCTGCTGACCTCGAGACCTGTGAAGCCATTGCCACCTACTGGAAAGAACACTACCTGCATGTCGACTACGACTTCTTAACCCGCCAGTGGGGCGACAAGTGGTGCCAGCGGGTGAAAAAAATGGAAAAGATGCTTCAAGGAAAGATCGAGATGATGCAGTCGCATTGCCTACTTGCCCATGACCTCGGCGACGACACCAACAGCTCCAACCCTGAACTCGCCAACTTGCCAATCTCCACCGCCGCCCTTGTCACCCTCCTGACATCGGCCTATTCGGGTTTCAACGACCCCAGTGCCCGCATCGCTGTCTATTCTGCCCTGAACGCCGTCCAGATCCTTCAGTTCCTACGCCTGCGCCATCTTTGCCTTTTTGATCTGCGTGTTGCCAACAACGTCTGGACCATTCTCCTTCGTGCTCTGAAGTTTGGCTTTGGCAATAAAGACATGCGGACCCTCTTGCAAGCCAACCTGATCTGCTGTCTCAGCATGGTCCGTGACGAGATCCACTGGCTGCCCAACCGGCCTTCCATGGTCGATTTTGTCAAGGACATGGAACAAGAATACAAAGAAGAGTTTGGTATTGCCTGAATCTTTATTAAAAAAAATAGCCCTGTTCTATCGTGTATCTATTTTTTTTTTTCAAAAAAAGATTCTTCTGATACAGTATGAATTGAGAACGGAGCAGGTCAAAAATAGGCGGTGACAGGCTGGCCGATCAGGTCAAGCGCCCACCCTTTCTAATCGAGGGTTTGTCTATTTTTTTTTCTACGAGGTCAGAGGTATCTAGCTGGAAGGGAGGACGGATTTCCATGGCTGCCCAGCAGGAAAGCTGAGCAGCGCAATTCCAAGTCAATGGCAGTGAAAAGATCTTTTTTTTTTTTATTTATGCAGCTAAGGGGAGGGGGGCACAATAATGAATGAGTCCACTCAAAGATATGAAAAATATATAACATATTATATATGTATATAAATATGCTATTTTGGCTCAAGATTTAGTCGTCGTCGGAATTGCTATCTTCCTTCTTTTTCTTGAGCATGCGGTTGGTGAGGAAGGTGAGCTTCTGCTCCCGGTCAGTTTGGGAGATTTCGCGGCTTTCCTTGATTTGGTCCAAGAAAGGTTGGATGCGGTTGTCGAGGAGGTCATCAAAGGCGGCTTTGGTGATTTTTTCTCGTTGGAGGCTGAAGGAGAAATCCAAAAACAGACCTTGGAGTTCCGCGGTGGCAATGGTCCCTGTGGGGATGCATTTCTTGAGGCGGTCACAGATTGTTTGCCAGGTATCATCGGAGCCATGGTAGACAGACTTGAAGAAGCGCTCAAACATAGTCACGATTTGGTATTCATCGGCGTAGTCCAAGGTGATTTCTTGGTCCACCCGACCGCGGCGTTTCATCACAGCAGGCAAAGCAGACTCATCATTGCAAGTCATGAAAAACACTGAGACAGTCAATTAAAAAAAGAATGAGCCTCGAGTGTTTCGTGCATCCATCACTTTTTACCTGTGCCGTCTCGCATATCGTAGCCATCCAGCATGGACAAAAGGCCGGGTAGAGTAACATTCTTTGGCCCGAGGGCGCCGTCCGTGGGTTTTGTTGCTGCGGCTTTTTCAATCACCTTCAGGCAGTGATCAACATCTTCCATCAACAGGAAAGTATCATGAGGGAGGGTAGACACCATGGCTGTCAATTCTTCATCTGAAGTAATGTTGGTCAAGTTGACAACAGCCAAGCCTTTTCCAAGCGTACTAGCCAGTGACCGTACCACCGAGGTCTTTCCCGTACCTTTAGAAAAAGTGAGTAACAAGCTGCTTTTTTTTTCTATAGCATACCTGGGGGACCTTTTAAGAGAAAACCATGACGGTAGGGGATACCCTTGTCAGCATACCATTCTTTGTGGTCCAGGAAATAATTGATGTCTATGTCAAAAAGTCAGTATTGGGCCGTTGCGATCTTTGCGATTGGCTGACCTTTCACGATGTTTTCCTTGAGTTGCTGCTTGAGGATCACAGTATCCAAGCTTCGGGCATCTTTTGTAGCATTTTCACTCCAGTGGCAAGCACCTTTACCGTCATGAACACACTTGTACACAACGAGCTACAAAAAAAAAAAACGGTGAATCGCAGAGCTCAAGGGCATCGTGTGCTCTTTTATACCTTGTCAGCGTGACTTTTGTAATAATCTTCCATCCAGAGGGCAAGGTATTCCTTCAAAATGCGGACATTACTGCCTCGGGTCCTAAGTGGGGGAAAATTAAACCAAAGCAGGGGGCATGGCACAGTTTACTTACACCACTCTGAAGCTCACTTTTTCACCACCGAAAATCATACGTTCAAAATTGGTCATCTTGGACTTCACTTTGCCAGCCTCGTCCCCTGTGACACGATTGATCCAAAAGGTCTTGCCCTTGTACTTGAATTTGATTTGGTTGTTCAGCACTGAACAGCAAAACGTGAGTTTTTTTTTTTTTTTTTTTTTGGTCCAGTAGAGGTCAACTTACATGGATGAAGCTGGAAGGCAGGGGCACGGGACGAGTTGCCTCTATGATTGTAGTCTTCGTTGGCGTCATGGTCATAGGAGGCCTGGGCTTCCTTGATATCAAGCTTCTTGATTTCTTGAGAGATAAACTTGGAGATAGGAGTGTGAATGATGTCCATTTCATCCACCTCAATAGTCACATAAAGCCGGCTTGTAATGAAGTTTTCGATTCTATAGTAGGAATTGCTCAAATATTTCATCAATGCAGCTAAAAAAAAAAAAAATAAAAAAAGACACATGAGGATCCCCGTTCACGAATGACAAGAACCCTTACGTCCAAAAGTCAACGAAATGCCCATAAGCATGGCTTCGTTCTCCAGAAGTGCAATGAGCCAAGCAAACTTGCTAATCCATTGAGGGCCAACCCAAGAAGCCATAAAGCTTTCACCAACAAAGCGATGTAGCAATGTCGACAGCAATTGAAAAGTGTTTAGAACAGAATAGCCTTCCACCATGGTTTTGAAATTTTTTTTTAAAAAAAAAAAAAACTGGAGGAAAAAACGAGACTGAAAAGGGCTTAACCACGGTCTTTTTATACTCGATTCAAAAGCACGGTTTTTTTTGCATGAATTCATTTGCGCACATGACAGCCATCCCAAGCTAAGCCCACTGGGGTCAATGAACAGGGGCCCGCGAAAACAGCTCTTTCCAAGCATCGGGATTGACAAAAATGTAGAAAGAGCGGTGGCACAGTCTGTAACTGGTTCCTCCTGTAACTGCGGACGTTGGAAAAATGCAACTGGCTCATTTTGGTTCATCCGAGAGATTTCCCATTTTTGTTACAGCCGCTCATCTCTGTCTTTCGCATGATCCGTGACCAAACAGATCAGACATTCCTGGGAATTAAATAAATCTTCCTTAAACGGCCACGGTCACACCTGCAGCCATCGTGCATTTGCACTTGTCAGCATTGACAAAGCGCTTCCATGTCCGCAGCTCTCGTGTTCGCCATTTTACTCCTTTCGTTGGGCTTGCGCCGATGACGCAGAGTTTTGTAAAAGATCTGTGAACCGCGGCAGTTTCGTTTCTCAGCCCAGCAATGAGAATGAGCAAGGACGTAAGCCGCCAGTGTCACAGCAACGCTGCTGATCAGCAGATAGCTCTGGTGCTCTATCTCTTTCAAATGCTATCATCAATGGCGAGAAGTGCCCAGTCGCGGTCGTTTAGAAAAAAAAAAAAAAAGAAAAAGCTGAGCGAAAAAAGCGAAATAAATGGCTCGACGGTGTAGGATTCCGATTAAGAAAGGCGCACGAAACCTAGTGACCAACGGAACCGTCCAAGAAAAAACCTTGTTTTCCAGCGAAACCAGCGTCGCTGATTAAAAACCGACGTGTCCCACAAAAAGAGCTTGTAGTGAATCTGGGGACTCAGTGCCAGTTGCATCATACAGTATTTAAGCCAGCGTGTTGCTCAATATGTGTCGTGCTGTTCGAGTGGGTGTACTTTGCATTAATAAGTGAAATGCGCCTTGTACCGGTTTCCCGCCATCGTTTGACAGCCGCCAGTTTTAGATTCAAGTCGTACATTGACATTTTTCGTGGATGAGCCAATCCGACGAACTGTCAAACCATTTCAAGCGCGGCAGGAAGGTAAAATCAAAAGCATGTTTGCCAGCAGCCGCCAGCCCTGCCCTCCGCTGTTAAGAGAGTGTCATTATTAATCCAAGCCATTGTCATCATTTTGTACTGGCATCTAAAAGTTGGGGTGGTTTGACTAGGAGCAACTTTGCAAAGCGGTGTTTTTCATCAAATTGCCTGGGGACCCCATGGCGAAAATGGCCGGATTTTCATTTTTTTTAGCTGGGCAATCGGAGGTGTCAAAACGAAATTGATCAAACGTTGGCTGGGTAGCCTTCACCAATCGATCTGATTTTTCCAGCACTGCCATCATTTGTGTAGTTTGGCACCCACACAGATTTTCCCACCGATCCAATCACTCAAAAGTGCTGTGAAGCATTTGCTTTTTTTTTTTTTTTTTCAAAGAATTTGGACCGCCAAATTCGACCTCCGACCACCCCGCCCAGCCTGTAGCGTACATTCCAAAAATGGATTGTGTTTCCTAGTTGATTTTTTTTTTTTGGAGTTGGTTGGCTCATTGGGTATTGATGGTATCCACTCCAAAATTCACAGATTATATACTCAATATGTATAATTTGTAAAGGTACTTTGGTATATAAGAATAACAATAGAGAAGTGGATGGATTTGGCTACTACCTTGTACTACTGCACCTCGCCCCATTTGCCTCGATGACCGCGGTCATCGTCTCTGGAAGGGTTCGATCAGTCTGTTGTAATCTTCAGGTGCAATGCTATAACCAAATTAAGGGTGGGTCTGAGATTGTTTAGCGTTGCTCCTGGCTTGAAGTGCTCGCTTACAGGGTTCCGTTTGGCCAGTAAACTTCGATGAGCTGGGGCACTATCTTCCATTACCACAAAGTTATTGCCATGGACCTCCGTGGATTTTGTCAGCGCACCTTTATAAGCAATCTCAACGTGGCCAACCGCGTTACTGTGAGTGCTGCGCTCGTTTCGTCCATATTTCTTGGATATGGCCAACTCTGTCTTGGCACCCTATGTTATGGCTCCCCCAAACCATTTGGGTTGACCTTCCACTTTTGAAACTGGGCGAAAGACACTTGGGGTCGTCGACTTTGTAGCAAATGACGCCAGACGCGTACCTGGCTTGCCTACTGTACTCTTGTGCAAGACGGTTTCCAGCTTCTGTTGGCGGCTTTTTCATTATCGAGACCAATGGAGCCGTTAGGTTAATTGCCCTTTGAACGTCGATATGATCCAGAAACCTGGCACCCGCCATGTGGTACTTGAAGGCAGTCAAGAGACTGGGCGTCCATAGTCAACTCAATAGGACGCAAGCGGGCCATGCTGAAAATGAGGCCAGTGCAATAGCGGACCCAAAAAGCGGTCGCTCCAAAAGTCCTTTTTTTCGCTTTTTTCATTTGTTTATTTTATTCTGGAAAAATGGGCAGTTCATCCAGAGATCATCATGGTCATCGGTCGTCTAGGGGAAGAGAACGCGACTCTGACGATGAACGAGACCATGATCGACATCGGTCAAGACGCCATGACAAGCACAGGTAAGACCAAGGAGCGGATGCCTGGGCTGTACTGGGAAAAAGAAAAGATGCCAGTGGGTGCTGGCCAAAGAGAGAACTGAGAGGTTGATGATGGTATTGATAAGAGAATGAGATGTTAACATGCATTTTCTATATTAGATCGTCAAGAAAACGCCACCGATCAGAATCCCGGGAGAGTTACAGCTCGTCCGACAGCTCGTCAGAAGACGAACGCCGGCACAAGAAGCGAAAGAAGGACAAGAAACACAAAAAGAGCAAGGTAACGCAGCAGATCAACAAGAGGATTACACTGACCCTCTCTGTCCGTTAGAAGAAGTCCAAAAAGGAAAAGAAGTCAAAGCACTCTGTTGGCGACAGCTGGGGCAAATATGGCATTATCCACGAGGACGAGTAAGTCTAATGAGACGGATGCCACGCAGCTGACGCCTTCTTTTTTTCCACAGTATTTTCACCAAGGAACCTGTAAGAGATTTGATCGATGACTGGTCCTTATCTCACTGTCATATTTTATATAAAGGAATTCCAAGCGTGGTTGATTCAAGTCAAGCATCAAGACGTCGAAACCCTGTCGAAAATGCGCCGCAAGCAAATGTTCCTGGACTTTATGGAAGGCAAGTCTATGAGACCATTGAAAAAGACAAGGAGCTCACTTTATTTTTTTTTACCCTTCACAGACTACAACACAGCCACGATGCCTCATGAAAAGTAAGGATAGAGCAGAGCAAACCGGTTCTAAACAACCCCCCCTTTTTTTTGCCTAGATTCTACGATATGGCTAAATGGGAACGCAATCACGATGCCACGGTGCGCAAGGGTGATCCTGTGCCAGAAGCTGAATGGGGAACGTTTGACTTTAGAAAGGATGAAGAAAATATAAAGTATGGCAGTGACATGCCGAGGACAGTCAGATACCTAACCAGTCCATTTTTTTTTTTTTTCGATCCAGGATGGAACGACGCCGAGCTGCGGTTGAAGCAACAAAAACGCCATCGGTACAACTCTCCCAGCAACAATTGGACGAACTGTCTCGAGTCAATCGTGAACGAGTAGAATTGGATCGTCTGCGACGAATGGGGATCAAGAGCCATCGCAATTTGGGCGTGCGTTATGACGAAGCATGAATAAAAGTATTTGTTGGCAAAAGAGATCAAAGAGAAAAAACGTCATGCTCGAGGGAAAACAAGGAGGTGTGAGTGTAACCAAAGCTCCACATCTGCAGATTTCACATCTTTTTGGATACAAACAAAATCACGCGCATGAAAATAAGGGGATATGTTGATTTTTCCATGGATAGCAGCGGCTTCCCTCTCTGCTTTTTTCATTTTTCACATGCCTACTTTTTTTTTTTTTTTATTAGTCTTCCTTGGGAAATATATTATTCCTTCGAATGTGGGATGGGAACCGATGTGGTGGTTTTTTTTTTTAGTTTTAGTTTGGAAACCTCGTTTTTTTTTGCTTGGTGACACTGACAAAAAAAAAAGTTGCAAAGTCAGCTGGCACCCCCTCTCTTGATTTTTTTTTTTTTTTTTTTTTTTTGGGTGGTGCTTCTCTTTCACTTGTTCCTCCATATTCTTACTTTTGGCTTGTGTATGTCGTCATCAAATGATTGTTCATGAAAAAAAAAAGCGGTGGGGATTCAACTATCGAAGATTGATGCGATCCGTGGGCGTATCCAAACCAACCAGCAAAGACAGTGGCCACGATGGTCGATCGATCCTGAGTCGCCCTTCCCCATCAACACCCGTTACAATGGCTGCAGTGCCTCTGCCTACAGAGTTGGTACCACCATCCGCTCCCGCACCACATCGAGAAAGCCCCTCCCACATCGTCACCATCCGTCCTCCCTCCACCACTTCCCAAGATTCTCGGCCAGTCAAACCCGAAGAGGCTGTCATGCCTCGATATTTATTTGGTGGCCCGTCTCGACCGCCGCCCACGTTGTGCTCGTCGAAATCATCTACCCGATCTTCCGTACCTGTGTTGCTCTCGGTCACCTCCGCCTCATCCTACTGCCCCACCACCCCCTCTTACCATTCCTCCGTGTCCTCTCTGGACGACGAAGACCACGCTGGAGCTGACGGTTCCTTACGATCTGCGCACTCTGGGTCCATGATCGACGATCTGTCCACCCGGGTCTATCAATACCGTTTCAACACCCCCGCCCAAACGTACTATCCGCGTGATCCTTTGACCGTCGCTCCGGAAGACGAGGAGGATGATGCGTCTCGTTTTTCTTTTGATCCCCAGCAACGACCCTATCCACCCTCCTCTATTCAATCCACCACCGCCGGTGCGCCTTCATACCCTTCCTTTTTTCGCCCCTCCTTTCATTACCTCCGAGGCAAAAGGAAATCCGCCTCCATCACCACCACTCGCCTGCCGGACTTTGAAACGTCCGTCTACTGCTCCGTCTGTGACAAATGGATACAATCTCGGCTGCGATATCGCTCGGGTGCCATGGTCTGGCTCGCCTCCTTTGTTTTGTAAGTCTTTTTTTTTTAACACTTTTGCCTAACGACTCTTCTGTCCTTGCCAAGATTGCTTTGTACAGTGTTTCTCTTTTGGATTCCCTTTTGTATTAATTATTTTAAAGGTAAATCCTTGAAAAAAAAATATGAAAAGAAGCTTGACATTTTTCATTAGATACCATTCACTTTTGCCCAGCCTGCGGCACGGAGCTTGGAAGGCATCAAGTGCTGTAGCTTGTGCTACCCGACCTTCTGTCAGCTTCTGGAAACCTGGAAAAAAAATGACTTGGGCCAATGGGATGACTGGCGCAGTTATTTTTTTCCCTCAAAACACAGGCAAGTTTTTTTTTGTTCATCCTTTTCTTTGTTCATTTTTTTTTTTAATAAATTCAATCCAATCCGTTTATTTATACATTATCTGTCAAGATGAGCTACTCTGAAAGTAAGTTGACATTATGTTTATAGAAATAGCCAAGGTTATACAAAACAAAAAGTGGAGATGATTGATCTCGATCGCACCAAAGCAGAAAAAAAAAACGGCGACGGGCGAGATGATATTGACGGTTTTTTTTATTTTTATTTTTATTGAACCTGATTAGACTGGGATTCCACTACTGTGCTTCGTAAGCGTCCTGAAGATCGTGCACGAGTGTCTCGTAATCAAACTGATTTGAATGCTGCTCGCCGTGTAAGTTGACAGGGATCTGACAGGGGTGTTTATTTATTTTGGCGGAGAGATGGTGTGGAAGATGACTGATCATGATGATTCTTCCTTAGACTGGCGCCAACATCAACACTGAAAAGAAATCGAGTAAGTGACAATTTCAATGGGAGATCCAAGATCTCATTGTCTTTTTTGGCTATTAGCTTTGACCAACTCCAGCCACGCCAACACCGATCATCGTCGTATTGCCAAATTGGACCGAGACAATGACGTTGCTCCCCCTCCCAAAGTAGATGTGTCTGTAGGCAAGGCTATCCAACAAGGTCGTCAAGCAAAAGGCATCACTCAAAAGGATTTGGCCCAATTGGTCAATGAAAAGCCCCAAGTGGTAAGTTTTCAAAGTCTCGTGACGCAAGGCGGGTGAGATCAGAAAATCTCACATGCATTTAAACAAGGTCAATGAATATGAAGCTGGCAAGGCTGTTCCCAATCAACAAATCCTTGGTAAGTTGGAACGTGCTCTTGGTGTCAAGCTCCGTGGCAAGAACATTGGTGAACCTTTGACCTTTGGCAAGAAGAAGTGAAGAAAAAAAATACAAAATTCTTTGAAAAACATCAACAAAACGGCAATCTCTCTCTTTATGACCATCTTTTTGTTTCGTATTTGGATCGTCTCCTTGGGTTAGGAATTTTTTTTTTAGATTAAAGTATGCAAAACTGATACACCAACCAAAAATAAAAAAAAAATCGTGAAAGCACTGGCTTGGCGATAAAGAGGGTGTTTCATTCGAGTGCCAAGGAACCATGAGGCTTTTTTTTTTTTTTTTTTGGCTAGATAAAGGCAAAGGAACGGGTGCATCGGTCCTGAAATGGTACCTGCATCTCATCAAAAATAAACAAAGCAACGGAAACAACAGGAAAGAGATGCTTTGATTCAATTTCGTAAAATGAAGCCCAAAGGAAAGAAGCCCAAAAAGAAAAACCTCGGTCTGTTTCAGAAAGAAAAAAAGAAAGATCGGTGATCTGGAGGTTGCCATTGGCTGAACCAGCCAGGCTAAGACATCGAAAAGTAAGAATCCCAAGAAACGAACGTTCCTCGTGGCCTTCGGGGTTGCCATGGAAACAAAAACAACGGAGAGGCTGGAGCCAAGCCTTACTATGGTTTATATCACCAAAAGTAGTTAATTCTTTTCAAAGCGTCACACAATGTTTGGGCTTTGAAGATCATGTAGATAGATGACAAGAACAAGTTGCCAGGATGGATCTCGTTTTTTTTTATACACGCCCGGGCGTGGGTCTTTTAAAAGTAAAAAATGGCCAAAGTTGTCCAAATTTGAAAAGTGCCTATTTTTCCCTTCGGGATTTCAACTCGATGGAACCGAGAAAGTTTAAGTCTAACAAGAGGAAGGGCAGGAATCAAAGAGAGAAAAGGAACGATACTGCTTTTACCATGTTTGTATCTAAATTTAGGGTGGGTTCGTATTCGCATGATTTGTGTTTGCATTGTGTTTTTCATAATGATTTGCTGCTCAGCCTATCTACAAGGGAAAGAGGAGATACACGTGTCTGGTTTGATTTGATAGAAAAAAGTGCTACAAGGTGGTCGATCCCTTTTTCTGTCGCTTTTTGAAGCGGCGGGGCAAGGACGCAACTAAAAATAAAAAAATAACAAACGAGCATGGCGGAGCCTACATATAAAAATGAACTTGGCCGTACCTTTTTTAGATTAGGCAGCGAATTTTTTTTTCTCTCTTTTCTTTCTCTTCTCTCTTCATCTTTTATCAAAAAACCTTATAAAATCATGACTGTTGTTAAGAACATTTGTTGTATTGGTGCCGGTTATGTCGGTAAGTGCATTTGAATTGGATGAAAGTGCAAGGGACCGTCAAGTCAAAAACGCTTTTTTTTAAACTTTTTTTTTTTTTTTTTTGCTTTTTCATCTAGGTGGTCCCACTTGTGCTGTGATCGCTTACAAGTGCCCTGACATCAAGGTGACCATTGTCGATGTTAACCCTGGCCGTATCGCTGCCTGGAACTCGGACAAGTTGCCCATCTACGAACCTGGTTTGGAAGAAGTGGTGTTGGCCTGCCGCGGCAAGAACTTGTTCTTCTCTACTGATGTCGATGGCGCCATTCAAGAAGCCGATCTCATCTTTGTCTCTGTCAACACTCCCACCAAGAAATCCGGTATGGGTGCTGGTATGGCTGCTGATTTGGCGTAAGTGACCAATGACAGTAGAAGAGCATGGGTGTTGACTTTTTTTGTCCAGTTATGTTGAAAGCGCCACTCGCCGTATTGCCGAAGTTGCCAAGTCCTCCAAGATTGTGGTTGAAAAGTCCACTGTGCCTTGCCGTACTGCCCAAAGCATGCGCACCATCTTGGAAGCCAACTCGACTCCTGAAATTCACTTTGACATCTTGTCCAACCCTGAATTCTTGGCTGAAGGCACTGCCATCCGTGATTTGCTCAGCCCTGACCGTGTGTTGATCGGTGCCTTGCAAACCGAAACTGGCATTGAAGCCCAAAACGCCTTGGTGGATGTCTACACTCACTGGGTGCCCAGAGAACGTGTCATCACCACCAACCTGTGGTCTTCTGAATTGTCAAAGTTGGTAAGTTGTCCAGAGCCTTGCGACCTCTCCCTCTGCCCATTGTAATGACCATGTCTGACGTTTTTTTTTCTCAGGCTGCAAATGCCATGTTGGCTCAACGTATCTCTTCCGTCAACGCCTTGTCTGCTATCTGTGAAGCTACAGGTGCTGATGTGGACGAAGTGGCCTATGCTTGCGGTCGTGATTCCCGCTTGGGGGCCAAGTTCTTGAAGGCTTCCGTCGGTTTTGGTGGCTCGTGCTTCCAAAAGGATATCCTCAACTTGGTGTACTTGTCTCAACAATTGAACCTGCCCGAAGTGGCTGACTACTGGCACCAAGTGGTGATCATGAACGAATACCAAAAGAAGCGATTTGTACGAAACATCATCTCCACTCTCTTCAACACTATCACCAACAAGAAGATCGCCGTCCTCGGCTTTGCCTTCAAGAAAGACACTGGTGACACCCGTGAATCCGCCGCCATCACCTTGATCAAGGACTTTATGCAAGAAAACGCCCGCGTCGCCATCTACGATCCCAAGGTCGAACGTGAACAAATCTACATGGATCTCGCCGAACCCGGTGTCGTTGATACCCAAAAGGAAGTCGAAAAGAAGGTGCAGATCTGCTCCTCTGCCTACGAAGCTGCCGAAGGCGCCGATGCCGTCGTCATTGTCACCGAATGGGACGAATTCCGTGACGATCAATTGGACTACACCAAGATCTACGCCGGCATGAACAAGCCTGCCTTTTTGTTCGATGGTCGTTTGATTGTCGACGCCCCCAAGTTGCGTCAACTCGGCTTCAAGGTCAGTGTCATTGGCAAGAACGAGTTGGCTGGCACTGCCTAAATCCACCCCCCCTTCCCTCACCTCTTTTCCCTCCCTTCGATTACAACCCGTTTGTAATGATGACCCCCACTGCCATTCCTTATTTTTACTTTGTCGCTAGACATATCCCTCTTGATGTAGATCTCTCTCTTTTTTTTTTCGCATGCCTGATCCTCTCAAAAAAATAAATCCCCCAAATCATCACTGAATCCTGTTATCAAATAAGCTTTGTGCAAGACCTCGTCTGCCCTTGAATGTTTAGGAAATCTTAATGTTGCACAGAAAATTTTGGCATGGTCAATGTGATACAAGCTTTTTAGTTTCCTAGACTAGAAGGAACCATGAATCAGCAAAGACAGGCCCAGCAGCCATGACAAACGCTTTTTGAGTTCACCAAAAGAAATTAGGCATCTTATGTTCAAAGAGCATGGCTTTCCTTTGCCATGGGTCATGGAACAACATCAATTGGGCAACCTAAAAAAAAAAACCAGCCTCGAGCGTTGCCAAGGCCCAAAACGGGTTTATATTCAAAAAAGCGACTCGAGCACGATCGCTTTCTTTCAAAAAGTAGATCCCGTTGCATGAGCCTGGATCAAGTACAAAAAAAAAATAAACTCGCTTGGCTCAATGCTACACATGATCAATGCGACCCTCATTATCACGATGCACGTTCCATCCCAAACACCGATTGGCTAGGCTCATTTGCGTGCCTTTTTTTTATTTTTTTTGTGAAACCGGCGCTTCCTAGCCTTTCCTACATTTCGCAAAGCATTATGCATTGGCATATTATCACCAGGCGTCTATAATCACACAATATACACTCTTTCCAGGAAATTCATGTTGCACGGAAAACACATTCGCCCTGGTGGAAAATGAATTCAGCTGATGGGCAGAACAAAAATTCATGTTTGAAATGTAAATTCGTCCTCGCTGACAATGACTATATAATGCTCCAATTCATACGTCGGTTGATATAGCCAAATATAGTGGTGGTTGCCATACTCTCCTGAGCTTAATCCTTATGACAAGAATCAGCGAGGCTTCTAGTAGCTTGAGGTGGGCAGATTTTAGAGGGTTTGTTGGGCATTTTCACAAATGCTTGGAAAAATGTCGTAATAGGCAAGCTCTCTGACTAGCTCATTCGCAGCAAGTCGAAATGAAAAAAAAAAAAAAAAAAAAAAGAAATGATATCTGGTGGTTTGCTGAAAACAAATTTATTAGAACAGCTTATTTTTTTTTTTTTTGGCATCAGAGGCAGTAAGTATAGAGAGGAGATGCGGTATAAATTTATGCATACAGAGGAAATGATCAGGCTTCTTCGTCGAATGGATGGCGATCCGCAGTGATGCCGGTATGAATGTGATAGAGTAAGCCATTATCCATGGCGATCCAACCATATTCGTCAGGTCCAATATGCCTATGTCAAAATGGCATTTTAAAATGGTATTCACGCCTTGATGCTGAATGAGCTGCTCATTCCAATGCAGACACAGATCTTGGGAACGAATGAGGAGAGTGTGTTCGGGCGAAAAGCATAGCGCATATCAACAGCTTGACCAATTTTGTGCACCAACAGACGACGAAAACGAGCGCCAGGAGCTGCCACATTCTAAAAAAAAAAAACCTGTCACAGAATTGTAAAGTAGGAAGTCAAACCTGGATGTTCCGCAAAGCAATGTGGCATTGTACCGCAGTGGAGATACTACATGTCAGTTGGCCACGAAGGAGTCCCTGATTGGCACAAGTACGCTAACCATCTCTTTTTCCCTCCGACCTTGAGGCAATCATCCTGCCTATTCGTCAGCCCATACTCAAGAGATGGACATTGCTTTTTTGGAATCAGTTGCGTAGCAATGTGGCATTGTACCGCAGTGGAGATACTACATGTCAGTTGGCCACGAAGGAGTCCCTGATTGGCACAAGTACGCTAACCATCTCTTTTTCCCTCCGACCTTGCGGCAATCATCCTGCCTATTCGTCAGCCCATACTCAAGAGATAGACATTGCTTTTTTGTGAAAGAGAAGAAAGAAAAAAAAATTTCCGTAGAGAAAATAAACATGACCAATGAAGGCCTGTCATTGGCCAGAGAAATAAGTGGCGCAAAGCGCCAATCAACCGTTCCAGGGCTTTGCCCGTGCGGACAAAGTCAGTTTTTGCCCGTTCCAGGATTTTCTCAGCTTCTCTTTGTTGAACTTGCAAATGACCCCCATTCCACACGGCTTAACAAAACAATTCAGCATTACGGAAGAAGATTGCAGAACTTTCAAGATTCCTTTGCTGTTCAACACACTCTGTGCATATGAATGGGCGGACATTGACAAGGTGGTGGATGAGCTGTGGAAGGTGGCCAGTTTGCGTGTCAAGGATGCCAAGTCGGCCAATGGCGCACTTGTTAGTTCCATTAACAACGTGGCATTGAATCAGAAGAACTGGTTCCAGTTGGTGTCTTACTGTCGCCAATTGATCGCTCATTACAAGCTCAAGGAACCTAGCGTAGCATTCGAAGCTGCATGGGTGCTGAAGATGCAAAAGCAAAAGGCACTGGACATGGGAGCTATGAATGGTGTCAAGCTCTCGCAACTGGGTGCAAAACAATTTGGCAAGGAGGTTGACAATCTCTTGGATGATGCTGACAAAGAGAACTGCTATCCCTCGGAGTCAACTGGTGCCACCACAACCGCCGAACAATAACCCATACAGAAGCAGCAGCATGTTTTGAAAAAATATACCAAGTACGTGACCATGACGGAGGCCGATGGTGTAGCCTTCAAAGGTTCGACTATTGGCACGATCATCAAGCAAAAAGCACTCGACATCTTTTGTAAGTGGATAAACGACATGCCCGTGTTGAATCAAGAACAGCATTGGATGGCCTGTGGATTGTCTTCCATCTGGGATTTGACAAATACAGACTTGGCCATGGAATTCTTGGACTGCACCAGAGATGAGCTGGAACAAGTATCTCGCCCTATCGTTGACAAGCAAAGGCGCAAGCAATATCAACTCCCCACCTTGGTAGAGCAAACGTATGACATTGTTGTGTCACTGATCGACAAGGAACACAATGTCAAGAAGGCTGCGTCGTATATTCAGCAAATCAAGACACGCTGCTCTGACACGGAACGACTTCTTGAAACACTGGCCACATTGATCAAAATTATCGACACCAATATATTTCTGCTCGACCCTGACAACACGACCCGCGTTACCGAGTATGATTTTATCACACAAATCTGGGCACCCATCCTCAAGTCATTGATTGATATTCATGGCGTATTGCGCATGAAGATTGGCGAGTCCAGTCCTGTCCAAGGCATTGTCGGACGCAAACGTTCCTACAGTGATACTCGAGTTGGATTCAAGGTGGACTTGCGGTTGCTGTTTGATTCACGCAGTAATGAGCATGACCTGCTTTCTCTGGAAGCTGCAAAGGCGGGTGACTCATCCAAATTATGCCATGACATTTGCAAACTGATGCGCGAGGCCAAGGACAATCTCGATGCTTCTCTACAGCACGTCTTGAAACAACACATGCAAACGCCGTTCTTGTCCTGGTACATGCACACAAATGGTGCCTGTGCGCATGTCGGCACAGTTCACCTTGCCCAGGCTGGTCTTTATTTGGCACTGCATGAATCTAAGATCCACATTCCAAGAAACTTGGCATCGCTGCAATCATTCAAAAAGGAATTCATCGCACTCATTTCCATGGTGTTTGATTTGGAACGAAATGCTCTCATGATCAAAAAGTCCATGGATTCGCTGGATTGTCGCAAAGATTCGGCCATGAGCCGCCATGTTGATCCCGATGATTACCTTGAGGCCAACTCTTACCTGCCGTGTATGCGACCGACTTTTTACCTCCCTCCACGTGGCCAAACATCATTAGCTGTTCTTCCTGAAAACTTGTTTGGAACTGCAAACTCCATCTGTATTCCATCTATGGCGTCTTCCCCTCGCCACAGCGACTTGGAACCTGACGAATATGGTTGGATCGCCATGGATAATGGCTTACTCTATCACATTCATACCGGCATCACTGCGGATCGCCATCCATTCGACGAAGAAGCCTGATCATTTCCTCTGTATGCATAAATTTATACCACATCCCCTCTCTATACTTACTGCCTCTGATGCCAAAAAAAAAAAAAAAATAAGCTGTTCTAATAAATTTGTTTTCAGCAAACCACCAGATATCATTTCTTTTTTTTTTTTTCATTTCGACTTGCTGCAATTGATGCGCGAATGAGCTAGTCAGAGAGCTTGCCTATTACGACATTTTTCCAAGCATTTGTGAGAATGCCCAACAAACCCTCTAAAATCTGCCCACCTCAAGCTATTAGAAGCCTCGCTGATTCTTGTCATAAGGATTAAGCTATTTGGCTATATCAACCGACGTATGAATTGGAGCATTATATATTCTTTGTCAGCGAGGACGAATTTACATTTCATACATGAATTTTTGTTCTGCCCATCAGCTGAATTCATTTTCCACCAGGGCGAATGTGTATATCGTGCAACATGAATTTTGTTCTTGCCACCATATGAAGTTACTTTCCGACAAGGACGAATTTAATTCCTGGAAAGAGTGTAGATAGGCGGGGTCCTTCCCATGGAAAACTGTGCTATCTAACAATTGATAATAAAAAAGGATGCCCCGGGGGCATTCTCCGCCAGCGGTTGCCAATACAGGACGACACACCAGATAAGCGAATTGCAGGCCAATGCCCTACCTCTGTAATGTGCACATAGGGCTTTTGCACTTTTTTTTAATTATTGAGAAATGACCCCGCATCCGGATGTGGCACATTCACGTCGTCGTTGTGGGGCTCAACCAATGCCTTGGGTACCCTTAGAGCAACACCAGGCTTTCCTGCCCTATTGTCTGTTCCAGTAATCACGCCGTCTCAGAAATGAATAGCGAACGGAGTGGCATCCAGATGTAGGTCCAACGCAGTTGCAAGAAACGTGTGAGAGGTGCCCACCTTTTTTTTTTCTTTGGCAAGCTTGAGCTGAGCATGATCAGCTAATGGCTGAACTCTCCCCCCTTTTATTTCAATCGTATTCAAGTTGTAGGCCAGTTTGAGCAAGTAAATTTTATTTCAAAAGCCAGGGAGTGCTCACCCATTGAGACTGTTAAGTCCAGAGCTAGCCTGAGGGACTATGCTCATCTGTTTCTTCTGATAGTCACGAATGCAAATCGGTATTTGCACAAATCGACGAGTGCAAAGATATATTCCTCTTAAGCTGGTTTATCATTGGCCATGCTTCTTCAGTTCTAGCAGAGGCACCAAGAGGCGGAGGAGGGAGGGCGTAAATTAGCATTGCTACCATCTACTTTTTCTTTGTTCAATGACAGACAAATGGTGACAGCGGGTCTCTACCTGGAGTAATTGTAAACTCCGCGGGGCGATTGAAGTCGGAGCTCTAGGGCGACGACGAAAATTTGCAAGGGGAGCAGAAAATTGATTTGCACAAAGGTACCATGCTGATTAGGGTAGGCATTTATTATAAAAATAACAATAACAGAAAGAGATAATGCAGTAGAAGAAGACTGGTATCGCATATTATCGGAAAACAAGGTAAAAAAGGAGAGGTGCTGGACAGACAGCGATAAAGCCGATGCCTAAAAGTGCGGTCAGTATCGATTCTTTTTCTTCTCTGTTGTCGGATGGCTTACCAGCATATACAATGAGCTTGGTGACGATGTCTACATCATATCGCAAGGGCGCATCTTCAACAGTAAGCATCAAACTAGGGTCCAGGGTGATGGCTGGTTCGTCAAAGGTGTTGGTGCCAAGAGGGTCGCGGCCGCGGTGCTTGCAATTGGCCACTTTGCGTTCATGCAAATCAATGCCAGACTGCAGGCCAACATGATCGGCTTCCGAAACTGTTCGAGCCAAGCCTTGGAGATCCAGCACGGAAGGAATGGGATGAATACTTTGTTTTCGCAGTGTCTTGTATGTTCTACCGTATCATTAAAAAAAAAGTGAGCAGGAAGTATCGGCCACTACTTTTCTTACCTGGCGCCAATTTCAAACTTGCGATGAGGGAGATTGAAGGCGCGATAGATAGGAGGTAGGATGGAGTAGCAAGCCTTCTTGCATACGATGCGCCAGACAAAGAGCAAGGCCACCCCCAGCACCATTTTCAGGAGGATCACAAGAAGGGTGTAGAGGCTCAAGGTAGCGACGTCGGCTTTCAAGCCCATCACGCAGTAATCCGATCTCTGGCACAACCAGCTTCCAGGAAGGAGTCCGATCATCACACCCATAAAGCATACACTGTCAAGGTGGATCAGCTTTTTTTTTTTTTGATTTCCTTTTATGAGGCACACTTTACCTGTCTTCAAAACAAGGGCATCGTTCAATAGGATCTGGGCTAAAAAAAAAATCGGATAAGCAGCCGACTTGGATATGGCCAGGATCACCTACTGGATCCCTACAAACATCAAGCAAAGAGGGATAGTCAAAAACACCCAGTACGAGTCGCCGATAATGATATACTCCATCACGTCCCGGCCGTTCCATTGGACCCAAAAGAGAAGATAAGCAAGGATGGAGCCGCCGACCAAGTCTATCGGGAAAAGGGCAAATTAGCGGTGTACATGTCAACCAGTCTTTCCCTTCATCCTTACCTGTGAGGGAATGCATGCCACAATATACACGGCCAAACACAACACTAAAGGCATAGACAGCAGCAGCCAGAATACATATTAATCGCATGGGCGATTCAGGACTATATGCTTCACAAGCAAGGGCAATAAAGTACAAGGCCACCGAGATGGAATTGGTGGAATGGGTAGATGGGAAGCCATATTCAAAAGCCACGCCCTTGGACATGGTCAAACGATGCACCGGCGGGGACAGAGGCCGAGGCAGGCAGAAAAAATCCTAAAAAGCTAAAAATTTCAGCCCTTTTTCATTTGATCTGTCGTCGCTTTACCTTTAAAAAGCCTGACCAAAATACGCCCATGGCTGCCAAACAAGCAATACTAACCGTAAATGATGTAAGCCTGATGCGTCTTTTATCCCAATCATCAGTCCTACTCTCTTCCAACAGAGGACTTGCCAAACCAAATCAGGACAGGAAGGAACACCATGAAAAACGTATGGGTACCTAGGTTGGCTGTCCATAAAAAGTAGTTGTCGAACAATGGGGTTCTGATTCGTTTCTAGAGAGAAGCTTCATGTCAGTCAACATGCTTCTGTTCATCTTTACTTACCTGCATGGCGGCGATCAATGGTGTTTCTCTTCGTACCAAAGGCAGCATCAAACTTCGAAGGTAGCTTCGCCAAGGATGCAATGCGGCAGCGTACACCCTTTCTTCATGGGTCCCAGCATCAATATCAACATCGACTGTTCGAAACACTTTCCGAGTCATACCCAACTACTCAATGGCAAACACAAAAACTGAAATGTGATTTGTAAAAAAAAGGAGTTGAAGAATCAGAAAAAGAAAGAAAGAAAAAAAAAGGCCCTTTTAGAGCCAGAATGCTGATTGGCTGGCCCACTAGGGCATTGAAAACCACTAAACCTTTTTTCGAAAGTCTCTTTTTTTTTTTTTTGGTTCAGGCACTTCTTCTTCTCTTCTTTTTTCACTATCATGTCCGATCAGTATCAAAGCGACTATCAATACAACCAAATGTCCTCACCACCACCTATTCAACAAACCCAACCTGCACCATCAAAGCCCATGCAAAGGTCAAAAACCGTGCGCAACCTTGGGTCGGCCGGAAGCAAGGTGCGAGGTCTGTTCAGGAAACAGCAATCCAAAGAAAAAGACGACTATAGACAAAGTAGACAAATGAGCTCTCACTCGGACGATCATGTCTTGGTCGATAGACCAATGTCCTACCCTGATTTGCATATGATGGAGAGAAGTAAGACAGTAAAAAAGCAGCAAAAAAAAAAAAAAAAAAAAAAAAATAGGCCCTTTTTTGTCTCACCTTCTCTTTCCTCTCCTATTTTTTTTATTGTTATTTTTATTACTTTATTATTAGACTTCTCATCTGGCAGTCAACGTTACTCCAACTTGATACAAGACATCCCGAACTACAATAAGAATACCAACAACACAATGACCAACAGCACAACCAACACCACTCTTTCCTCATCCACAACCGCCTCATCCATGGTTTCTGACGCTCAACCACAACCACAACCACAACAACAGCCTGATGTCCCTCCTGAAGCCGAAGACTTGCGCATGCAATTGGAACAACTGCACTTGCAAATCCTCCAAGCACGTAAAAATGTCCAGTCAGAAATGGAAAAACGTGAACAACTACAATCCGAGCTGGACGACGCCCGACGCCAATATCAAGAAAAAGAGCAAGACTACACCCAAATTGAACAAAGCCTGTTCCAGCTGACCCGAACGGTACGAGCGACGGATGACGATCTCTCGACCATCCGCGACTCTCTCAAGCTGCTCAAATACAATGTCTCGCGTCTGATCCTGTCTCTCAACAAAAGGGCCGATAAGGACCGGGCCAAGGCCAAGTTCCTTGCCCGATGGCCCCAGCTCGCTCTGGTCGATGACAAGGGTGATCTGCTGGAACCCAGCTTTGTCAACTTGCTGACCGAAAAGCTGATCCATGACTACTTGGTGCAGTATGTCTTCCAAGCACCCGTCTACCCTGGCCTGGAAATCAACGATGCCTATGCCACTCTGTCACAATGGTTTGACCAACACGACTCGGGCTTCTCTGTCCGTCTGCGACAGCAGCTCGCCGCCACCATCGCCAAGAACACCGACACCGACCTTCAGTCCACCATTGACACCGAAAAGAAACGACTTTCCAAGCTGATCTACGACGAACTTACCGACATCTACTACCCCTTTTTGCGTGAAAACGATGCCCAGGTGCCTGAAGAAAAATCCTACTTTGCAAAGGTATCCGACATTGTCGACAAGACCTTCAAGCTCGTTGTCGCCATCCGCGGCCAAGAAGTCGTTATCCACACCCTCGCCCTGGAAGAAGGCAAGCAGCAGCTCGATGAGGAAACCATGACCGACGCCCGCGGCAAGACCTCGGGCATCGTACGCTTCTCTGTGTGTCCTACCTTTGTTGGCGGTGATGGCGACCATGGCTTCTTGGAAAAAGGCAAAGTCGTCGTCATCTAGAACCCGTCTCCTCCTCTTTCTTAACACCATCGAGTTGATTCTCGTCATCACCTCTTTTTTTTTTTTTTCTGTCAATAATAAAGTTTGGGAGCCAGAGCTTTTTTCCACGCCTTTTTTTTTTTTTTTTTTTTTTTTTTGTGACTCCAAGTGTGCAAACAAATCCACGTGCAGGCGTTGTGGTCAACTTTTTTTTCTCTTGTTTTTTCATTTCTTCCACTCATTCTCGTTAAAAAAACATACCCAACCATGGCCTCGGTGCGTCATCGTTCCCACAATGGCGATGGCCATCATACCAATCATTCAGCGTCACGAGTCCAGCGGCAGCAAAGCAAACATGAAGCCGCAAAGGGCAAATCCGCTTCTCATCCATCGTTGACGACATTAATTCCAATCACTGGCGAAAAAGAAATCGACATCAACGCTAGCTCACCCACCACACCTCAACCATGTTCACCTTCGGTTCAGCAAGTCCGTACCGGCGTCAATACAGAAGGTGATCTTCCTCATTACGTGATGATTCCCATCGGCAAAGTACGACGCTTCATCCCCACAGACGCCAACGTCCCCTCAGCCGCTTTCTAGAAGCACTCATCTTTTCATTTTTTTTTTTTACGTAACATAGACAGGCGACGGTAAATCCAGCTTATTAAATGCCATGTTTGGCTACAAAGAGTTCACAGCCAATGCCAGCTACAAGGTAATAAAAACGACGTGTCCACCTCAGGCACAGGCATGCGCTCAACTTTTTTTTTCTCTCCTTCCTTTCAGTCAGTGACAGATGCTGTGTTGGAACGAACAGGCGTATGGACAGTCAAGGGCAAGAACACCATCGTGACTGTGGCCGACACTCCTGGTTTTGCTGACAGTGCGGGCCGAGACTTTACTGCGGAAATCCAGGATTACATCTTTGATGTGAGCAACCGTATCGGCATCGATGCTTTTCTGTTGGTCTGTAGCTTCAAGACGAAAATGTACGATGCCAAAACCTCACAAACACATGCACGCAACTCACTCTTTCCCACCCCCCCATAGACCTGTGGTCGAGAACATCTTGAAAGAATTTGCTGCGCTGATGAAGCATATGGAGCCCCGCGATTGGCGCAAACATGTGATTTTGGTCTTTACAAAGGTGGATTACAAACACCGGGATCTGAACGAGACAACAGACCACAAAAACTTTTTGGTGAATCAGTTCAGCAAGCAAATGAAAGATATGCTGGGCCTTGAGGAAAACCTGCCCGTGGCGTTTGTCAGCAACCAACTACCCGAGTGCGGCATCACCAAAGGTAGGCCGTGCGATTGTGCCCCTTACAAGGAATATTACTTTAGCAAGATGTACACTCTGCAAGCCAAGATCGAGCTTTGCGCCAAACTCGGCCGATGGCGAGCAATACGACCTCCGCCTCCGCCACCATTGCCGACCAAGCAGCCGCCTCCTGTCCCTCCTCCCCACGCCATGCATCCCACCTCTCACCCTCCTCCGCCTCCTCATGATCCGTACTACAATGCCCAAGCCCCGCCCGCCCACTATAACCCTCTGTACGTAACTCAGCATCGCTGATCCTGTCATCACCATAATAAAGCTGTCTATCTATGAATGGGCAGTCTTCCTTGTACGGAGCCGGGGGAAGCAGCAGGTAAAAAACAGCTGTGTGGGCTCGCTTGGAAGGAGACGTGTCGTCCATCATTAGCTTCATGCCTCAGCATGCCGTACAAGGCATAAGCTCTTCAAGTTTGACATGGCCGCCATCCCTAAAATTGAGATCGAAATCAAAAAAATCCCACCCCTTCCGACTTGGACAAGTGCATAATCTTCGCGTCCGTAAAGTGGATAGCCAATGTTTCGGCAAGAGATCCAAGGCTGAGGCGAAAGCTATGGAATGCAGGTGCTCAGTGAGAAGCTTGGGAATATCAACATGTTGAACGTTATAATATATGCCATTCGTTCGCTAAATGCAAGGTTGAGGAAGACTGATGTGGCGAACATGTCAACGCTGTTGTCAAGCAGATGCTCATTTCCCCGCACCCCTGCAAGGGTAGACAAGTTACAAGTTGCCACGACATTTCTCTGGATAGGGCAGGGTTCACATGTAGTTTTGCTTTCGACCAATCTTGCGATAAAAAAAATACGCTCATCTTCCGCAAAAAGGTTCGATTTTTTTTTTTTCCTTCTTTTCGTTCCTGGTCAGAAAAATGCGATTGCAAGTGCTTGTGGTGATCTTCTTTTTGCTGATACTGATGGGCATTCTTGGCTTTGCACCTATCCACGTTCATGAACATGTCAACGACAAGGTGCTTCATTTTATGACATTTTGCATCTTGAGCGTGTGCCTGTACTATGTTTGGAACCTTTCGTTTCAGCGCAATCTCTTGCTCGCCACTTCCATCATGCTTGTCATGTCCATTGGCAGCGAATTCATTCAAGATCTCTTGCCGGTATGTCCTCTCACATTGGTTAACATGAGCCAAGGCTGATCCTTTTATGAAAAAAAAAAATAGTATCGTACGTTTGACGTCTGGGACATTGTAGCCAATCTGCTTGGCAGTGGATTAGGATTGATCTTGGCATTCGGATTGGATTACGGATGGCATGCTCGAAAAGAACACCAACGACGATGGGGCGGTACAAGAGTCGCCATGGATCAGCAAGCTCTGATGGATGACCTGGACTTGGAACAAGGATCCGACGACGATCTCGACCACTTCTCCTTGCCAGCCTACGGCAAATAGGTTTTACTTTTTCCTCGCATTGATACCCAAACCATTGAAGACCCGGCTCTCCCTTCCCCTTTTTTTTTCATATTATCCTTAATTAAAATAGTTTATTCTTAAAGCGTTATGTATCAAAAAACAACGTGTGTATGGACGATTCTATGCAGCTCCTATAAGCAAAGAATAAGAAACTCGCCCTATTTATGAATGCGACACTTACCTCGTAGACTTCATTGACCCAGCCATCTTGATTGGCCTTGAGGTGCTTCTTGCTGCCTTGACTTGTGGGAGAAGCAGCAATAGTGGAGGCGGAGAGGGAAGGGGCGACGATGGTGGGTGTCGAGGAGGAAAGGGCCAGCGTGCCAGGTGAGGAAAAGGTCAAGGAAGGGTTGCTCTTGGAAGGCCAGCGGTGGAAGGCATAGGGTTTATGTGCGTCTTCGTCATCATCATCGCTCCAACGGGTGTTTTCTCTCTGCGACAGATATTGCTCTCCATGGGCAACCAGCAGCAAGGTGTCGAGGTCAAAGCTTGAGTGCTGGATGGGCGTGGCGTAGAATTGCTTGACCATCGCATCCGAGTCCAGCGCAGTGGAGGACTGGGAGGTAGGTGGTGGGGTCGACTCTGGGTGGAGACTGACGGCGGCAATTGGCGTGGAGATCGAGGCAGGAAGAGTGCCAGAAAAGGGACGAAGGGACGTTGGTCGGGGCGGCAATGGTTTTTCGTACATGGCGTCGGACAGCTGGCCGTCTTCAAAGGTGCACGAGGGCCGCGCTGAGTCTTCGCCTGCCATCCCTTGGTCTTCGCAGGGAAGGTCAAAGTTCAGGGCTTGCAAGGGTGGACGAGGTTGGCGGATGACCTCGGGGTTGACAATGGGCGCTAGGCTGCGTTTGCGCTTCACGCGCTTGCCCGACGTGATGCCATGGGTGGCGATAAAGCAGCCTTCATCGTCGTCCAGATCGCTGTCGGGGTCTGGTGCATAGAAGCAGGTGCCGGGCCATTGGTGGAGAAGATGGTCAAGCGGTAAGTCGCTGGAGGAATAACTGCTGATCGACCGGCGCATGTAATTGAAGATGGGTGATCCTGGCTGGATCGAGCGGTGCCGTTCTGGTTTGGGCCGGCCGGTGGACGGCGGTGGGGCGCTGAGGCGGGGCCAAGTGCGTAGATTGTCTTCGTCCAGGTCGGCGTCGTCGATGGTACTTGGGACGTAAGCAATGGTTTTGCGGTGGTGGTATTTAGGCAGGTGATCGTTGGAGGGGATGTGATGTAGCTGAGGCACGTAAAGTGAATCAATCCGAGGAGGCCGGCTGCTACCTGCGTAGGAGGCACTAGGTGTTGAAATGGTGGCAAAAGGTGAGGCGGGTCGGCGCACAGCGTGGCCACGGTGGGCAAGCGAGCCATGGTAGGATGTTTGCGGCTGGTTGGTATAATGAAGGTCTTTGACGGTGTCATAGCGAGGCGGAACGCGACGGGTCCAGCTGGAGATGGGTGTGGTGAAACCATCGTCCATGGGGTCTTGCTGGTCCATGCAGGGATATGCATGACCGTCGCTTTTTTTTTTTCCTTTCTGGTTGGATGTGTCTGTGCCCCAGCGCATCCACTTCTTTAAATGATGGGTAAGTGATGCTGATTTACTTTTGACGGGAATCACCATCGATTATATGCAATAATTATGAAATAAAAAAAAAATACAGAAAAAGTTTAAAAAGAGAGAAAAAGGTAAAAAAAAAAAAAAAAAAGGCTTCTCGGCGTCGATTGCTTATGAAAAAAGGGAAACAATGGGAAACTGTGCCAATTCAAGCAGAGTTAAAAAAAGGCTATCCTATTTTTTTTTTTTTTTTGATATTAAAAAACGTCAAAAATAAACATTAGGATGAACGCTCCAACATATTTCAGCCCCTTGCCGTCAAGCAAAACCACACGTTGCCTGCTACGATAAATTATATTAAAAGGAGGCCTACTTTGACCATTTACAGCAATGACCTCGATACTTTCCGGCCTCCGACACACTTTTTTAATAAAGCAAAAAAAAAAAAAAACCAAGGAGATGCAGAAAAAAGGGATGTTGCTGTGTCAGGAACTCATTCCACAGCACACCCATCGCATATAAACCTACAGTTTCTTATTCATCCGTCCTGCTGTTGACATACATCCGCCCCAACGCTTGGGATTGTGTTTTCTATCTGACTTTTTGGCAAGACTAGTCAGGGGTAAGGGAAGAAAGGGGGAGGGCTGTTTATGAAAAGCGGAACACGCTCCTTTTTTTATATTTAATGCTATCGTAATGGCTAAAATAGTAAAAGGCTTTGAAAAGGGGAGGGAAAGCAAATGGTCCCCCCCCCCAAAAAAAACAGGCAGGCTGACAAAGAGGTATAAGAAGTGCGGCATCAAGAGGTTCCTGCGGATCGGCTCAAGAGGGATTTTGAGACACGACGCTCGGGATGGTGATAATAAGTGGTATCATCTTCTTCGATACTTGAATCGTCCTCGTTTTCATCATCACCTGTTTGGACGGGATTGCCCGAGGCATCCAAGACAGGCATGGTCGCGTGTGGGGAAGGTGGAGCCAGGTGGTCGATGGGTGTTTGCTGGTTGGAAAAGGTCGTGGGGCTGGTGGACAAGGGACCTGCATTGGCAGTGGTGGAGATGGAGGGCACAGCCAAGGCTAAAGATGAGGAACCACGGAGCAACGGTTGATGCTCACCTTGATCCGTCGACGGTTTGTTGTCATTGCCCGGTGTTTTTTGCCGGGCTTTGATGGGAAGCCACAGTTGAGGCAAGATGCCAAGGAACGCTGGATGCGCATATCGTTTCATGCCAGTGTTGAGAATCCCTTCCTGCAAGGTCATGGGCGGCTCCTTGAAATCGGTGTATTTACGTGAGCCAGCTTCGTAGTCGTCCTCGTCAAGGACGGTGCGGCGTCGGCGCTGAGCTGAAAGGGCTGACGGCTGACGGCGTAGCGTGAGTTGGAGTGGCGATGCATTGGAGGTCGATGCCGAGGCCGCAGGTTCAGGAGCAGGAGATGGTGGACGAGTGACGGTGGTGGTCAAAGGTCCGAAGCGTTGCGATAGCAGCTGCAGGGGAAGGTACTGCGTGCTTTGTTGATAGGCTCGATCGACGCCAAAGTTGAATACCAAGGTCAAGAGCACCAACGGTGCGAGCAAGAAGGCGAGCGTGTAAGCCTTGTTTAACACGAACAGACCGATCGACAGCACTTGGAACAAGATCAGCCCAATGATGATTCTTGAAAACACCAACGGCCACATTCTCCCTGCCACTTCATAAGGATGGAAGTAGACTAGTGAAATAAAAAGAGTGAGCTTGACCGAGGCATTCGCTTTGAGCTGGTTTCTCCCTACCATAGAGCAACTGATACTTGACTACCAAGTAGGAAAGGCTGAAATAGATGGTGCCAAAGACCAAGATTAAGGGTGACACGGTAGAATAGACAAGGAGAACGACAAACAGGAACACAGGCATGGGATAGCCCCAGCCATAATTGTACATGCGAGGCGCTAGCACCTCTGCGTAATCGCGAGGCGTTTTGCAAGTAAAGATTCGGTGGAACAGCTGCAGAATCACAGGGCCGGTCAGTAGCAATTGGAAGGGAAGCCTATTGAGTGTAAGGAAGAGGTGTCAAAAAATAGGGGTTTGATACCAAAAAAAAAAAGGGGGGGGGCAGACCAAAACCTTACATCAAAAAGCCATGAATGATGGTGTAGTTGACAAAAAAGGGCGAGACCTGAGGGAGTGTGGTGGCCAGGATGTTGGCCAATTCTGTAGGATCTTCGAGGATATCTGTCAGCGTTTTGAACAAGGCACTGGAGATGGAGAAAATCAGGAGCACATTCACCAGCAAGAAGAAGAAATATCTAGTACCAATAAAAAAAAAAAAAAAAAAAAAGGTGAGCAGATGCAACCAAGAGCGATGAAAAAGATGGAAAGGCCTTACTTGCTAAAGGTGGACTCTTCGGCTTCACTTCGTGTGGGGAAACCTTCAATGATGCTAAGGCCTGGAATAGGGAACGAGATCAGAAAACAAAGCGCAGGCGATCTCTCCTTACCGTTGAGGATCATTGGCAGGATAGCCATGAAGATGACGACGCTGAGCGTAGGCAAAAAGTACTGGATGATTTGTTGCAGTATCTTGTTCTTCGAGGCCAGGTCCATCAACCAAGGAAAATAGTTGCGCAGCGAGCTTTCGCTGGTCAAGGCGGAGAAGATCGAGATGGGCACGACCCAGAACACAGCCAGGACGACAAGAATGCCGAGCATCAGCACCTTGCGAATATACCGTTCACGACCGTGCATGGCAATGTTTTCCCAAAGCACATCGCGGGGTTCGGGGGCCAGCTGAGCATTCAATCGAAAGGGGGTGGAGTCGATCAACACTTGCGAAGCAATCGACTAGGAGATGGAGAATGAGTGTCCAATCTTTTTTTTTTTTTTTTAATCAAACTTACAGCACTCATGGGCTCTTCAAAGGTGACAAAGCCGACGCTGGTAGGGAGGAATTTGCCGTACTTTCGTGCTTTGAGGACCATGGTATCGGCTTCATTGAATTTGTCGGTAAAGTGCTGGATGGCATCCACGTGCTTGCCTACGACGCCAAGGAAGCCATCTTTGGCCATGGGTCGGGGAGGAGGCGAAGGCACCGATGGGGCAGTGGAGGCAGGTTTGGTTTTGTTGTGGACGGGCAGCAATGGCGCACGAGGATCGTTGGTGGTGGCGTCCTCGTCTTCATTTTCAGAAAGAGTGGGAGAAGAGGGAGTAGAGGAGGCTTGGACGTTGGCGATGGCACCATAGTTGTGCTGGTGCATGCGGCGCTGATGGTGCAAGGAGCTGGTGGTGGACCAGCTGAGAGCGTGGAGCTGTTGGTCTTGCTCGGCTTCGGACAGCAGGGCCACGGGATTGTAGGTAGGGTCGTAGCAGGGGTTGCCCCAGAAACTTGCGTAGGCCCGTTCCAGGTAGCGCAGGTATTTGGAGCGATCCTTGATCAGATCCAGCAGACGATGGACATGGCGAATGATATGGACGGATTCCACGACGCCGATGCCCAGCTTTTCAAAATAGTCGGCCAGCTTCTGATCGGACCGCAAGGCGGGGGGGATGCCGGAGACAAGGACAGTGCGGGAAGGGATGGAGCGGCCGATCTTGATCATGAACTGTTGGCGGATGCGTACATAGTCGCGGTAATTGAGAAAGGTAAAGTAAAAGGTGGCCAGGCAAAAGAAGTAGGTGAAAAACAAGTAGACCCAAAGAAAGGATTCCGACTGTTGCATGACGCGCGGCACCAAGGCATCGGGTTCCGTTGCATTCGGGTTGGTGCCATTCCAGAGATCGCCGCCCATCCGACTGATGGGGTACAGCACCACCGTACCAAAGAAGCCACATAGCCCAAACAGTTTGGCCGCCATCAGGAAAAATTGCAACATCTGCAAGGAGGCAAAAAAAATGAAGCTCAGCACAAAGTTTGAAGCAGGAAGGGGGGCGTTACCACGACGGCGTCAAGGCCAACTTTGTCAAGTACGACGGAATGAGGTGTCTTGATAACAGGAAGGATCCAGCCAAAGAATGACGTGGGAAGAGGTACAGGTGCTTGCCTAGATGGACAATCATTACATGAGACATGACAGGGGAGGGCAATGGGAGGGAATGCAGCTTACTTTTTCATGTTCAATCGAGGTGCATACATGGAAGGCCAGCTAGAGGATTAAAAAAGGAGAGTGGATGAGTAAAGGAGAGGCATGGACGAGGTGGGTGACTTGCCGGACTCGCAAGAAACAGAACAGGAGAAAGCAAAAAACGCCAGCAATGGAACAAACGGCCAGCTGCACAGGCATACCCGTGGGCTGCTTTGCATTGTACACAGGCAGACCACGGGTGTTGTTACAAGCAAAGATCCCAGGGCAAAAGGTAATGGGAAATTTCAGAATGGTACTATTATTGTACTCCATCCAAACTGGTTTGGAAGAAAAAGAAGTAAAAAAAAAAAAAAAAAAAAAAAAATACTTGGCGGCCTGGCCCTTTCGGCGTTTCACAATGGCAAAAGGAAGCTTTATTGGAAGAGGACGATCAACTGAAGGAGCTTGACAAACGTTTTTCAAAGAGTGGCGACGTCGAATGAGGAGGGGAAGGGACAGTGATGGGTGTGGCAGTCATGATGAAGGGGTGTTTGAGGGCCTCGCTTGGTGTTAGTCGCCGGGAAGGATCTATCACAAGCACTCGTTGCAAAAAATCCAACATTTGTTTGCGAATGGACAGTTCTAAAGAAACATGGCGTGAGCTCCATCTTTAATCGGCGACCTTTTTTTTCCTACCTTCGCGCACCGACACATGTTTGTCCATGGCCGCCCGGTCAACGATCAAACTTGGAAGGGATGTGGAGGAAAAATACTTTTTGCTGGTTTTCTCAACCTTGCCCTGCTCTTCAGAATACTGCCGCTTGGATTTGAAAGAGTAGGAGACTTTGCCTTGGCTGTCGGTGGTCTCATTGAAGAACTTGTCCTTGTATCTGGCTTCCTTGATCAGGTCATTGGATGGCAGCCTTGCAATAAAAAAAAATAGAATGTCAGTTTACTGGGGCCCATGCTAAAAAATGGGAGATGCATGGGCTTACCCCAGGGTGGCAAAGATTCTTGAAAGTTGATCATATTCAGAACAGCCTGGGAAAAGAGGTAGACCGAGAAACAGCTCGGCCACAATACAGCCAAAGCTCCACATATCGATGGATGGGCTGATATTTTTCAAGCCAAGAAGGACCTCGGGTGACCGATAAAATCGGGATTGGATATAAGTGTACAACTGTCTGGACTGGTGACAAGCCGAGCCAAAATCGATCACCTTGATTTCCGAGGCATTGGCACTTTTTTTGAAAATGTGAATCGTCTTTTCATGGCAAGCGCCTATTTTCCTTACCCAGTCAGAAGGATATTTTCAGGTTTAAGGTCACAATGCATAATGCCGGCTTTCTTGAGGATGATGAGGGCATCAAGAATTTGAGTAGTAAAGGCACGGATCAAGTCCAAAGTGACACCCTTGAAGTTGTTCTGTTTCATCAAATGGTAAAGATTGACCGATAGCAATTCAAAAACGAGACAGAGGTGATGCTTGTGCTTGAAACTCTCTTTCATCCGTAAGATATGATGGACATCCTTGGCATCGTACTGTTCATTAAGCTGCGAATGGCCCAAAAAAAAAAAAGAGGTCAGTGCAATTCAGGCCTTGACGGGGTTTTAATTAGGGGCAGAGGCTTACCAAATGAAGGATCTCGACTTCGATTTTGCTCTGTTTGAGGTATGCAGGCTTGTTTTTGATGACCTTGACAGCCACTTCTCTACCTGTATTGATATCGAGGCATCGAACTACTTGGCCAAACGTGCCAGAGCCGAGCATTTCTAAAACTTCGTATCTAGATGAAAAAATGAGTATAAAAATAAAAGTAGGCAGAACGCACCTTCCACCAAGAATACCATGGACATAAAGGATGTAGTCATGATTAAGGTTGTCATAGCCATTGTTATCACAAGGGGAACCCGGTTTGGTCAAGACTCGACGAGGATTGCGACTTCGATCATAGGTGAAATCAGTATTACATTTTTCATAGGTGCGGCACAGCTGAGTTGTCAATTTTCGCAGCAGCTTTCAGAGACATGTCAGTTTTTTCTTTTTTCCATCGAAATTATTTTTTTAAAATAAGGTTACCTGGTCTTTTTCAAGTGGAGGAGTCAATGGTATGCGATTGTCATGCCGATTCTGTTTGCGATTATCAAGCATGGGAGAACATGAAGATGACATGTCTGGTTCTCGGTGTTCATGAATAAAGAGAGACTTCAGAAACGAAAACCGCTCGTGAGAACAGTTTGATTCAGGTTGGGTCACCTTTTCTGCTTGATGCTTTTGTAGCATTTCCATGGAATAGAGCATGAGCAACAGGAGGGGGGATATGTGTAATACAACTATAAGAAAAATATAAGAAAAAGAAAAAAAGCCAATATAAACGCAGAATAACAAAAAAGTGTAGAAAAAGAAAAAAAAAAAAGCCAGGCAAAAAGATAATGGGAAAAAAAATCAAGGCATTGAGCCTCTCACAACAGGGAAAAAAGGCCCGCTCCAACAACTGGGATTGGTGTTTTCTGCATAATAGATCTTTTCGTCATCCGGCAAGTTTAAATCAAAGCTTGCCGTCTTTTCGCTCTTTGACCCATGTCCTAAAAAATTCTTTTTTTTTTATCTTGTCGTGGATTAAAAGTAATAGTAGCGCAGCACAATCACAAGAATGATGATCGTTGCAATAGCCACAGGCGGCCCATATTTTCGATACAACGCCTGCAAGTTCAAATGACGAGCTTTATCCTTGAACATCTTTGCACTGTCTTTCAATTCACCTGAAATGTGGCTCATACCTAATCGAAGAAATCTGTTTAGTCCCGACCCGTTTTTTGACGCAAAGAAAAACCGTACGATCCAAACTATCCCCACGCCATAACAAATCCTCCATGTTTTTGGTCATAATACGAGTCACATCTTGCAGATCTTCATTTAGCTTGGTCAAGTTGCTTTGTGTTCGAGTGTCTTGGTAAATTCGTTTTGTCTTTTGCATGAATGTGTCTAGCCGAAAAAAAAAAAAAAAATGAGGGACCCTGTTGGTGATCCCCAGCCAATCAGACGTTACCAAATTTGACAAA
Organism: Hesseltinella vesiculosa; assembly: GCA_002104935.1. Lineage (NCBI taxonomy): Eukaryota > Fungi > Mucoromycota > Mucoromycetes > Mucorales > Cunninghamellaceae > Hesseltinella > Hesseltinella vesiculosa. The sequence goes on along the minus strand of MCGT01000016.1, from coordinate 230,938 downwards.
AGCATATGGACGAAGTCCAGGCTTGTCCACTTCATTGCCATAGCTTGTATTGAATTCTTTGGCCAATTCTTCCAAATAACTAAATGCCAACTTGCGAGGGTATGATCGATCACAGATGCAAAGGTAACAAACGCTGCCGTCAATAATGTAACTGGTAAAAAAAATGGAGATGGGGTCAGCGAGTCCTGCGTTGGTCTTTGACTTCATCTTACTGCAAGACATAGTTGCCTGATTCAATGGAACATCGAGGCTCTGAATTTATCGTCAAGCGTCTAAATACCGTTTTTGCTTGGCCTTTGTATTCAGCCAATTCCATTTCAACCTAAAGGACCATCCCACCGACAAAATGAAAAAAAAAAGGATATGAGACGAATCTAAATAATGCAAAGATCAATCCTCTGCCAGCTTTACCTGTTCATCATCCATACTGGCTGCCAATGGCAATCCATCTGTCACTCGGGCAATAATGGTCGTTTTCACCATGGAAGTGTACGATGTAAGAAAAAAAAAGATGGGGTGAAGAAGAAAAAGGAACGTCCCCTGTTTTTTTTGCCTGTTTTTCATATCCGCGCCCTCATTTTTTTTGAGTCCGCCTTTCTTTCACTTTTCCCTCTGTCATTCTTGATCTGCTTGGCACCGCAAGCAATGCTCTTTGTTTTACTGGAAGGATTTATTGCATGCCGTCGACTTGAGTGTGCTTATCGAAAAGTGTCTCGGTAACGCCACCGTCGACTTCCCTGAATGGATAGAACCTGCCTGTCCCGATAATGAACAGTTTCGAGCTGATGTTGCTTCTATGTCCTGAATGGCAAATAAGCACCGCTCCAAGTCAACAATGGGCACTTGTTGGCCCTGAACACTGCATTTCTCCATTGAGCATTGGACAAGGACTGTTTATACCAATGGGCCATTGCCCCTGCTGATTGGCATCAATGATCTGTAGCATTGTCATTTCACTGATGTGCGCGAACTAGGCTGTCAGTCGCCCTTTGTGCTGATCAAGTCATCTCATCACAACATCAACGCCAAGTCCAACGCTCGTCCCTCTCGATATTCAGCCTCTGCCAGCGGAGAAAGAGCTGCTTGATTTTCAATAAATCACAACATTCGAGCTCACGAGTTTTCCTAGTCATTTTCGATGACAGGACTCGGCCGCCCTCTCACTTCTGCCTGGACAGGGTTTCCAATGACACTGGATGGCGCGATGCTAAAACCTATACCCTATTCTCAAAGAAATGGGCTTTCAACAGAGCTCCCACAAAGTCAGATCAGCCTCTTGCGTGGGTTCTAGCCTGGCCATGCAAGGCGGCCATATGGTTCATGCGTCTGCCGCTCGTGCTCAACATCGTCAGATTGGCCCGTCTGCGACCAAGGCCAGGCCCCTTTGGTAGAGTTGGTGTGCTAAAGGTCGAGTTATTTGGCATGTTTTTGATCAGATCGCCAGGGGGCCTGGATAAAAATGGCCATCGTTCAAGCTGGGACTCGGACATGTTATCCTCATCATCCATCAGCTAGTTCACCCATGTAAATTTTCACATCAGCCCTTTATCGCACAAGAGCTGTAAAACATTCACTTTTTTTTTTTTTTTGAAAATAAAAAAAACACCCACTAAAATGAACCGAAAACATTTGATATGTCGCTTTCTTGACTGCATGTATCTGAGAGACGTTCTTTTCTCTCATTGTGTGCTTGTATGGAAAGTTTGGGAAGGATCGGCTGGAGGGCTGAGGCCGGTTGATTTTTTACCAAAATCGCCCGAGGGTCTTTTTTTTAGCTGGAGGTCGGACATGGCATGGCAAAACGTGTCGTCAACGCCAAGCTGGCTGGGTGGCCTTGACAGATCGACATCCATTGATCTGCAAATTCGTATGCAATAAATGCTGTCATGAGACACATTCCTTGAAGCATGTGTGCGCATGACTATACACGTGCACAATTTGTTAAAGGGAGCCGCTCAGCCGTTTGCCAGGAGAGTTTAAATTTTGGGCTGGGCAGTGCACCAAAACGTGGCAGGCTGACATGGAGAGAATGTGGTTTTGGGTGGCTAATTTTCTCCTTCTTTATACAGTATTTAGGGTTGGAACTGCTAGCCCTAGCTCACTGATTTTGTATCAGGAGGCTTGTGATTCCCCTCCTCAACCTACGCTAGGTTTATGATAAGAAGAAAAAGACGCACAAACAAGAAAGAAAGAAGGTTTAGATTTTTAATAAGCTTCAACTTGGCCTGGTTAATGGTCCAACAAGGACCTTTGGTACAAAGCCATGATCAAGACCCTAAAACATTTTAAAGCCCGTTTTGCCTGCTCAATGGATGCTTTGGTCTCTTGCGTCAAGGGCTCGGTGAAGAACATGCAAGCAGTCAACACATGGATGAGAAGTTTGAGGCTGGCGGATGCTAAGCAATGTCGAGGTCCAAGTGCTTTCTTGACGTCATTTTTTTATAACAGCCGGAGAAAAGTAGTTCCATACTGGCGTCTGACATAATCTGGCTCTGTGGTCTAGCTAATGGAGAGGAGGCTAACCAAAATTGAAATGGATTGTGGGGGACAAGAGGCTTTCGATCTCCTCATTGGAGGAATGGCCGATGCTGCTGTTTTTAAAAGCCACAACCCTGACTCTGGACCCTTCATGATCAGCAAGCTGGCTACTTAGTTTACAGAGCATGCTGACCTCATTGTCACTTTTTAGCCCATCAATTACCCAGTCACGAGCCGCTGAGAGGAGTTAAAAGAAATAATAAGCGTTGCTAGTGCGTTTTAGTTCCATGGAGACAAAGAGTGACCCCGGAGAAGAGGAGTTTGCTGGAAAATCCGGGGAATACATTTTCTTTGGCCCAGCAGAGTGAAACCGGCAAACAAACATGGCACCACTTTCAAAAAGGCTGATGCACCATGAAAAAGTGCCTGAAAGAGAGCATAACAAAATGGTGGCCGAGAAGACCTCTGTAAGAAAAATAAAAATAACTGTCGGTGGGTAGTCTGATCTCCCTTTTTTTTTTAGGTAGTCGTCGATGTTCCGTGGGACAAGCTGTCAAAGGCGGCACACTAAGTTCGCTTTTTTTCTCACCCTTTCACACTCCGCATCCAATCGCTTGACTTGTCAAAAAGAGAAGAACAAAAAAAAAATTGTTCCTCTTCTCTTCTCAAACCAAAACTTTTGATCAGTCAAAACGCCATGATGGAATCAAGACCTATTACTGAACGCACTACCTCTACTGAATCTGGCTATGAGGCCAACGTGTTTGCTGGCAAGGCCGAACAAATGCAGCAAGTGGGCAGCTACTTGCAAAAACTTGGCTTCCTTCCCAAGGATTTGGTTGAAAATGAAGTGCAATGGTTCTATAGGTAAAGAAGAGAGATGGTTGTGGAGAAAAAGTGGCCATAGGAAAGAGTGGCAACAAATCATGGACTGACGATTTTTTTTTTCGCAGCAACTTGAACATTGACGACTATTACTTTGCTCTGGAAACAGTGGAAACCATTGCCAACCACATTATGTCTCTGTACGGTGCCAAGATCACTGCTTTTACCAACAACTCTCAATTGATTGACATCAATTTGCAAAAGGAAACAGAGGACTCCTCGGTGTATATCCACACTTCGGCTCCCGGTGTGTCTCAAGTTCACGGCCCTGCCATTGAAAAAAGGTAAAAAAGATAAAGAAGAGCTAGGATACTTATATTGGTTTTCGCTAAGAATTGATGAACGCTACTTGGATTGCTCAACTCCTGCAAAGGCTTACCGTGTTGAATCGTACCGCTCGACCGCAAGCAACGACAAGGTGTCGCCTGCTCTGCGCTCCTACTTTGTGACTCAGTGCTCCTTTGCTAACCCTGAACCCACACCTGAACAAGAAACCGACATCCGTCAAGTCGCCGACACCACCTTTTTGAAAAAGGCCACTCCCCACACCTTGAAAGTGTATGCCAAGGTCATGGCCAATGTTTTGCAGCGCACTGGTCCCGTGATCGAAATGATCGAAGTTGAAGGTAGCCGTGAACGTCGTATTATCATTGGTTACCGCCAACGTAGCACCAATGGTTTCTTTGCTGCCATCTCTGATCTCTACCATTACTATGACCTGTTCTCCACCCGCAAATATGTCGGTGAGTTTTTTTTTTTTTTTTTTTTTTTTTTTTTTTTTTTTACGTCCCTCTTTTTTGCTCACATTTTCCATCGTTAGAACAATTCTCCAATGGCGTGACCATCGTGTCGTTGTATTTGAACCCCATGCCCAACACCAAGTCGGCACCCATCGAAAGCTCCATTTACCAAGTGATGAAGGAAACCTCGCTGCTGTTTTGTTTGCCCAAGACAGCTTTGCAGGAATACTTCCAGACCGGCAAGCTTTCCGTGCAAGAAACCATGTATGGCTACGTGGCCTGGATCTTCACCCAACACTTTTTGAATCGCCTCGGCAAGGAATACTTGTCGTTGTCGGAAATCTTGGACAACAACAACCCTGTGCATGAAGAAGTCCTGTCGAAAATGAAGAAGCGTCTCCGTCAAGACACGTTTACCCGTGAATACATCCTCGACATCATCAAGCGCTACCCTGAACTGATCAAGCTGCTGTACTCCAACTTTGCCAAGACCCACTATGTCAACCAACGCGAATCCCTCGAACCCACCATGTCCTACCAACGCATGTCCACCCAAGAAATGCTGAGCGATGCCGACCTGGCCAAGAAGATCGCCAACCTTACCTCCAACGCCCATGAACAACTTGTCTTCGACGCCATCCACACCTTCAACCGCCATGTACTCAAGACCAACTTTTACCAATCCACCAAGGTCGCCCTGTCCTTCCGTCTCGACCCTAGCTTCTTGCCCGAAATCGAATACCCCACCCAACTCTATGGCATGTTCTTGGTCGTGGGCGCCGAATTCCGCGGTTTCCACCTGCGCTTCCGTGACGTGGCCCGTGGTGGTATCCGAATCATCCGCTCTCGCAACCGCGAAGCTTACTCCATCAATCAACGCACTCTCTTTGACGAAAACTACGCCTTGGCTGCCACCCAGCAACGCAAGAACAAAGACATCCCCGAAGGCGGTTCCAAGGGCACCATCCTCTTGGACAATGACCAACAAGACAAGCCGCTCGTCGCCTTTGAAAAGTACGTCGACTCCATCCTCGATCTGCTGATCCAAGGCGAAACCCCCGGTATCAAGGAAAAGCTCGTTGATTTGACCGGCAAGCCCGAAATCCTGTTCTTTGGCCCCGACGAAGGCACCGCCGACTACATGGACTGGGCCTCGCAACACGCCCGCCGCCGTGGCGCTAGTTTCTGGAAAGCCTTCACCACCGGCAAGTCGCAATCTCTGGGCGGTATCCCTCACGACACCTACGGCATGACCACCCGCTCGGTGCACCAGTACGTTCTCGGTATCTACCGCACCTTTGGCCTCAACGAAGAAGACTGCACAAAGCTCCAAACCGGCGGCCCCGACGGTGATCTCGGCTCCAACGAAATCAAGATCTCCAAGGACAAGACAGTCGCCATTGTCGATGGTTCTGGTGTTCTCTTTGACCCCAAGGGCTTGGATCGTTCGGAACTGAACCGCCTCGCCGGTTCCCGTCTGATGATCAGCAACTTTGACGCAAGCAAGGTAAGAAGAAAAAGGAAGCCCAGGCTTTGCACAGGTAGCAATGACAACGGAACTCACCCTCTCTTTTTTTTTCTTGTTTAGCTGTCCTCGGAAGGCTTCCGTGTGCTTGTTGATGAAACCAATGTGGCCTTGCCTGATGGCACCGTGGTTGAAAACGGCCTTTTGTTCCGCAACACCTTCCATGTCAACCCCTTGGCCAAGGCTACAGTATTTGTGCCTTGTGGTGGCCGTCCTGAATCGGTTGATCTGACCAACGTGCACAAGCTGATGCCCGAAGATGGCTCGCCTCTGTTCCAATACATTGTCGAAGGTGCCAACTTGTTCTTCACCCAAGAAGCCCGTCTCCGTTTGGAAAAGCAAGGCATCGTGATCTTCAAGGATGCCTCAGCCAACAAGGGTGGTGTGACCTCGTCCTCTCTGGAAGTGCTTGCCGCCTTGGCCTTTGACGACGCCGAATTCCACGACCACATGTGTGTCCATGGTGGCCACGTACCCGAGTTCTACGAAGCCTATGTCAAGGAAGTCCAAACCATTATTGAGCGCAATGCCCGCGTCGAATTCGAAGCCTTGTGGCGCGAACACAAGAAGTCGGGTCGTCCCATCTCCATCCTCTCCGACGAGCTGTCCATCGCCATTGTCCAATTGCAAGAACAGCTGCAATCCACCGGCCTCTGGGACAACAAGCCTCTCCGGGAAACCGTCCTGAACCGTGCCTTCCCCAAGCTCTTGCTGGAAAAGCTTGGCCTGCCCACCCTCATGAAGCGTGTGCCTGAAAACTACATCAAGGCCATCTTTGGTGCCTACCTTGCCTCGCAATTCGTCTACAAGTATGGAGCCCAGCCCGATCACTTTGCCTTTTTCGAATTCATGCGCTCCAACTATTACCAAGGCGCTCAAAACTAAAGCGTGCCTCATTTTTGTTCATAGAAAATCATCCATCCCCTCTCGTCTGCATTTTTGAAGTAGAATAAAAAACTCTGCACATCATGTATCCACTTGTTCTATCAAGTATGTATGCCGGGCAAGAGACAGGTCTTGGAAGAGTTGATCTACCGGTGGCCTAGCATCAACGCCAAATATGTTTGCCCAGCGCCTTGCTAGCAAGTTGTCCAGGAACAAAGTGTTTCAATTGTAACAGCCTGTTCGTTTATTGGTTTCAACCATAAAAAAAAACCTAAAAGAAATCACGACATACTCGTCCGGAAGTTGAAAAAAAAAACGGCCCCCCCACATGACCTGGGTGAAGAAAAGCGATCGAGTCTAGTTCGAATTTTGCAAAGCATTCTGCTCGCCCAGCTGGACCAGGGTTTTGGCCAGCAAGCCAAAGGTTTGCTTCTGTTGGTCAGTAGCCTTGTTGGAGGAGGTGCCATGTGAGCAACCTTCGGGTCCGCCTGGGTGAAAGAAAAAAAAAAGGGGGAGGAGGGCGAAGTGAGCGATGACGGCAATGTCGGTGCAATAGCGTGACATACCGTTCTGCCATTGGAAATCGTCCGAGAAAAAGCCAATCGAGGTATCCAAGCCATAGATATCTTCGCTTCCTGTGGGATGTTCAGTAGGCAAGCTTTTAAGCTGCTCTACGAGTGAGCTCACCAACGTTTGGACTTGGTCACTTCGGAACAAGGAAAAAAAAAAAAAAAGTCAGGCACTCTTTGTTTCACTGTCGCTAGGGGGGCAACTTACGCGGCCAACGTGCCCACTTGAGATGTATATTCAGTTTTCGATTCAGGCTTCAGATTGGCATGGACAATGGATGCCCCAGTGTCATCACCTCGGATTTCCACCATCTGCCTATTGACGTCATTGGTAAAAAGTGAGTGCGTAAGCAAAGTCGTAAAAAAAAAAACCAGGCCAGGCCAGCTGGCTTGAGCCAACAAGAACGTACCTTAATGTAGGGCCAACAAATCCACCAGTGATGCCTTCGCGCAAGATGATTTGAAACATTGTGAAGAATCAAAAGATTAGAATGAGAAAAAAAAAGGGGGGGAGAAAAAGGAAATCGGTGGGAATTTGAAAAAGCTGCGGGCGGTCTTTTGCTCCAGCCTTGGCAGCTGTGTGTGATCGGGCATTGCCGTGAGGCGTTTTGAACCGATGCGACATTTTATCTTTCATTTTGATGATGTCAACCACCCTGGGAGACCATGCCTCAGACATGGACAAGCATCAGTACCACCTCTACCACCTTGCCCAGCACTGCAGAGCCACAGAAAAGACGCCTTTGGAGGCTGGACTCTCACGTGAGCCAATAAAATTGAAGCCGCGAGCTGTCCTCGCAAACCATCGTCGTGACAACGAGAAGAACAGCGCAATTAACTATGCCCACTTTGGAGCTTTAAGCCAGTATGTAAGAGCCATGCCCTGTTCACAACGGAGTCCACCGAAATCTGTTCAAATGAATGCAGAAAAAAAAAAAAAAAAACGCTCCTCGCTGACGCTGCGTCGTCCTTCATGTAGTATATTTTAGGATCAGCAGAAAGACAATTAAAAAAAGGCTTTGTGCCAGTGCAAGGCAACACCCTCCCACCCACGTCCCATTTATATTAACAAATAAGGCATGATTTGAGCATGAGCCTCGTAAGAGCAAGCCGCCACTCTATGAAAAAAAAAATGTCGCCTTTTCCTCTAGGATGTTTTCCTTTGGCAAGAGAGACGTTTATTGACAAGGTAAATTAGGGAATAGGGAATAAGCCGCTGGAATTGTAATAAAAAAGGGGGGTGAGAAGAAGAGATAAGCATCACGACTACCATTTGATGCGACTGAAGATGGTGGGAGGGGCATCCGCTTGAGGCTCGTATTCTCTTGATTTGGCCTTGATGCCTTCCATGATTTCTTTGAGGGCAGACCGATCGAGGTCATCACGTTTGCCAAGAATATCTTCGACAAAGGCCAGAGGCACATCTGGGTAGGCTTGGCGGAGCGAGTAGTAGTCGACGTAGACCATGCGCCGATTGCTTTCGAGGAGGACATGAACCTTGTCAATGACATCGAAGCGTTCTCCCAGCTGCTCTTCTGGGATGTAGCTTGAGAAGAAGCTAAAGGAGATACGCACGTCGTTTTCGATCTTGTCCAGACAGGTGTCCATCTTGAAGACAGATTTGCGGTTACGCATGGATTGCAGGTAGACCATGATGAAACGGTCGAGAATGTCGTCCAGGAGCTTGTGGAAGAGCTTCTTGTTTAGGTGCATGAATTCACGAGTGAAGTAATCCTTGAAGGTTTCGATGACAGAGGGAACCAGTGGCTGGTCATACCAACGCGCAGTGAATAGCTCGTTAAAGACTGGGCGGATATCATTGAAGGTGACTTCCAGCAAGGCTTCACGGGCGGTCTTGGCGATGTGGATGTAGCCCTCAACAGCAGCAGAGAGCTTTTCGTCGGCTTGGGTCTTGTAGCGGCTTTCGACCATGGGTACAATGCGCTGGAGGATGGCGTCGGCAAAGTCGGCACACTTGACCTGGTCGTTGGCGAGCGCCACTGTGTATTCGACAAAGCCGATTGGCACTTCTTCGGGCTGATCCAGCTGTTTCCGCAGCTCAGTGGCCAGGAGCTTCTTCCAAAACGTTTGCGAGTCCTTCATCACCTTGCAGCATTCAGACACAACCAGGTAGAGGAGCATGCCCTGGTTGCAATCGGCAGCCACGTCGATTTGCTGGTTGATGATCTGGAACATGTCGACGGCGCCAGCCATACCAAACTGGCCGTCGGTGCTCTCTTCGGGCGAGTTCTCACGCTGGACAAAGTCGCGGGATTCGTTGGACATGAGATTGGAGGTCCATTCGGCCAGCTTGGTGCGCACAAGTTTGAGATACTCGTCGACCAGGCTCTGTTCTTGCCCATCCAGCAGCTGGGGCTCCAGCAGTTCCTCGGTCACACCCAGACGGGTGCTCATGGTAGCATAATAGTCACGCACGAACCGTAGCAGGCGCAGAATGGTGCCGGCATCCAGATCCTGGTCCACCATCCGGTTGAGCATATCGTAGGTGTGGCGGTGGTATTCAAGCACAAAGTAGGGGAAGATCTTGTATTTCTTGGGGAACCGGGGCACGATCTGGTCATACACAAGCTCGAGGTCGCCGAAAATAAAATCCGTGGCGTCCAAGATCCCCACCCAGTCGTCAGCCTCCTGAAAAGGTCCCAGCTGATCTTTGAAGCGTTCGACAATGGATTGGTGCAGCTGTTCGAAAAACTGGACGCGGTAAGCCTTGATGGTGCGGGGGTTGGCTTCTGCCAGGCGCCATTTCTTGTCGCTGGTGTCGCTTGCCTCCGTGTTGCGGCGTTGCATATCCTGGTGGTTAGCCTGGGCCTGACGCAGGGCCAAGGTTTTTTCATCAGCCCGTTCTTCGCATTCGATGATCTTGACCAGGATCACCACTGACGGCCCGCACCCTTCGTCAACGAGATCCAGCATATTACGGGCTAGTTGCCAGAGGTGCTTGGTGAAGTCGTCCGAGAGAACGTCGACTTTGCGGAAATAGGTCTTGAGAGTGATCAGGACATCGTGAGGTGATTCGCGTGCCTGGTGCATGGTCTGGTCGCGGAATTCTTCTAGTTTGAAGAGATGGTAATGGACATACAGCAGGTCCGATTGGGGTGCAAAGATGTCTTGCTGCAACGGCTGGAACATGTTATCGATATGGCTGAGTCGCTGGTACAGTGCTTGGAATGACTTGACCTTCTCCTGCGTGGCAGCAAAGTTTTTATGGATTTGCGACACCTAAACAACCGCATTGAATCAAGTCTTGCATGAGCAAACATATGATTTCGAAACAAGTTGGATGACCTTTATGCTTTTTTTTTCTTACCTTGTTGATGCGCTGAAAGTCTTTAATCATATAACGAGTGTCGCTGCATAGCTTATCGATACGTCGCATGTTTTCTTTGACACGATTGTTGCTGTCCGTTGATACATTAAGTGTCTCCAGGCCTTGCTGCACATTGTCTAGCTGAGACTGCACACCTGAGCTTAGTTGCGCATCCATGGCCGCCTTTTCCTTTGTGAGTTTGCGCACAAGAGGCTCCACCTTTGTGTTGAGGTCATCTGGATGTTTGAGAATATCAGCAAGCTTGGCGATGGCTAATTCTCTAGCATCTTCCATGGTATATTTGTGACCGAAATTAAAAAGAGGAAAAAAAAAAAAAAAAAAAAAAGTTGGGAACTGTGAGCTTCCCATTTTCAAAACTCCGAGCCCACCTGCTTTCCTGAAACAATTTGATGGTTGCTCCATGGTGTCGTGAAAGCCCGTCGAAATACCATGAGTAGCATCGATTCTCTCGAGATAAACTGAGTTAGCAACCTTTTCAAGCTGATGGACGTTTTTTTCCTCTTGCGAGCACTCAAGTTGCGTACGCTTGGCGCCAAATTGCAAGAATGACAAGGCCGCCGTGACGAGTGATCATGATGTCCGTAGATATGATTTCTCATTGGATGGCTCACTGAGAAATTTCTTACGTGATTTATCAGGCTGGACACATTGACCTGCGGGAGAGCATACGTTGCCTGGTGAGATGAAGCAAATTGCTCACATTTTGCATTACCATGGCAGACGAAGCCTTTCTTTTATTTGCTTGCATGAGCAAAACAATGGGGAATACCGGAAGCCAAAGGCAACCGAAAATTCGGTGTGTCTGAGCAGCCCGAATTGCTCCGCTGCAGAAAATACTATAAAACTTTAGACACGCTGCCTCCACCTTGCTTTTTTTTTTTTTACCTTTTATAGTTCATTAGGAAAATCGAGCCGTTGCATGTGAGAAATGTGTACGTCAATGCTAACTAAAAGCAGAAAAAGCTGACTGTGATTTTACTTTTTTGCCTGTACAGCAGCATCAAGCCAAGCAGCCTCGGTATTAACTCGAGCAGGGTCTTTCCAGGATGGACTGGCTACGCATGACCCGATCTCAAAGTATACTCCAGACAAAGGATATGCATGGGTGGTGGTTACAGGTGCAATTTTGGTCCAAATCACCAGTATGGGCATCAATACATCATGGTCAGAAGCATGAAAAAAATGATGAGGCGCACTCACTTTTTTTAACAAATCAGGGGGGTGATGCAAAATTATTATGAACAACATGTCTTTAACGAGGTGCCTAATGTTGCCGTCCAGCTGTCTTTGGTGGGAAGCCTTGGCCTAGCATTCCTGCGCTTAATGGGCCCTGTGGCTCAATGGCTAGCTCCGAAAATTTCTCAACAAGGGGTCCTGGTCCTTGGCTGTGCCATGAAAGCATTGGGAATGATCTGCGCTGGCTTTTCTCGAGAAATTTATCAATTGTATATCTGCCAAGGTATTATATTCGGATCAGGTGCCTCATTCATGTAGTAAGGGATTACCAGGAGCCAAAACAAAAATGAAAAAAGAATTGACCCGCCTTTTTTCTCCAAGAGTCCCACGCCAGGGGTCACGCTTGTGCAACCTTTCAAATGGCTTTTTTTTTTTTTAATTTTAATTGGTGAAAAATAGGTATTATACGTAAGTGCGTCTATTGGCTGGAAGAGAGGCCCTGTCATTCTCACCCTATCTCTCGTCTGTACATTTTTTTTTTCAGGTCGCAGCAAATTGTTGTAAGTGGTTGGTTTGATGGAAGAAAAGGCATTGCTCTTGGGCTCATCGCATCAGGTTCAGGCTTAGGCAAGTGAATGGAGCATCCTGAAGCAATCGTCTCTGACAGGGGTTTATTTTCCTAGGTGGCCTCATCATCCCTTTCATCATGTCACCCATCAACAACCGGCTTGGTCCTGATTGGACCTTCCGAATCCTTGGCTTTGTTTGCTTGGCAATGGATGGTATGGCGTGCCTGATGATCAAGGAGTTCCCAGATCAAGAACGCCAAAGTGAGAAGAAAAATCAGAAACTGAGGGAGATCATCCGGTTGTCCGTATTCAAAAGCGGCAATTATTGGCTCTGGATGATTGCCAGCTGCATCACGTTGCTGGGCTATTTCAACCCATTTTATTTCTTACCATGTAAGTTGAGTTTAAATCCATGGCTGGTAGGTTGCTGACTGTCAATTGAACAGCCTATGGCAGGTACTATGCGGGCATGACCGACAATCAAGGCTCATTACTTGTTGCCATCATCTCCATTTTTAATTTCGTTGGTAGGGCATCCACAGGGTAAGAAGAATGAGGAAAAAAAAGAAATGGAGCAGGATCTCGGCCCATTATCTCATTTGGGAATTGCGCCACTCGGGTCCCTCATCTTTTTTTTTCATCAGAGTCCTGGCTGATTACCTCGGTCAACTCAACACCATTATTCTGTTCAACTTCATTTCCTCGCTGGCATGCTTTTTGCTTTGGGGGTATGCATTTACGTTTGGATCGATGATTGCGTTCAGCGCGGTATTTGGAATGACGTGCGGGTGCTATTTCTCGGTGTTGTCACCAGTAACCTCCATCATTCTGGGCAAGGCATTGTTTCCGACAGGTTTGAGCTTTTTGCTGATCACCAACATCCTGGGCGTCTTTGGCCCGAATTTTGCCTCGAGCCTGGAAAGTGACCTGGTATCACAATCCAATTATCAACCTTATTTTAGTTACAAGATGTGGTCTGGTGCATGCTATTTAGCCAGCTGCGTCGTACTGCTTATTTTGCGCTTTCGCATGGCCAAGCAATGGAATAAAATCATTTAACCGGAAAACATCTATAGAAAAAAAAGTACAGACCATGCACATGTCATGCCAAAATCATCATCCGCTCCCGGCCACTCATTTGATCACTTGGGTGACACAACATGTCACAGATGAACAGAAATGATACCATTGTTTTCATGTTTGACCTTCAGCATTAATTGCCTAGTTGAATCTCAGATTGCAGGTTGGCGCTGGCATCATGCTTTTTTTCTGCCCTTTGGCCGTCGGTGTTTGAATTTGGCTTTGACATGCTGTTCCCAATGAAAATGAAAAAGGCTAACGGATGAAGAGCCATATGGGCGTACAAGAAAAATAAAGAAGCTTGCGTTTTGGCCGTTGCAGAGAAACTTCGTTCGCCCTTGCCCCTCAAAACCCATCCTTCGTTGTTTCATCCGAGTTGCGGAGCGAGTCATTTAAAGAAAAGTGGACTTCTTCGACGATCACAAACAAAGAGCTACTGCGTGTTTACTTTCTTTCACATTTTCACTGGCGGTGACGACAGGCGGCGCCGAAGATTAAGGAGAAGCGTCATTGAAAGAAAAGCGGGAGCAAGACACACGCTTACCTTGTAACTCGTCATGAAAAACATGCGCATGTTTTTAATGAAAAATGATAGTCGACGATGGCCTCCCTCCGTTGCCGGGAGCCATGTGATGAAAAAAGGAACAGTGTTTTGGGTGGACTTGGGTCTTTTTTTTTATTTAAAAAGTGGGGGGAGTCGCAAGTGCCTTTTTAGGGTTTGCCTTGTTTTTTATGTTTGCTCTGTTTCCGAGTTTCTTTTTCTTTCTTTCTCGAGTTTTTTTTTTTTCTTTTTTTTTCTTTTTGCGGTTTGGAGGAGCCTTTCGATATAAAAGATAGTTTTTATTTTTATTTTTGATTGGACGAGCACATACCATGGTTCAGACCAAATTCCATCCCTACACCTACCACGAAGCTTTTCAAAACACCCTCCGCCGAGCTCGACTTTTTGTTGATAGACAGGTCCAAGGGTGGGCGGTCAAGTCCTGTTCAATCTCACCGGCACCTTCCGATCTGCAATGTGCAGGCCACCAGAGCGGCTTTTCAACATCAACACTAGACCTCCCCTCCAGTTCCACCAGTCAATTTGGAGACGATAGCATGAATGAGCTAACTCTACCGCTTGACACCTCTCTGCTGAAGCAAATCCCAGGCAAGCTCCAAGGGACCGACCTGGCGCCACCCTCCTATCAATCTCTTGACCACTGTTCCTTGGAGCTCGAAGACCTGTCATCGTCTAGCTCATTTTATCATACCATCCATCACCCAAAACGACGCTCGGCCTTACAAAGCCAGCCCAAGCCACGGCCCATGTCCATGCCCATATTTTTCCCGGACGCCCTGACCACCCCCTCCTCGACAAATCACGAGCCTTTGGACGAACTGTTCTCGTCCTCTGCCATTGCCAAATGGCAGCACCGACGATCTTGTGTCATCGTGCCTCGAGAAGAAGAAGGTTGTGAAAATCTACCTCCCTATGAATGTACTGTGTACAAAAAGGGCAAGGTGAATGTGAAAATGCTGACGGACGCAAATGGAAACAAAGTTACAAATAGGACATGGAGGTAACACCAACGCTCTTAAGCAAGGAAAAAAGAAAGAAACCCAACAAAACTGACCTCATTTTTTAATGCAAAAGGCGCCTCCACATGGAGCTTTGGGGGACTGTCTTGCGCATCCACGCGTTATCATTTTTCCGAGCAACCATTGGCAAGGATCCCATAGACATCATCTCGCTGGCCGGGGCTGAAGCTTGTAGAGCTTTTGATTATACCAAGAAGCCATTTGTCATCCGCTTATCCATTCTAAGCGGCATTGAATTATTAATTCAGTTACCGGATCATGCCAGTATGGTGTCATGGATTGAGCAATTGCAGTCAGGTAAAAGAAAAAAAAAATCTTCTGCAAAACGTGGGGCGCAAAGGGGATGATGGGAAAAAGCTAACTTCCTTTTTGTGCAACTCTTCCATGCATAGGCATCAACATTTCTTTAGACTTGGAACATCGGCCAATGCCCAAATTCATCACATTACCGCCAAGGCGTGGATGTGAAAATGGCATCCTAACAAGGCGGCTTTTGGAATCAGAACGACGAAGAGAACAACGACGGCAAACTCAGCAGGAATTCTTGGCATAGAAAAGTGCACAATTTTTTTTTTTTCATCATGATCATATGGCTTTGTTTGACTTGGACTGTAATAAAAAAAGAATTCATCTTGTTCCATTTCAAAAATAGATTTCTTGAATTGTTGTCACTGTGTCTACCTCCTCTTTCTTCCCGGCAGCCTCAACTGACATTTTGATTTTGGTATAATAATTTTCATCGCCTTTCCTCTCACATCATCCACGAAAAAAAAAAAAAAAAAAAAACGCCGTAAGTTGACAAAAAAGCGCCCAGGCATCCCTCCGTCTATCCCGGTTGTCATGTGCGATAATCCTCAGCCTCACCCCCAACCTTCCCTACCAAAAAATTCTGCTCATCCTGCAGCCTTTCTTTATGGTTTAATGTTCATGTGCTCAAAGGCTGGTCGGAGGAAACAGCTCGTTCAGTCCATGATACTTCGTTGGCGTAAGATTCATCTAGCCTGCGATGCACAGGCTGGAGAGGCTGGAGAACAGGATGGCGTGCAGCAACAAGCACGAGCTGTTCAAGGAGCGACAGTGGCGCCTCTTCATCAAATGGGGACTTTGAGTTTTTGGATATCTTTCTGTTTTGCCTGAACCGACCAGGAACGGCGTCCTATGTCGACGATTGAATCTTGCTCACCATGTCATCCTTCTGAAAAAATAAAAGCAAATGCTGCACAGCACCTTTGAGCTAAACAGGTCGATGTGAAATTTTGTAAGGGGACGTGAATGCATGAATGATGAAGATGATGTAAAAATCAGGTCGATTGGAGTAGGTTGCCCAGCCAACTTTCAATCCGTTTCGTATTGATGTCTCCGATGCCCCAGCTAAAAAACAAGAAAATTCGTCCATTTCCGCCAGGGGATCCCCAGGCGATCTGATAAAAAAAAATCCCAGCGTCATCAGCGTCCAAGTTTTTTTCAAAAAAACAAAAAAAAAAAAAAGCGGCACCTTGTCGTTGGAAATGGTTAGGGCTTATTAAATTGCCGAAGGAACCCAAGCTTCAAAACAAACACGCACCAGCGATGGGCATCTTCGATTTCTTCAGTCTAGCTGTGCTTTGGTCAGATGTCTTTGCACATGTTTTATTTATGCGGTACAAAAAGAATTTACGTGGAACCACTGCTGGCATACCATTGAATGCTGCCGTCGTCAGATACCGAAACGAATTTGTTCCCGTCAGGATGCCAGGCAACGCCCCAAATCTACGAGTGAAACGAGGCTATCAGTCGCTGGTGTCCTCGCTTGATTTTTAGACGCTTTACCTGATCCGTATGGACTTCTTGGGTTTCAATGATGGATCGAGTGGCCAAATCCCAGACCTTGACCTTGTTGTCGGCACCGCTGGAGACAGCTTGCTGCTTGGAGATATCGGGGTTGCTGGCGACAGAGAGGATCCAGCCACCATGGCCGGTCAAGGCGGAGGCCAGTTGGCCGTGTTCGGCGTCGTATACATAGATGCATTTGTCATCGTTGGCTGTAACCAAGGTTTTGTTGTCAGGGGCAAATGATAAGCTTCGGACAGCCGAGGAGTGTGCTAAAAAAAATTAAAAGGTGGAAGTTTGTAAGTACGACCATCTCGGATGGCTCGTTGCCTCGGTCCTCATTGATGCTTACTGGAAAGGGTATGAGCCAACTGGTTAGTTTCTAGATTGAAGATATAAATGGATCCATCTTGTGCCCCGCCTGCGAGATATTTCCCATCAGCGCTCTTGCAAAGAAAGATGAGAAAACATAGTTCTTTTTCAATGATCCACTCACATAGGCAACAGACATCAAAAAGGCTTGTTTCGTGGCCAGAGCTTGCTCCAGGTCGCCAGAAGTCACGTTGAAGATGTTGATATTGCCGTTGTGCGAGCCCGTAGCAATAGTGTTGCCATCTGGGTGGAAACAGGCTGTCCAGGATTGTCCAGTGGATGGAGTGATGGTTTGGATGCACTGGTAGGACTCTGTATCCCAGATACGTACTGTGCCGTCGATCGAAGAGGAAGCCAATTCTTTTTTTTTTGTCACGAAAAAGAGAGTGAGAAGGATGATAGACGAGAAGAGTCAACTTACGAGTGCCATTGACGTTGAAGTCTACGGATACAATGGCCAAGGAATGACCTTCTAGCGAATGTTTGAGCTCACCCGTGGCGCCGTTCCTATCCACACGCAAGTAAAGAAAGTGAGCAAAAAGTAAGGCTGGATCAAGGGAGATCGCCTTGCCATAATTTGATGGAAGTATCCAAGGATCCTGTAGCAATGATGTTTGTTGATTTGGACCAGGCAACGCACCAAATGCCTTCACTATGGGCTATATAATAATGTAGATATAGATTATGAAAAAGTCGGTGATCAAGGTAAGATGTACAAAAGGATTTCCATACCTTGTTCTTGTTTGATGGTTGGAATATATAAGGTGGGCTATAAAGCATTTATAAGTTGACGACCAAGCGACGTAAAGAATCATGTGTTTTTTACCATGGCGCCAATCTACTGCAAGGTGAAATGAATAAGAGAAGAAGAAAAAAAAAAAATGAAGGAAGAATCTGAAAGAAAATGCCTACCCGCGTGTCGGTCTGAGCTCATGTCTACCCCAGTCAATGGCCTTTGAACAAATTGAATATTGGAGCATCCTTTCCTAGCTTCTTTTGCATGCACTTGCAAAGAAAAATTGGATATTGGTGGAGTGAACCATCCAAAGTGACAAGCCATGTATTTTTTTTCGTGCCACTTCAAAAAGCCAAATCGCGCTTTTTTTTGGGGGGGGAAGCGCCCTTGACCTTTTTCTTTCACTCTTTTTACGTGCTTTATCGTTGAGCGTTTATGCGTTATGTGAATTGGAGAGCCATGGATCGCAAGTCGATCATGGATCTCATCGCTAACATCTAGCAAAAGGCATGGCGTTTCTGCCATGGGCTAGTCCATTGTCGAGTGTCTATCTTTGCTGGCCAGAAGCACAGAGCATCCACCACAAATATGTGCTGAACTTATGGTACTGCTCCTTGCATGTCCAGACGAGGCACCGGCGCTGGATCGTAGCCTTCTTGTGTGTGGCGACCAAGGGCAGATCAACATTTATGCGTTGATCGTCCGTTGGAAATGTTTGTCCTCTGCACAGGGGGAGGGAGCTGAGATCTTCGACCGTGACGCTCGCCAGTGACCTGCACCAGAATGAAGAACCGAATCGGGTTGATCTGCACATTGTCACCTACGACCACCATTACCTTCCTGTCAATTCACATGTGTGCACGTTGCGTTGGCCATTGCCAGGGTGTTTGTGTGGACGTATGCAGAGACCCATCAGCTCTGCCTCTTACGGGAAAGCCGATGCTTTTCCCTGCGCCTTCTTCCAGGACGGTAGCACCTATGCATAGATCTACAGTGCCCGTTTGGTCACAATGCAGCAACGTCACGCAGCTACGCTCGCACGTTTTCTTATGCTTGCCAGCATGCAACCTATGACTCGGGTGCAGCTGGCTGCCCATGGTTTCATCTTACTCCGACACTCTCCAACGACCACCTTGATTGTGAAGCGCCACGCATGTCGGCTAGTCTGCCTTGCAAATTCGAGCTCTTCCGGTGATGCGCCACAGTTAGATGCGAGCCAAGAAGAAGCCTGCACCCTCAGCCCATCCTCTTGGTCACCCACCCAGCATACTGATTCCAGATTCAGCATGACACATTCCTCTAGGAACAAGGACAACCACATCCAGGCGGCCAGTTCGACTCCATTCCGACCCTGTCGTGCCCTCAACCACCTCCGATCCTCCCAAGGTATCTCTTCTTACGGTCTGCTTGGAAGTGACTTCAAACCTCCCCCCCACCATTCCTTGGCCAAGCCAAGACAGCTTCATCGCTGCCATGTCATGATCTCTACGCATTTCTTTTTTTTTTTTTTCGTGTTGCTGCTACTCACCAAGGCTCCGCTCATTCACTTGGTTCGATCTCAGACACAAGGTCCCTGTTTAAATAATGTCATCATATCAACTGTTTTTTTTTTAATTCTACAAGGTATGTACAGAGGTGGGCGACAATAATATATATAAGGAGGTCAAGAAGTGACAGATAAAATAGATCGAGACAAGGAGATAAGGGGGCAGGGATAGAAAAGGGGGCCAGTGTAACGAGAATAAAAAAGGAGGAGATGGAAAAAAAATAGGGGGTGGGAAATCATGTCATGTACAAAGAAAAAAAAAAAAAAAAGCTATTTACTTGAATGGCGGCGCACACCTCGATGGGCAAGGATATCAGATCGAGGCAATGAGGCTAGGGCGTTGTTTTTGATAGGAGCACACATCAGCGGCAGACGTTTTCGTGAGAGCTCGACGACGATGCGCTTGAGTTTGACATTTTCCCGGCAGGTGGCATCGCAATACCAGGGCTGGTCGCTGTTGACAAAGGTGTCGGTCAAAGATTGTTCGGTACCGGTATAGCAATGCTGATGGTAAGAGCGGTAGCAGCCTTCACAGCGCACCAGCACGTTGGTTGCCCAGGATTCGTCTCGATGGCAGGTTGCACAGAAGAATTGGAGCACAGGTCGGTCTCGGTCATGAAGGCTTTCATGGACATAACCTGTCAAATCCAATCGGGGCAACTTGCAGGCAAAGCCGTAGCCCTTGTAATCGCATCCGTGTTTGCTAAAGTGGAAGAGAATGAGTGATGGTCCGAGAGAGCTGAAGGCGACTTACTTGCACAATGTACGTTTGCCCCAAGGGCCTGGGCGCCAATTTACACCTTCGGTGGTGCCACAATAGCGGCACCAATCTAAATGAGCTTTGGTGAGTTTTTGGTAGACGGTGGGAACGGCGGTTGGGCGGGGTTCGACTTGTTCGACGTCGTCGTATTGATTCATGCAAGTGGTGTCGGCAGGACGCCATGAGGAAGGAGATAGGTCAAAAGCATTAGCATCGTCGGGTGGGGAGACAGGGGACATCAGCCTGGGCGTTTTTTTGGTGGATGGCTGCATCTTGATGGGCTTCTTACTGCTACGCCGACCTCGTTTGCGACCTCGCTTAGGCTTTTCTTCCATGGACAGCAACGCGGGCTCCCATTGATCGGAAATTAGGTCGTCGTCGGTATCAGGGTCGAGATGATCGGCCATTGCTGTAAAGGCATGGTCCAGATCGTGATGGTAAACAGGAGAAGGTGAATGCAAGTCATCGCTGTGGAGAGGAAATAAACAGGTGAGTAAAAAAGGGGGGAAATGGATCACTTTTTTTTTTTTTTTACCTTGTATCCACCTCTTCTTCTGAAGAGGTATCAAAAGCTTCTTCCCAAAGCTGAAGAGAAGGAGACATGGGAGGGGTGGATTTGGGTGACAGGTCGAGTTTCTTTTTTGCTGGAGGTGCCAAAGGACGGTGCCGCTTGTGTCGATGCAGATCTAGATCAAGATCACCAGAGAACAGGAGATCATCGTGGTGGTCTAGCAGATCCGAGGGGTCTTGATCATTGTCATTGTCAGGGCATGTTGACAAGGTGATGTCAGACGAGAGGGAAATGATGGATTCGCCGTCGGTCAGTTGAACCGCATCGTCTTCGGGTTCCATGGCAGGTGAGAAGAAAACGTCCTTGACCAGCTGTTTCTGTTGTGATGCCGTATCATAAGAAATGATGGCACTTTCCATCGATGGATCCAATGGCAGCAGGTTGCACTATAAAAGGTTTTGTGGGTGAGCATCTCTTGTGTAGCATTTTCATTTTTCCTCTTTTCGAGCCAAGCGGAGATAAATAAAGTTCAAGTGACACCAAAGCATCATGCCTCAACCAGACAGCCTCCCTCTCTCAGCACATGCAAACATAACAAAATACACACACATACACACACACATACACACATACACACAAATGTCATTCTTCAGCTGTCTCCTTGTCTCTCCACCATCCTGTCCATCCAAAACTAAAAGTCACACTTCTCCCACATCACCCACTTCCAAAACTATAAAAAAAACACCCACGCCTGGATGATCGCCCCTCCCCCAACATTGCATCATGATGGTTACCTGAGTCTGAAGTAAGGTGGATAAAATCAATTCGGGAATCATTGCCATAGATGCAAGGTCTTGGCTAGATAGGGGTAGTTGGCCCGGGTCATTGGTGGTTCGACTCAGGAGTTGGCCAGCATCATTCAATAACGATTGCTGCTGTAACATGTAATAGGTATAAAGAAGAGGATGAAGTGAATGATTGTTCATGAATGCAAGAATAAAATAGATCCTATGCAGAATGGAAAAAGAGAAAGAAGAAAAAGGAAAGCGTTTCAAAAAATAGGAAGCCCTTTTTTTTTTCCCTTTAAAAAAAGGGGGAACGGAGTGTAAAATCCAGCATCACATTTGGGGGGTGGACGAGGTCATTGGTTTCCAAATCCGGGCTTGGTCTTGCACAATTTCGCCAGCCATTGAAAAAGGAGGTACTAGCAAATTTATACATTATCAAAGGGGAATATAAACAGTTGTCACTGATTACTCTTCTCATCCATCTATTCTTACAAGTCTAAAAAAAAAAGAACTCGCATGAACTTTGAAGATCAGCACAGACGACTTGCAGATGCCTCCTCTCCCCCCCCCTTCTTTACTCTTCAATAGCAATGGAATCATAGTGAAATATCAAGGGGAACCTCATGTAAACCGAACACTTGATGGTTTCAATTTATTCACATCCACTTCAACATTTCGAACTTGACTTTTTTCCCTCCCCTTCCCCCCCCCCTTTATGGAGTCACGCAAAACTTTAATGCCGAACTTTTTTTTTACTGACAATGCTTTGGTGCCACTTTGTTCAATCCTCTCTTGTCACGTAGCTATCATTGGTCTCAGAAATGCCAAGTCGTCTTTTTTTTTCAGCCATTCCTGCCAAGAAAAGCCGAGGACGTGACAAAAAGCTTTTGCTCATTTCACTCATGGTCACTGCGCATTTAAACTCCGCGTTCCCTTTTTTCTCACAGAAGATGTCATCCAACCTTTTTTTAAAACCTCAGTTTTGGCTTGGAGGCTATGATTTCCTCTTTTTTATTTTAGGCTAGCCAAACACTTCAGTGGTTGATCATGTGCATCTATTGACAGATTGTTCATTGATAGGAAAACTTTCTTGCTTGGTGACCCGCAGCGCTTTTGGACTTGGTGGCTGCGACTTTTTCTTTTTTGGGGGGGTTTCATTCACGTGCACCAACCAACTCCAGCCTGGCCCACACCCATCCGCCTTTTTCTTTTAGGATTCACTTCCAGTGGCAAGCTTCGAGGAGTAATAACGAACAGGCTCCCATCATGGATGAGTTTCTCGAAAAAACAAAAGCTGACTGGGACAGAAGAGTTTAGCCTCTGGTAAGAACAACGCCTCTCCCATTCTTGGGATTTTTTGGCTTTTTTTGGACAGGCTTTGACCACACTGCGGATCTTCCGCTGGAGTGAGAAAAAGAAAAAAAGCCACTTTTCTGAATTCCGCTTTCTTTTTTTTTTTTTTTTTTCTTTTGCAACTTCCATTGATCTTTTTACGCTCCCCCCCCCTCACCTCATCGTAATGTCTGACGCCGAAGATACTTTCAACAAACGGGACATCAACGACGTTGAGCCCGATAACCAGCCTTCAAAGAACAAACGATTCCGTAAAGACAAACGTAAGCCACCCCAACAGCCAAAAAGAAAGGACCCTTCTCACACGCGCCTCCATCTTTTATTTTTCTGATTAGCATGGGATACCGATGATATTGATCATTGGAAAATCGAGGAATTCACTGCCGAAGACAACAAACAACCTTTTCTTGAAGAATCTTCATTCGCCACCCTCTTTCCCAAATACCGCGAAAACTACCTGCGAGAGATCTGGCCGCATTGCACAAAAGCATTGGACAAATATGTAATGGCACCTGATAGCAACCGATCGAGATCATTAACCGCTCTTACCATTTATCTAGGGCATTGGCTGTGTGCTTGATTTGGTCGAAGGCAGCATGTCCGTCAAGACCACTCGTAAAACCTACGATCCCTATTCCATCGTCAAGGCTCGTGATTTGATCAAGCTGCTAGCTCGTAGTGTCCCTTTTTCCCAGGTAGGCACACATCTATCTCCACATCCACCCCCCCTCATCATCTTTTTGCATCCCAGGCTGTCAAAATCATGAACGATGACGTTGCTTGCGACATCATCAAGATCGGCAACTTGCTTCGCAACAAGGAACGCTATGTCAAACGACGTCAACGATTGATCGGCCCCAACGGCTCCACCTTGAAGGCCATCGAATTGCTCACCGGATGCTACATGATGGTGCA
The DNA here is from genome assembly GCA_002104935.1 of Hesseltinella vesiculosa. Lineage (NCBI taxonomy): Eukaryota > Fungi > Mucoromycota > Mucoromycetes > Mucorales > Cunninghamellaceae > Hesseltinella > Hesseltinella vesiculosa. Next base: position 207,311 of record MCGT01000016.1, on the reverse strand, counting down.
AGGCAGCACCGTCTCGGCCATGGGCCCTTTCAAGGGCTTAAAGGACCTCCGTCGCATCGTCTTGGATTGTATGAAGAACGTTCATCCTATCTATCACATCAAGGTAACAAAATGAGGGCTGCTGACAGGATGATCACTCACCCACTTCATTTCTGGTCGCAGGAACTGATGATCAAGCGTGAATTGGCCAAGGACCCTAAACTCGCCAACGAAAGCTGGGACCGGTTCCTGCCCCAGTTCAAAAAACGCAACATCAAGTCCAAGAAACCCGCCCAGGCAACACAGCCCAAGAAGAAGAAGGAATACACGCCTTTCCCTGCTGCCCAAGAACCATCCAAAATCGACAAGCAATTGGAAAGTGGCGAATACTTTTTCAAAAATCGAAAGAAAACCAATGCCAAATCGAAATGATCCCCCCCCCCTTTTCTCTTTCCTCTTTTTTTTCTTTTCCAGTTACCATTTTCCCCTTCATTTGAAAACCACAGCCTATTCATCACCTTTGTTGATTTGAAATAAAAATCACCCCTTGCATTTTGACTTTTTTTTTTTTTTTTGCACAAGCATTCGTGCCCAAGCTCAAGGATAGATGGCAATGATGATTTTGGCAAATGGACATGAAAGAAGAAGGGGAAGAGCGGTGAACGAAAAAATAAACCGAGAAATGCAAGAACCTCGCTACGGTCAAACATGGCCAATCTGGAGAGTCTAGCAGAACGCTTCTCAAATCCAAGGAACACTGTAAAAGAGCCAACGACACCGGCACCAATGATGGATGAGCGTGTTTGTCTGAGCGCAGCAAAAAGCCCGACGCTCATTGAGCCAATCAACGCCACTGCTGACCGTACAAAAAAAAGGGGGGGACTGCTCAATTCTTTTTTTATTTTTTGTTTTCTCCCTTCTCTCTTATCCATCGATTATGGCTGCTTCAGAACGTGTTACTTTTCTTCTTGGAGGAGCTGCTCTCGGTGCCATTTCTATGGCTGCCTATCATAAGATGAACCAACCTAAGCCTCTACCTGCCGTCGTCCGCCCTCCCTCTCCTCCCACCTCTGCTACTGCCCCTGTCCCAGCCGTGAAAAAGCCTATGGCCAATGCCATGGATCTTCGTGAAAACGCTCGCCACATTGTTCCCTTTGGCATGCCTGGTGGGTAGAGAAACCTAATCCTGACCGACATGGACTGATCCACCTCCCCCCCCCTTTTTTTTTTTTACTTTGCATCAAGGCCCTGTCAACGATGTGGTGTACCGCAATTCCTATGTCACCTCGTACAATCGCCGCGATCGCAATCCTAACTGGGTAGCTGAACACATCACCACCGAAACTTTGAAGCGAGCTGAAGGCGTCGACCGTGCCAACTCTAAATTCAAGGAAGACGATCAGATCCCCGTCCAATTCCGCGCTCGTCTGCAAGATTATGTCAAGAGTGGCTTCGACCGTGGCCACATGGTCCCCGCCGCTGACGTCAAGAACAGCCAAGCCGGCATGGACGACACCTTCTACTTGACCAACATTGCTCCACAGGTTGGCGAAGGCTTCAACCGAGATTGTAAGTTGAGCTAATCAAGAAACCTTTTGGTAACCTCTGGTCTCTTCTTTTCTTGCCTAGACTGGGCTCATGTCGAAACTTTCTGTCGCTCGCTTGCCTCAAAGTTCTCCAACGTGTATGTGTTCACCGGTCCTCTGTATCTGCCTCACCAAGAGCAAGATGGCAAATTCTATGTCAAGTACCAGATGATTGGCAACCCTCCCAACGTGGCTGTGCCTACCCACTTTTACAAGGTCATCCTGACCGAGACCAACGGCAAGTTCAGCGTGGGCGCCTTTGTCTTGCCCAACCAAACCATTGCCGACTCAACCCCCTTGGAAGCCTTCAAGGTGCCCTTGGATGCTGTCGAACGCGGCACCGGCTTAACCTTCTTTGACCGCCTCGGCCCCAACAAGGCAAACGTCCCCGACCTCTGCAAGCAAACCAAGTGCGAGATCGTCCTTTCCAAATTCCATCAAGCCAAAAAGAACGCTGAACTCTCTGCTTAGCCAACCCCTCTCCCATCCTTCATTTATTGTAAATAGATATTCTTCATCATAAAATAGATTGGCGCCTCGAGAAAATCGACAGAAAGCAAATTATTTGCCGCAAACAAGAATATGCAGCGACTGAAGACACTGGTCACTGTGAGCAGTTCTCGTTGCTCTGTTATCAAAAAAAAAATTAGACTCCAAAAGTGAAGGGAACTGCTTGCGTACCAAGAACTTGGAGGAGGCAAAGATGAACGGGTTGCGCATTGCTGTGGGTTTTCTTGATAATATCGTTCAGTTGAGATTTGGCGTTCAAAATCAGTTTTGATTTATCTTTGTAGAGCTTTTTCGTGGTCACGCACCGTCCAAATTCGGCTTGGCCGACATCGTTCCCTTTGGAGCCTTCTAGGCAAAGAATTCGCAGGTCCCTTCGTGACCCAGTGGCTTCTTCGGCAACAGAGATCGTGTCACCCCTTTATGGGACGGTCCAAGTAGGGAAGGAAAAAAAGTTGAACCAACGACTTCGATGCATTCTTGACACTTACCGGTGTGTTCGTAACCCTGACTGTCGAAAAATGAGCTCAATTGGTCGTCCCCAGACCTTGATAATGTCGTCAGCTTCTGACAGTTCACTGGAGGCTGAAAAAACGTGAGGCTCAAAGGCATGAAGCTCCAAACTAAGGATAAGAAAGAAAAAAAAAAAAAAAGTCAACGAAGCTCGTCTGAAGGGAGTGTCTTACATGTGCCGGATGATTTGAACCGAGTTTTTTTCGTCGGCTTTCGCAAAAACTTGGTCAACTTTCTTCAATATACTTTGCCATTTCGAATCTGTAGCATGAAAAAATTTAATGGTTAGTAGTAATACCTACAAGGATCCGTTTTATTGTACCTTCCCGTTCAATCCGTCAAGAAGCTCTTCAATTTGACCATCGAGCCGAGGCATTTGGATTGGGGTGATAAATCTAGCCAAAAGAGAACTTCGCACAGTCGCTTCAACGCCGCCGAGTTGACTTCCAGCGGATTCATCGGTCAGATCAAGGACACCGTTTAATCCAGCACTGTGAAGGTATTTTCTCCGCGCTACGCCCAGTCTCGGTCTTGAGGCTCAGAAATTTGGCTGGCGTGAGTCCGACACTTTTTCCTCGATTGCCCTGTAAAGTGCAAGACATCTGCTGAAAAACGCGATTCCTTGCGATCTCTGCGCCATGCCGTTCCATAGGATTGTTCCAAGGACCTGACGGAAGGACCTCCAGAGATACCAGATGCATACTCTCTCCATACATCCGTGATCGTGAGTTCACCATCTGTAAAGCCTTTGTCACGACAACATTGCTAATAAGAAAATGCATTGCTGACTACAATGAAGTGGAAGAATGCAGAAATAATACTTACAACCCATTCCTTTTGTTTAGCTTCGTTTGATTTGGTCGTATTCCCAGGTCGTTGATCAATACTTTGAGCCAGGACCATTTGACTCGCATATTGCATATCTGAGTTATTGTCAAGCACACGTTGGAGGCGATCATTATTCACAGTGGATCGCAGAGCAGAGTTAGATGTTGTTTAGCAAGACACAAGAAGAGGTCGAAAAAAAAAAACTCACACGCCGCGTTTATATTGAAACCAAAACATTGATTCAGACTTCCAGTTTCTAGGTATGTTGTCAAGGTATTTTTTATTTTTGGCTGGAGAGCAGAGGAAAGTGCCTTTGTGCCACCTCTTTAAAAAGACGAAAGTCGGGACACTACACTTTTGAAGATTGCCGGCAGCATTTGACTCGGTCACAGAGCAGGAGCATGGCAAGGTGGGTATATGGGGAGGCTATACTTCCATGTCGGTGGACAAACGAAGGAGCTGTTAGTATGAGCGGAGTGGACGCGCGAAAATCCATAGTACTGGAAAATGATGGAAGAGAACTGGTCATACCGGGCAGATTTTGCAAGCGCTGTTATGGAGCAACTGGTTGATGGCTTCCTTAGGCATCAACCAAACACGATGAGTTTGCCGTGGTAGGCGAAGGCTGGCTGAATAGCCATTGTGCATATAGGCGAATGGGTCGAGGTTGGTCGTCGGAGGTGAGGGAGTTGGACGACGGCGCATCTGTTTGAAATTATAGTGGCCAAGCATCGTGACAGCCGCTTTTGCCTCTAGCTTAATTTCATATAAACGGTGCGAATATCCTGTCCTGTCAGCACTTAAAAAGCCCCTTGCCGCTGAACTATGGAAATCCGAACGAAGCCGCGCTCTATTTTTTTCCATATGGATGATTGCCCGCGTCTCCAAATAAAAAGGGACGCTAATGCTTTAGTGTTCGTTGATGTGAGATCGAATGGTATCATAAAGTTACGCAGCGCCGGTCGCCCACTTCGTTAGGTTGGTGGGACAGTCTTTGTAGCGAAGTACAGCCTCGGTGATTTGGGCCTGCTCCAGCATCAATTTGGCCATGCGGAACTCTTTGGGGCACTTTCCGATTTTTTCCACTGGGCACACCAGTTCAAACGACTGCAAACTTTCAAATGCCTTAAAAAAATGTCAATGTCTTCCGTGCGTCTCCCTGTCATTCTTATGTATTTACCTTGAGAGCTACTTGTCGTTTGTAAAGCTTCATGCCAAAGCCCATACCACGTACTTGGGTCTGGGTCATGAATGTTTTGTATTCGTCATACACCATTTGAAAGTTAAAGGTCACAATATCCTTTTCCATCAACTTCTTCATACTGACAATCAGCACCAATTCGAGTAGAGACACGCCTATCACAAATAATAAATAGGAGAGGCTCGGGTTAGGCATGCTGGTCCATGGCGGATAGAAACAAAACCCTGTTACCCTTCAGCATTTCTGTTTTGGAGTCTTTGCGATGCTCTAGACCAACCTCCACAAACGGCTGAGCTTGGAAGAACGGAGCGTCGTCGGTGAGCATGGACACAGGCTCAAACTATTCATAAAAGAGAGATCAGCACCTTTGGATCTTGATTTCCAATGGAATTGCTCTTGCTTACACAGATCTTGTAGAAGAGTCGGAAGTCCTTGGTGATATCAAACATCCGCCGCAAAATGCGATTGATACCGTCGTCCTGAAACAGATTCTACAGCAACATAAAAAAATCAGCGCAGTGTTCCATGGCACACGGATGCCTCCGCCTGTTCTTACTTGCACAGCTTCGTTGAAGGGTTGAACGAACGAAGAATCACACAAGTCGTCTGGTAGTGTCAGGGTGTCTTGGGCCACAGCCAAAAAGTCAGCAAACGTAGGCACGGGATATAAATAAATCTGGCGATGCGAGAATCTCGACTTGACACGTTTTTCCAGCAAGTTCAAGGCATCCTAGGTTCATAATTGAATATTCTTTTCCAAAAAAAAAAAAAAAAAAAAAAAAAAAAAAAAAAGATAAAAACTTACAATGCGACAAGACAAACCGATGACGGCCATGGGATTCTGGGCGCTCTGGGTAGCATCAAACAAGGTGTAGAGCAATGACTGTTTGGGATGTTGGGCAAAGAGGTCGAATTCTTCCAATATAAATACGAGTGGTAGAGTCGATCTGTCGCCTTGCTTAAGCAACGATAGCGTGTATTCAAATGACTCGGCAAATGAAGTCTATGTGGCACCGGCAGAAATAGAAAAGAGAAGAGAGAGGTGAGCAGGTACCAAATGATCAAACGCAAATGGGAGAGGTGGATGGCCATGGTGCTTACAAATTCTTTAAACGACATATCATACTGCACATGACTAAGCTGGCGGGCGATTTCGTTGATGGCAAGGCGATCGGTTGTCTCCGTCAGGCCGTTGAGCCTGATCACTGAGAAATCGTGACAATGCCTCGGTGTGAGATTCTTGGTGAGATCGTCAATGACCATGCGGGTGAGGGCGGTTTTGCCGGTACCACGATTACCAATGAGAAGACACGAGTTGCTTTCGCCCTTTACAATGGTTTGTTCAAGAAGTTTATAGCATCGATCGTATTCGGCTTGCAGGCCACGCAACTGCGTGGGCAGCGAATCTTCAGACAGCCGGGACATCAGCAGCTTCTTTGCCTTTTTCAAATTCTCATTTTCAAGATGGGGTCGCTTGGCTGGTGATTCGTTAAGCGACTGGGCTCGTTTGGTCATGATCAGATCAAAAAGGGGGGAGGTGAAAAAAATAAAAATAAAAAAAAACGCCGGAACGGACGGTTTCAAAGTGTCTCGCCGAAGTTCGCTGTGATTGGTTCCTTTTTTTCACATGCAAAATGCACTTTTTTTAAAATGCGTTGCGTTTTTCTTTTGTTTTCTCCACACTTTTTTTCTTTTCTTCTTCTCCATCGACCTGTTTTGACATTTCATTGTTTTGTCTGCATTACGATCGTCTATACCTGATACCAAATGTTAGATCATCTCGTCGGCAAACCAAGTCCAAACTGGAAACGAACGCAAATTATCCTGACGCTGCTGCTTGGGTAAGAAAATAGGGTCCACGCTTGCTTTGATATTAAAATCAGGTGTTTTGTAGGTCATTCATTGTGGCTAAAGGAGATACCAGCCGACTGCCCAACGTGCTTCAAAGATTGAATAAACGCACGGGTAAGAAAAAAAAAAGAAGAGACGTGAATGACTGGATGAGACGAGGCATGTGGCGGTGACTAACCCTTCTTTCTGAAACTTTATTTCCCCAGTTGGCGTCGCACCATGGAAAGTCACCTTGTCGGCATGGATGATCTATTATCTCCTGCGAAATCTGTTCCACTTGATTGGCCTGAATGGTAAAAGATACTCCATCGATACTCTGTCTTCCCTGGAATCTAACTCACTTGCTATCGCCTAGCCCCCGAACCACTGGCTCGCTTAGTAAACCACTTTGCAAGGTCATCTGCCGAGCTTTAAGACTCATCTGTTTTTCCTGTTGTAGTACAAACGCAGTTTTTATCGTGCAACCTGGATATTGACAGCCTTGGATGCGGGGTTCTTTACAGCCATGCCTCTACGCCCCACCTGGCTCCGCCATATCTGCTCCGTCCTGTTTTCGCTGTACTATCTGATGTTTGCCGACGATGCCGAGGAAAAGGTGCGCCGGGTGCGTGCCACCATGTCTGTCGAACAGATGCGCCTGTCTTGGGAAAAGGCCTCTGCCAACCCTATTCTCTCTTTCATGTCCGCTCTCATCCGCCCTGGTATGACTGTCCGTCGCATCCTGTCTCTACCTCGCCCTAGCTACCGTGCTAGCCTGCCCAACACGGAGGTGTACCTGTTCTATGCAGGTGACCCTGCCACCCTGAAGGATCAAACCACCATCCTCCTGCAATTCCCCGGCGGTGGCTTTGTGTCGATGCCCCCCGCCTGTCATGAAGACGCCATCGCTGCCTGGGCCACTCAAACCGGCCTGCCCATCCTCAGCATCAATTACAAAAAGGCCCCTGAATTCCCTTACCCATATGCCATTGAAGAGTGCTTCGACGTCTATGTTACCCTCATCCGCGACCATGGCAAACAGTTTGGCCTCTCGGGTGACAACAACCTGAACATCATTGTCCTTGGTGACTCTGCGTAAGGGAGCTCATTGTCGACAAAAGGCGAATCCATTCATCTTTCTCTTTTTTTTTCCTTTTTTTTTTCTCTCCAGCGGCGGTAATGTAACGACAGCCGTCACCCTGCAAATCCTGACGCACAATGAACAAGTCAAACGCCACCGATCAAGCACCGGCTATCTCCTGTCACCTACACCTACATCCAATTACGCCGCAGAGCCTCTTTTCGATGATATCTTACCAGCACCTTGCGGCTTGATCTTGATCTACCCTGCTCTGGATTTCGAAATGTCGTGCTGGATGCACCCTGACCAGCTGTCGATGATCCGTGCCGAATCCAAGACCCAGCTTTTCCGATCCACGTCACTGGAGTCTTTATGGCACTCTAAAGACCACTTCAATCATGTTAGCCCTCTCAGCGTCGTGCCCGACATTGAAAAGAAGAGCGTATGGCGTCGATTTAAAAACACCTTTGGCATGACGCCCTTGGAAGGTGCCGATGGCAACACCAAGCGCCAGTTGGCCCGCCCACCTGTCAAACGCAAACCCACCATCCGTGAACGAGTACACGAGTTCTCCCCTAACAACAAACAAGCTTGGGAAAACTCCAGCCTGGCCATGACTAGCCGGATGAGTTTCTTCAACGATCGCATCCTGACCCCAGATATGGTAAGATCTCGTGCCACACAAAAAAAGGCGCTGGAACCAATGACTGATCCACCATCGACTTTTTTTTTTTTTTTTTCCAGATGCGTGCCATGGCTATCTGTACGTGCCGAGAGAGAGAAAAAAAACCAGCATGCCCTCCGTCTCGACTGCTTACTCATTTGATTTATTTTTTTAGTATACCTGGGTCCTCATGCTACGCCAGATTTCGAATCGGATTATCTGCTATCACCTGTGGTGGCTCCTTTTGATTTACTGGCACAATTCCCCAAGACATACATGATTTGTGGCGAAAAAGACCCCTTTGTGGATGACACGGTGATCTTTGCTAGCCGAATCCGCCAAGCTAAAGCCCAGCACGGTATGGTGGAGGATGATGTAGTCCGCGTCAAGTTCTTGGAAGGTATGAGTCACGCCTTTTTCCAGATGATGGCGTTCTTGCCCGAAGCTCATCGAGCTGCCAAAACCGTGGGCGCCTGGATCCAAGAAATCGCTGACGAGGCTGGCATGGAGTCTGACCCCGCCTCCCGCACCATCTCGCCCGAATTGCCGCAATCGGCCTCCCACCACGTTGCCCAGCTACTCACCAGTGAAAAGGAGATGATGCATCGCCGCAAAACTCAGCTCGTCGATGAACTGTACAAATAAAATAACCATGCAGTGAAAAAAAAAAATTGAAGAAGGGCTCTGGCTCGCAGGCACGCAGCCGTTCGCCAATCGAGCTTCTTGCGGCTGATGAAAACAGCCGGCATCCACAAAAAGTATCATCTGCAAACCACTCACCCGGAACGCAAGAAATAGGCAACCAAAAAATTAAGTGTATGTGACGGGGCTGCAAAGTGCATGCTATCACAGTCTCAGCTCTTTGAACAAAAGCTCACCTCCCCAATCTCATCAGGCTGCCCCAGTGTTTTTTTTCCTGCGATGGTGATAAGCGCCAGCATTTTAAGAAGATGAGTAAAGGCCAGCTTTATTTTGTATCTTGTTTTCTAGGATGTCGGTATGTACAGAGGGTCCTAAATTACACATGAAGAAGGAAAAAAAAAAAGGAGGGGGAAAGGGAGCGCGGGAAGTTTTTAAGCAGCGACGTCGCGGGCGATGTTGGCTAGGCCAAAGGAGCCATCACGGCGATGTCTCGTTGGCAAGGAGTTCTTCCGCGTGGGCAAAGGAGCGGAGCGATTGATTTGAGGCATAGGCACGTTGAACACATCCATATGGTTAAGGAGGAACTCAATGCAAGAGATCTTGTGGTTCATTTCCACCAGATCGAGGTTCTCAGCTTCGTGTCGCATCAGTGTTGGCCCAAACACCACGGCCAAGTTCTTGGAGGTCATCAAATTCTCAGTTTGGTGGTCCTTGACTCTGAGGAGAAAAAAAAAAAAGTCAGTGAGCAGCTTTTCTATGGTTCCTCTGCGGGTACGTGCTTGCGGAGAGAGGGGGGAAGAGGCATACCTGGCAAGATGTTCCATGAGGTATTTGAGTGTATTGAAATGCTCGATAGGGAGACATTGCAGCACAGCTTGCATGCCTTCAGCCTTGTTGCCATCGCCAACTATAACGTCGATGAATTTTTGGTTGTGGTCAAAGGTCATGAGGGGGACAGGGAGGTCGCGGAAATATTGCTTGAGCACGCTTGTGACGGCACAGATATCGTTCCACTGATCAGCATCGTCGAGATTGGGCGTGTCGTGTTTTTCAAAGGCTTGCTGAATTAGTCGCATCTGGCCGGCGCCGCCGGACTTGCGATAGATGCCTTCATAATCCATGGCGCGGGACTCGACAGCCTCGATACATTTGCGCACAACGAGGGGTATCCTATCGTTTTCTGATTGAACCTGCTGAATCAAGTTATTGCCAAAGATACCGCCTGTGATGAAAAAAGAAGTCAGATGCTTGTCGAGCCAACAGCCGCTTTTTACCTTTGGCATCATAGTTGGTGGTGGCATCTGTGCTGGTTTTATGTTGGCAGGTGGTAGAGCGATAGATACATTTGTGGTGGCAAATCATCTGGCAGCCTGGGAAAGATGCAAGTCAGCAGGCGCTACGGTTTTACTTTGACACTTACCCTGACACTTCATTTCTGTGGTGCCCCAGACCTTGTCATTGCAGACTTCGCACTTGGTGGGACGTAGGAATTTGACAGGAAGGAAGGCATGGCGATGAACGCGCTGGATATCCAAGCTTTCGGCGGCAGCAGAGGATGGCATGGGGCGATTGTCATAGGGTACAGAGATGAGCTGGTTGTCGTGATCGCTGCTGTTACTCTTGCTGCGGTTGCGGCCGAATTTGAACAGTTTGGGTGCAACGGTGGCGGCGGTCTTGATGTTGCTGCGGCGTGCAGTCGACGAATGTTTGGGCACTGGTTCGGGCGACTGGCGGCCATTGTCCAAGGAAGAACGTTCTTGGTTCAAGAAGCTGGTGCCGGCCATGACGGCAATGGCTTCGCGCTCGCGCTCGGTCACACGGCGCGAAAGATCGTTGTTCAGTGTCGACAGTTCGGCATTCTTGGTATTGAGCAGGATCATTTCCGAGATGATGTTGTCCCGGGCCTTGGATAGGCGGGCGTAGCCCAGCTTGGCATGATCAGCATCATGTTGCAAGGACTGCAGGTGCAGTTGGGTCGTTTGCGAAAACAGATCCCAATGGGCAAGTTTTTTCCTAACGAAAGAGAGAGAAGTCAGTGCCGAGTGGACCTCAGAGATGTTGTTTGTCCTTACTTTTCAATGTCGTCCATGATTTGATCACGTTGCTGGCGAAGGTTGCGTACAGACCCTTCCATTTGCTGGCGTAGCTGATGCAGGTTGGCTAGTTCTTCCCGAGAATATTGCTTGAATTCAGCAGCGCCAAAGATGTTGAGGTGGTGGTAGAAGGACAATTCATCTTGTAGTTTGAGGGTCTTGGCTTCCGTTTCCTGACGCGCCAAGGTTTCTAGCTGATAGGCTTCTTTGACCTTGTTGAATTCCTCGAGAGCCTTGCGACTGATGTTCTATAGGTTGTCATAAAAGTGAAGATGAGCCAAGGAAATAAAACAGAGAGAGAGAGGGTGAGGGTGATTGCCAAATATAGTATTTACCTTGATTTGATTAAATTTTGATTCCATGTCCCACAACCTGGCCTTGGTAGAGGCTAACTCCGAAGCCAAATCGGACGATGGATCAAGGTCCTTTGGGCTGGCGTCGGGAGGTGGACTGGGGATATTGTCATTCAGGCCACTTTCGATGGCGGCGTTGAGCATCTTGTTGAGCTCGATCAGTTCTTGGGGTGTAAAGGAAGTGTCGAGGGAGGGTAAGTCACGAGGTTTGGCTGCAGGGGCAATGGTAGGAAGCATGGGCTCTTTGGGTGGCAAGACGGGTGGGCGATCGACATAGTCGTTCAAGATCGCGTTGGTGGACATTTGCCGATCGACGGGTGATGTCAGCCAAGCATCCAATGTGGAGGAAGAGGAGGCAGTCGTGGAAGATTTGGTATCCAAAATGGTATTGAAACGATTCTAAGAAAGAAAGGTAAGCAAGGATGGAGAGGCGGGAGGTAGGTTACCTTGAAATAATCTTCTTGAACACCTTGATGCTTCATTCGACCAGACTGTTCCATTTCCTGCTGACGCTGAAGTTGACGTTGCTTTTCTTCCTTTCTTTTTTGGCGTAATAATTTGCGAGCTTCGTGACATTGTGTACAAAAGATACCCTTTTAAAAATAGGGAGAGGTTTGTTCAAATGAAAGCCAGCACTTTTTTTTTTTCCATTCTTCTTTGTCTTACCTTGCTTGTTTGTGTAAATACCAAGTCTTCAATTTTGGTGTTACATTGGACACAACGGAAACAATCCGCGTGATAGGCTTCGTCGCCTGGTAAAAAAAAAAAAAAAAATATGTATCTGTGATCAGGGGCTTTCAGGTGGCGATGGTAAAAAAAAAAAAAAAAAAAGGAGTGGGCCCTACCCGTCATGATGGCTTCATCCTTGATAGGCTTGGCACACACATGACAACAGTAGGAGCAATTTTCACAAACTGGACTGCCGTCTTGAAGTAATAATAGGTTGCTGTAGCATTCAACCAATTCGTTACATTTAGTACATCGAAAACTTTGTCAGCAGAATGAAAAATGGATGAAAAAGTTAGCATGCATTCGAGCTATCGCGCAAAGTCGGAAATAAGTCCTTTTTTGTTGTTACCATTCGAAATGCCAAATGCCATCACCAAACTGGACAACAGAACCATCGTCAATGGGCTTTTGACAGCCCTTGCAACGTGGATCTTCGTATTCTTCGCCATTGAGCGAAGAATCGGACAAGTAATTTTCCATGGCGTATTTGTATGAAATTAGAAATCGGCTAAAGGAACAAAGTGCAGTGTGGTGTTTTATAGTAAAAAGGAATGTGGATGTAATAAAAAGAAAATGCAACCTGTTGAATGGAGAAAGGGAAAAGAAAGAAAGAATTAAATTAGAACAAAGCAGCCAAGTTTTGATCCCCCAAACGAAAAAGGCACCAAAAAGAGAATTTCCGCGCCAATGACGTTACGAGCCTCCATGCATACACTTCTTTGGTGGCGCCAAGGCATTCTGTTATTATTGCAAGACCTTCCAATTACCTTTACACAAAAGAAACCTTGTTCTATTGTTTGTCTCTTTATGACTATTCATTCTTTTTTCAAAGCCTCGTTCAAATGACCTGTTTCTTTGCCTCGGCTTGGTCCCTTTTTTCCTTTGCCTCAGCACTTTTTTTCAACTTGAGCACCAAATCTAAGCTAAAAAAAGGTTTTCAACGGGCACCATTTTGTGCAACACTCACTAGTCCAAAAATTCTTTTATTGTCAAAATTTGATCCTGTAACTTTTTTTTTTTTGAAACATTTGTCAATAAGCTCGGCCACCACATTCCAATACCTCCTTGGCAAAAAGACCGTTTCTTGGAGTGCAGAACAATACCAAAGAAAGATTTTTTTTAAAAAAAACAAAAAGCATAAAAACAATAAAGCGCCAACCGATCCCCGTTATTAAATTTGAGTCTAGATTGAAAAGACGATTCCCGCCCTTCCTCCTGATTCCCCTTTTTTAACCTTTTAGGAAATCCACAGTGTCTCCAACCTTTCTGTGCAGGACAGCCGATGTAGATGGCATGAGTCAAAAGCCTCCGTACCTGTTTAAACCACTCTGCCGGCACCGTCTGCTCTTTTGGAAGACGAGCAGTGAAACTGGAACTCAAATGGCAAGTAGCCAAACATGGAAACTCTTGGTTTGCCACAATCATTACAGAACGCAAGTGCCTAGACCAGCTTCGCGTTCTTTTTTTTTTTCTATTTTTCTGTAAATTGATTTCAATCCACATATAGACAAGTGACGAATAGGTCCCGAGATTCGGGTCCATTTGCTTAATATTCATTTCATACCCAAGAAAACCAGACTAAAAAAAATGATGGACACAAACCTTCACCAAGATCAGCCAATGAAATGCCAACCCGCGTCAAACCCATTTTTCTTTGCTAAAAAAAAAAATGATTTACTGACTATGCTGATTGTAAACTGTTGGCAAGATGGAGGACTAGACGATCAAATCCATATTGGCCAATGAGCTGCAGACCAATAGGGAATCCATTTTCCTCTGAGCAACCGGCTGGGAAAGCCAACGCCGGCAGGCCAGCCAAACTTGCAGGCACTGTCATCACATCATTGACGTAGGCATCCACCACACTCTGATCCTTGGCTTGGCATTCACTGGCCAGAGGGGCGGTTGAGATGGAGCAGGGGGTCAATAACACATGCACTTGTTCATCCGCTTTCGCTACTGGTGCCACCGCCGTCACATTATCCATCAGGAACACCCGGTCAAAATCACCTGCAATCTGTCGTCGTGCCAGCTGTGCCGGTAAAAAGTGGCTCTCGTATGTCCTAAAAAAATAAAAAATAAAATGGGTGAGTTTTTCATTTTTTTTTATCAATGTCAGTAGCTCACCCTGCCGTCAGGACGTGTGTTCCTAATAAGATGCGGCGTTGCACCTCCTCACCAAAACCTTTTGTTCGTGAGTCGGCATAAATCAGGTCGTTGGTCACTTCATCACTGCGATAGCCTAATGAAAAGGGAGTGAGAACATGCTCTTGTGAGGATAGCTTTTTTAAGATGACCCACCATAGCGGATGCCATCGAATCTTGCCAAATTGGAACTGGCTTCGGCCAAGGCAAGGATATAATAGGCAGGCAGGGCATCTTTGGTATGGGGCAAGGACACTGGTACGATGGTAGCACCTTGCTTCTTGAATTGCTGGAGGGTCGACCGCCAAGCTGCCAGCACGGGTTTGGACAGAGGATCGACAAAATATTCGCTTGGCACACCCACACGCAAGCCTGTCAGGTCGCCCTCCTTCCATGTCAATAACAACGCGTCTTGCTGTTGTTGTAGAGTCTGTCGTACGCTGATATCTGTCGAAGTTGGGTCTTTCTCATCGTAGGCATTCAGTACATCTATCATGGCGAGAGGCGGGAAAACAGAACTGAATGAACTCGTCAAGTCGCCCCACCATTTCCTTACCATAGACTTGCTGAAGATCACGAATACGCTTGCCTAGTAAACCAACAGTATCCAGCGAATTGGCATAGGCAACCAACCCGTTCCTTGACAAGTGGCCATAGGAAGGTTTGAAGCCGTACACGCCGCAGTAGGCTGCTGGTAAACGGACCGAGCCGCCGGTATCTGACCCTAGAGCGCTACGAGCAAAAAATGAATCCAACGCATTGTTTCTTTTAGTAACAGCCAGCCTTTCAGACTTACACATCACACATGTCCATGGCTACTGCTGCAGCACTGCCCCCAGAACTGCCCCCAGCCACGTGGAACCCGCTGTTTAGAGTCGTGGGATCGATTTTGTACACGTATGGGTTCTTCACCGGCCCAACATGGCTATGGAGGTTGGCAGATCTAGCATCAGATATCATAAGAAATGTGAGATGATACTCTGACGTGCGCAGACTGTCAGTCGTGTTGTTACCCCATGCCAAACTCGTCCATGTTGGTCTTGCCCATGATTTTTGCCCCAGCCTCTCGAAGTCGTTGAACGACCGTAGCATCATAGGGTGAATGGAAGTCTTGAACAGAAAAGCCTGTTAGACGCGAGAAGAAGAAAAAAAAATTGAGCTTACCTTGAAGCATGGTGGAACCGCAGGTGGTGGGTAGATCGACAGTACAAAAGTTGTCCTTGATAGCAATAGGCATGCCAATCAAAGATCCTAATCAACCATAAGCATCAGCCAAGGTGTAGAAGCATGCCTTTCATTACCTTTTGATGATGATTTCTCCAACACTGCCTTGTCTTGGACAGAAACAAACGCATTGATCTTGTCATTGTGCGTGTGGATCGTGTCTAAACATTCTGTCCAGCTGGATACTGATCGGGCAAGCTAGCAGCAAAGGAAAAGGGAAGACGGAAAACAAAAGGTCAAAACCCCAATAGCCTCCCATTAAATGCACTTACAACGAAGGATCGATTGAATGCTCCTCTTGACACAGGCCTTAACAGAGGCATAATCGGGACGAAAAAAAAAAAAGAAAGAGAAAAGAAGTAGGCTCTTGGGTTCCGTTCCTTTTTTTTTAATTTATAAAAACACATTCTTCTACACCCTTACCACCCCCCACAAGACAGAAAAAAATAGGTCATTTTCGAGCATACCCAGAAGGACTCTATAGGTGTGTGATCAGCCTTGCTCTATACCACTGCGTCAGGGAACCTTCTGCTTTCAACCACTGTCAGGATGCTACGTGCAAAATTTGGCGGCAAGCGGCGGCAATTGGAAATTCAGGCTGAAGGACGTTTTTTTCATCGTTTTTTTGGTTGGAAAATCAACAAGACTTGCAAAACATTAGCTGAGCGACCTCGTCCGATGGACTTTCTTTTTTCAGCATCATCGCCATTTATTAGTATCTGTACTCAGCCAAAAGTTCGATCTGATCACCCAAAAGTGCTATGCAGTGTTTGCTCTTTTTTTTTTTTTTTTTACGAAACAAAGAGATTGCCGCGCAGTTTCTATCTTATTTTTTTCAGGTTTCCCGTCTTTTCCCATTGGCACCTAATCTACTGTTTTTTGTCTTTGTCATCCATCCACCAGCGACTTCCAATGATCTGTGAAATGGTATATGAAAAGACTCACGTACGAGTCATATCTCATTAATTTCACGAAGCCGCTACTACACCAACGCCAGCGCAAGGATGCAGTCCAACCATGACTGAAGACTGGTGTCGACTTTATGAATAACAGCATCTCGTTGAAAAGTCAATAGCCTAACCTCCTACTCTCCATCACTTAGAAAACAGAGCAATGAGTCTGTGCTTACAATTCGGTCCCTAAGCCTAGCTTATTTTAACCAGCATGTTGCTGCTTTCAAGGAATCTTAATGCGCTGCTGCTAGTTTATTAAAAATCTATTTTCAAAAATCAATATGACGCCATGCATTGTTGTAATCGCTAGACTTAGTTCTTGAATACCTGTCAAATGCCCTTGGAGCGAGACCTTGGAGACCAATGTTCAAGGAGCTGTGAGAAAAAGAAGACGAAAAAAAAAAAAAAAAATGCTGGGCAAGTTTTTTATTGGCGGACCGCTTGCTTCAGCTTTGACCAAGCGGCCAAGCCTAGAACCGTAAAAACATCGACTTTTTGATCTAGGAGAGCTAATGACTTTTGTTTGAAACCACAAATAGAAGATATATCTTGTAGGTGACAGCCTAATTTTCAAGAAGTATTGAATAGCAATTGCAAACTTTCACCCATGACGACGGGTGAAAGGCGCATTTCCCGATTTGGAAAAAAAAGGTCAATGCAAAAATTGGCAGAGTGTGTGAATGACGAGAGGTAAAACGGATTGTATGGCTGGTCTACGTAGATCCAGGGTCAATTAGTAAATGCATAGTTTTACGAGGGTTGTACAATGACTGGTTGAGGAGATATGGATAGGAAAGTCTGTGGGCTTGTAAGCGGAGGAAAAAGTAAAGGAGGTTGGTCAGAGAAGACGTATGCTAGAGTTTGTGCGCAAGTGATGCTTGGCAAATGGAAGTGAATACCATATAGTTGCCCCGAACATTGGAACAGTGTCTGTTGATGATATCATCACTGCTGAGGGAAAAAAAAAGAGGCAGGTAAAAACGTCCTGCTTTTTTTTTTTTTTTTTTTTTACACGGTGTCACTGTCTGACGGCAATCTTTTGAGATCGAGCCAAGTTTGATGACATGGCACATGTATTTCATCTCCGAGCAAATGGATGGAATGTTTATATGCAACTTTGATACCAAAAGTTGCGCAGCTCATCAACGACAGGATCATGACGATGTCCTAAACAAAGCGAGAGGGGTGGTCACAAGACAAATAATCACCCGTCGCGTTAGTGTTGGCAATGATATCGTCGGCCATAACGTCAAGCTTTTACGAAACAAGAACCACATAAAGTTTGCGTACAAACTCTGGCACACGCCTTCTCTGACCAACCTCTTTTGCTTTTTCCTCCGCTTACAAGCCCACACACTTTCCTACCCATATCTCCTCATATCTCCTCAACCAGTCATTGTACAACCCTTATGATACTTTGCTTTTTCTCATTGACCCTGGCTCTGTGTCGAACAGTCATACATTCCTTTTTACCTCTCGTCATTCACTCACTCTGCCATTTTTTGAAAAAAAAAAAAAAAAAAAAAACCTGGAAGGCACTTTTGCTTAAGCCAGGGCACGCCCATTATGAAAAAGCGCGAAATAACCAAAATCCATATTTGTATTTACACTGTTTTGGTAGAATGGTCGATTTTTATTTGACCAAAAAATTGTTGTGAGTGAAATGGTTCAGAAGGCAAGCTTGTTTTTGTCTAACCGTTTATGGTGACCTAGACGTTTGGAGGAGTACAGATTGAACTTGTTTCCATTCCCTCGTGTCGTTGGCTTTAGCAGTGGTTCCATGTATCCGAAACCAACGACACGATAACAACAAATCAGCTGCCCTTGGATAGGCATCCAAGAGCCGGGGCGCCCCAGTGACAATCACCAAAAAAGCAGGCGCCCAAGAGATGGGGCGCCCCAGAGACAAGCACCGAAAAAGGAGAGGCTCACGCCCGCCCGCCTACTTACAACGGCGGCGCAGCGGCTTGATATCCCTGGTTGCCTAGTTGTTGTTCAATAAAATATATCAGTGAGTTACATGGCTAGCAAAAAACACATTTTTCTTATTTCTTACCAGGATATCAGCGCTGGCCACACGTCTAGTAGGCGGGGTGTCACCTTCGCCATCTTCAATGTCCCATGGCGAAGGTGTCCAGTAGCCCGTTGTGGCTGCTGCTGCAGGAGGGAGAGCCAGGGCAAACCCTGGCACAGCAAGGGCTACTGGAGCAGGCGCGGCAGACACGGACTTGGCAGGCGCGGCAGGCATGGACTTGGCAGGTGCGGCAAATGCAGGCGCAGACACGGGGTTGGCGGGCGCGGCATTGGCGCGCAGGGCGGCGGCACGCATGTTGGCTTCGATGCGCTGAATGGCGGCACGCTCGGCGGCTTCCACACGCAGGGTGGCAGCAACCCTGCCAAGGGCAAACCTGATGCCAGCAAGGTGTGCGTTGGCATTCCAAGCCGCTACGCGCAGGGCGTAGTCGGCTTCGTCGAGGGCGGCGGGTGCGGTGGTGGCGGGTGCGGTGATGGCGGTGGGTGGTGCGGTGATGGGGGGTGGAGCGAAGGCGGGTGGAGGTGTGGTGTGTGCTGGCTGCTAATGGTAGCAAAGAAGAGGACGATTAGACTAGGTTGAAAAAATGATTGGTTAAATGTTATACTTACTTGTGTCGCTGCGAGGCAGCAGATCACATTCACAACCAGCGACAGCAGGAACTTGGAAAACCACACCAAGGCAATGGTGGCGACGAGAAGGGCCAGACAAAGCCAAACGGCAGCGGAAAGGCAGACCAAAACCAAGTCATACGCCTTGCTGACGACAAGGACAGCAACAAAGGCAGCAACCACAGCCACGTGCCAGCTTAGGCGGAGAACGCCAGAGGAAAGGCCAAGCAGGCAACGGGCAACGAGGACAGGCAGGCGGCGGGCAACGAGGACAGCACCATCCATGACCTTGCCACAGAGATCATGCCGCAAGGCAGCCCAGACAAAAACGTACAACGCCAGGAAGGCGACCATGCCGCAAAGGGCAAGCGCAAAATCGGTGGCGAAACCGTCGGAAACTTCACCCACGATGGCCAGTGGGGAAGGTGGAGGGTGGTGGCGGGACCAATCAGGGCGAGTGTGGGTGGAGGGGTGATGGTCGGGGTAAAGGCGTAATGCGCCAGGCGCAGGAGCTCGACAGTGGATTGCCAGTACTTGACAATAAGAGCAGGG
The DNA here is from genome assembly GCA_002104935.1 of Hesseltinella vesiculosa. Taxonomy (NCBI): domain Eukaryota; kingdom Fungi; phylum Mucoromycota; class Mucoromycetes; order Mucorales; family Cunninghamellaceae; genus Hesseltinella; species Hesseltinella vesiculosa. The sequence continues at coordinate 187,788 of MCGT01000016.1, read as the reverse complement.
ACAAAAATCACGGCAAGAAGGAAAAGCATCAAAAAAAAGCACGGGGACACGCAGCAATAAGTAGGACAAACCTGAAGAAAAAGAGAAAAAGATAAGGAAAAAAAAGAAAAATCAAAAAACACGCCTTTTATATGAATATGAAAAAAAAAAAACTGCGGCAGTCTGCTGGTCAAAAAAAAGGCACCAAACTAAAAAGGGAAGAGTGACATAATCGTGATCTACATTCTTCTGGTCTGTGCTTGTCATCTTTCATTTCAAAAAGATAGTCTTTTCTTTTGAACAGTAGCAAACTCCTGTCCATTTTGCTAGTTTTTGGTCGTTTTGACAAAAAAACAGCAGAGGAATTTTGGTAACACAACAACTTGAGAGCATGTTTCTCGGCTAGATTCATTGCTTTTCTAATTTTATGCTTCCCTACGGATATCCATGGTTCGTAGCTTTGAAATGAATCTAAACACGCCAAGGCATTATCATCCCATTGTCGTGTAATCGCAATAAACAGTAACGGGACAGCCATAAAAACATCGAAAAAGTTGTGGGAAAAACGGGGGGAACTGAAACCGAGAAGATTCTATTGTTCCATCACGTGAAAATGTCCCCAAAATAGGCAAAGATCGATGTTGATCAAGTCCCTTTTTTCCCATCGATTTGTTCATGTTTTTTTGTGCCCCATTTCTGTTTCCTACGATAAATCGACAGTGAAATGACATTGAATCGGCGTTCTTGGTTTCATTTTAAAGATTGGAACCTAGACCTTCCATAGGCACACAGAGGGTAAGAAAAGCATTAAAACTGACAGAGTAAAGTGCTCTCAAGTTATTGTGTTACCGAAATTCTTCAGCTTTTTTGAAGAAAAAAGAGACACAAACGCTCGCACAATAGATCTCTGCTCTTAGCTAGTTATTGAGACATGGCATCTTTTATCATCAAATAAACTTAATGATGCTGCATCTTGTAAGACATTCTTCAGTTACAAACAATGATAAGCCGGCATAGCTTTGCAGTATTGAAAAAAAGCACTCGTTTCTCAAGATATCGTTTTTTTTTTTTTGCTCCCAACGAGGGAGTTTCGCTGCTTTTTTTTTATTATTTATTAAAAGGTCTTTTTCATTTAGTACAATTTAAAAAAGTGCCAGTGTCTAGCCCAACTAAAAAGTTGGTTACCCAGGTGTGACTACGTGGAGGTAACTGGCGTACATACCCTTATTGATTTCTGCTCAAGCGTGCGACAGAAACAAAAGCCTTGGGGGAGAGGAAAAAAAATAACACAGCGAACCAGCGAATGGAAACCAGCCCAAGCGAAGGGAAGGCATACCAAGGCAAGAAAAAACAGAGAAGAAACAAAGGAAGGAACTTGTCCTTTTGATTTTCATTTTTCATAGGGCTGCTTTACGTAGGAACCGATGAGAAACGAGGACGTTCAGTAGCCTGGGAATATTGCTGAACTATTAAAGCGTCGGCCGGCGTTTGCTCTTGTTCTGAGAAGTGATTTTCTGGATGGATGGCAACCTAGAACGTTGATTATGATCGCTGTGTTGTGCACAGACCAGCTCCACCAAATAAACAGAGCTAATCAAATATCCAATCCTGCACCTCCCTTTCTTTTCAGCCTCCTTTTCGTTCGGCGTTTTTTTTTTTTTCAAACATTCTTTTTCTTGGAACCTCTTCGTTTCTTTCTTTTTTTCCTGTCCTCCTACTGCTAATGGCCTCTCCTTTGACAATAACGATACAAAAGCAACAAAAGCAAAGCAACTTTAGTCGCAATGCCAAATGATCTCACCAAGAAATCAACAGATCTTGTTGATCTTACATCTTTCGTGTTCGGCCGACCTGAATCCATGGCGATTGCATCTGCATTGAAGCAAGGCAATAGTGAAAGCTACAAATTTTATTACGAAACTGATCTTAAAAGGATGTTCTTGTTCTTTGCAGGCCCATATGCGACAGAAGCTATCGAAGTAGCGAGGATATATTTGCAGAAAACATGACTAATCAAGTCCAGAACAGCTCAGCCCTTGTTTTGCCACAGTCACGATGAAGTGGAGATGTGAGCTAGACATTAGGTATCAAACGGTGAGCGCTGGGGTCTAATGAGTTTAGCTTTTAGGGAAGAAGGCGCACACACCAGCACAGAAAATAAAGGAGTAATGGTCTGATTCAACGGCAAGCTTATGAAACCTGGCCGGCTATGCACAGGGAAGTGCGCTGATTATCCTCCATCAGTACTTTCCAGATCTTCCCAATCACAAGTATGTATTTCGCATGATGATTCCATGTAAGTGGATGAAAAATGTTACGCTCTTGCGCGTGCCGGTCAAGCAGTTGGTCTCCAGGAACAAAAGGTGGCACCGTTCCAATGAACAATATTCTTGACCTGCCCTGAGCCAAAGCATCGACGTCACTGGACCAGGCCCGATATGGAAAGAAGAAACGTCAATATAGGAATAGTTTGCAAATAGTTTTTAGACTTTCGACATCTGGATTACGTTTTAGCATGCAGGCCAGTAAACGCTGATTAGCAGGTCAGGAATCGAAAGGACTGGACGGACGTTAAATGTAGTCATCCAAATTCTTTTTCATTTTGAAAAAAAAAAAAAAAAACAACTGCTACACTGCACTTTGGAGTGATTGAATCGATATGCAAGTTTGTATGCAGGCTGAAATGCTTGTATGATAACGATCCTGAAAAAAATTGGTCGAATAATGTAAGCTACCCAGCCAACTTTTGAACAGCTGGTTTTGCCATCTCCAACTCCTCAGCTAAAATAAAATAAGAAATCCACCATTTTCATCAGGGATACCCCCAGGCGATCTGATAAAAAATCAATCACAGTGCAAATTTACACTTCACAAATTCACCTCCAAAGTCTGCATACCAATAAAACATATTAAGAATTGACCTTGATTAAATCTGCACCTATCTTAGACACCGGAGGGAAGGGCTAGAGGGTTTGCATTAAAAAATGATTTCACACCAACTTAACTTGGACTTTTTCATACACTGGAAAATGATTACGCGTTGACCAGTAGAAGTGACACAATGCGTCTGCCGATTATTGGTGAAAAGTAATGCAAAAGGTGCAGATCAGAAATTTGTCCCAGGCTAAATTGTAACAGAAAGAGAGTGAAGAAGTGGCAAGTGCACTAAACGTCGAACGTAAAGGATTTTAATGTGCCCATGCGGTGCGCATCGCGTTTCCATTCTTGAATGCTTGGAAAAAGCCGTGCTCTTTCACTGACGAGTAAATTGCTGCCCATGGTATAGACGCCCTTGTCTACCCAGTGGTTTCCTTGTGAAGCTGAACACGCTCGTTGACAAAATCCATTGGTCATGCTGAAGGGTCTGGCTGTCGTGGGGAGCCAGTGATGGTAACGTGGTGTATGGGGGCGGCAGGTTTAGCGACACAGATTCTCTTTGCCTTTCTTGGAGTGTCATGAGGATAGAGCGTGCTGCATCGAGCTTTTCTTCCACTCGCTGCCTCGCAGTGCCGTCACGCACGTCCTGCGTTAGACAACGGAGGCAGTATTGGTAAGCCTTGATTCAGAGGACGAGCAGCAAGCGATCGATGACGTCCAGATAAAAAAGCAGACAGGGTCGCAAGCGGCGGCAAAGGGAGAGCCTCAAGGCTGTTGCTGACAGATTTGGCGTCGATGATATAGCCCATTTCTGCCCAAACCTCTTTTCGGTGATCGAGCATAAAGGGATGGCGTCGAGATGGCTTGCAATGTGAAGAGATGTTGTACGTAATGCTGGATATAACGAAGATCAGGACGACAGGTATGGACTTCATGGGCTTGTAGATCACGTCTGCGATCTTTCCCGTTCTTGTCTTCGTTGGACATGGCTGGAAGATGTCATGCGCACTTGGTTCTTTTTTTTAACAACATTAGATCAATACCAGGTAAGTAATGCACTGCCAATTCGAAGAGGGCAAGGTCTGCCGCTTGTTCTGCCATGAGTGAAGAAAAAAAAAAGTGAATGTGAAAAAAAAACCAGCCAAGTCATGCTCTCGCTTTTTGTGTAACCGTCATCATCCAAAGCCTGTAACCAATAGCAGCAGCCTACTGACTCGACCACTTTTTGAAAGTGGAGTAGCGTCAGCAAAGGCGCTCTGTTTTCCTATTCATGTTCTCTTTTTCTCTTTGCCAATCTGAAAAGCAGCCATTTTCTGCAGAGCACTTACAATATCAATGAACCGGCGTAAAATTACGCATGAGTAGAAAGCGAATTGCGGTTGTTGCTCTGATCGCTTGGGGACCCCCTGATGAAAATGGCCGATTTTTTCATTTTTTAAGCTGGTGAATCGGAGGAGTCGACACGAAACTGATCAAAAATTGGCTGAGCAATCTTCTCCAATCGACGTCATTTTTTCAGGGTCATCATCCTTTATTGCTTTGAGTACTTTTACAAAATGCCACATCGAGCAATATCAATTCATCTTGCTCAAAAATCCTGTGTAGCATTCTCTTTTTTTTTCAAAGCGGTCATTTCTCCCTTGCGGGTCCCCTGGGGAAAATGGCTGATTTTTCATTTTTTTAGCTGGCGATTCGGGAGGCGTCAAAACGAAACTGATCAAAAGTTGGCCGGGCAGCTTTCACCAATCGATGTGATTTTTTCAGTATCACTATCATTTACCGGTGTGTGGAGCAAAAGGCATGCAAGGATCAAAGAGGCAACAAAAAAAGAAAAGCACAGGCATAAGCGGCACACATGTGGCGAGTTTATTGACCTCATCAGGTAGCGGCAGCCAAAAAAAAAGGCAACTGGTTGGCCAAGCCTGCTAAAACATCGTGTTATAGCAACGCCTGGGTAGGATAGAACAGATTATCACGATGCTGAAAAAATCAGCTAGCCAAAAAATAGCCACTTTTCTCAAAGAGACGCCCAGGTGATCTGACAAAAAATCAGCAAACCATCCACCGATCCACTCCAAACTAACGAGTGACGATATGCTGATAAATGACCGCCTCTCGTACTTTAGTTACGACGAGAGGCAAGCCGGGATGATGTTGCCTGTGGAAATTTCACAATTTTCCAATCAATCAAAACTGGTATTTTTTTTTTTTGCATCACTCCCTCCCCCCTTCCCCTCTCTCTTTTTCTACCTTAAAAAAAAAAGCGTAATAAATGAACCTCGTTCAGTTGACCTCGATCTTTTCAGGCAGACGAAACAAAAATCAACGTTTCGCCTTTTGCTTTTTTATTCTTTGGGGAGAGTTTTCAGCAGAACTGAAGTCGGACAAAGATTGGTCATCATTTGAATCGTAATCAACAGCACATTGCTCAAGTAACTTCTCCATTTGGCTCATTCGGATCGCGACCTTCCAAAGTGTCATCGTCAGTTGAGAAATGACCCTGCTTGATTTTATGGGCTTGACAGGTAGGCGCACACTATCCACTTTTGTGAATGCATAGAGACCATAAGCTGACATAGTAAGGACATAGACAAAAAGGTCGTGGTTGTAGACTTGTAGTCCAATCGGGGCAATTTTCGACAAGGCTGCAGGGTTTGCGTTGCTGTAAGTTCCCAAGATTTTTTTCATGATTTTCTTGAGATTGACAGCGATCTTCGTTCGATCGCCAACGTAGTGAGAGTGTTGAGATTGTGCTGGTGGGCCACTAACTTCAACGACCGCGACCTCCATGCCTGTGGGGACATGGGTCATGATGCAGTCGATGCTTGAGCCGTTGCTTCGACGGTCGCTGTCCAATAATTTCCAATTGTCCATCTCCTTCGAGGCTGATAATGATTGCTCTCCCCTAATACGCCAAAATATACCATTAAGTAAAGTCGTTCCGTCCCTTTCCCAATTACCACATAACATCGATGTTTTGACAATGGCGCAGCAAGCGTTCAAGCAATGGATGCAAGAAGGTCATGATAAAGTTATATTCGGTCTGTTTGGATTCCATCCTGTTCATGGCACCACGAAACTGCTTGGGACTTGAAATAATATACCATGAACACACCTCGGTATAGCCCTCTGCTCCACACAATCCAGGCTTACTACACAGATACAAGCTTCAGGGCCACCTGTTTCCACACTTGTGATTGTTCGACCTTGTTGCTTTTCACGACTTGCTTCAAATCCTCAATGCCAGTCTATGTCGAAACGAAAAAAAAAAAAAAAAAGATATCAATGAGATAACACAGCACAAAGTTGACGCTGTTTTAACTAGCACTTACTACACCACGAAGTATTGACAAGACGAACGATTTCACATCCTCAGGCGTTGCACCCATGTACATCAGGGATGGGTCCAAGGATGCTGTCTGCTTCGTTTTGTGTGCAACGTTGTAGAACTTAGTATAAACACAGCAAGTAATTCAATTAGAATCTGTTCTATGAAGAAGAAAAAGAGAAACTAAGGGAAAAAATAAAAGATTTAAGCAGTTCGACTAAGTGCGGAGTTTACTTGTGCACTTGTCTAATTCTAGAACAAGTCTCCGCACAGTGGATCTCCCTCAGTTCAAGCATTTAACACCGTTCACGTCTTAGCTAGAGCGCATGCTACAAACGTCGTCATAGTCTTGGCCGAGGCTGTTAAAGGTGACGCTAGTATACTTCTTTCTGCCCTTGGTAAATTTGAGAATACCATGATAAGCAAGACTGTAATAAAATATAAACGTCAGCCACCGTTCCGAGAGTCTGCAGTCTTACTCCATTGTATCGCTATCCTGATTCCGGCGAGCAGCTCGCAAGTTTTGTCGAATACGAAGGTAATTTGGCGTGGCTTCAGCGTCTTGCTGCTTTATTTCTCATTAATGACAGTTGCTCCGATTTATGACTCTTCTCCTATTTACGTCTGCAGAATCCTCGACATTCTCAACAAGTTTGCTTGTTAGTTCAGCTTGTGTGTTCTCAGGAGCAACTTTTCGTTTCCTTTGGTTAATCTTCGCCACCAACGTGTCCCAATCGACATCACCCATCCATACGCCATGCTAAGGTAAAAATCCACAAAAGTTTGTGAATACACGCTTCGAATTATAGACTACACCAAACCTTCAAGTCGATTGCTTTAACCGATTCATGAAAGGCCCTTGTCCAGAATTGTTTTGCGTCCTTCCACGTACATAGTCTCTGTCCAGGGTACACAACTTCACGAATTACAAAATGATCGTTCTTTGATATAAAGTCGGAAATGGAGGGCGTAGAGCCGTTTTCAATCACCTTCTTCAAGTATGCAAGAACTTCATCCATGTCCCAAAAAAATAAGGTTGTTTGGTTCTCAAAAAAATGAAGAGGAGGGTGAAAAAAAAAAATGCAGCCTGGGATTGTCCAATAAAATCATTTTTCTGTTTTTGGATTTCTTTTTTTTTCCCAGTTACATGGAAGTTGTTGTCAATACTCGTTTGAGCTTGTACAGGAAGCGTAAAAGGCGATAACTGAGCGTCTTGAAGGGTCATGGATAAGCTTAAAATAGAACATGAAGCCAGACGTTTCATGGAGATGCACAATGAAATGACGCACAATGTCGCCAACCGGCAAGTCGACAAGGTTGTCAGGAAGATGCACTTTGATAGGCAGAGCAGGGTTGTGACGGAACTGGCCATAAAATTCATCTAGCTCATCCCAGTTAATCATTGCTTCAGAAGGCGGAGATCGTTGGCGGGTGGCACTGTTTCGGCAGCGGATGCAAGTGAGGTACAAGCATCTGCGTCCATCAAAATGCACTAGAGGTCGTTTACATTTGCAATCACTACAGCGAGCGATGGGCACTTTATCAGTTACTTGCAATAAAGTGTTCAATGGAGGCATTATCCAGGCGCGTGACGTTGTGTGATGGCATTATAAGAAATAGCGAAGAGAAAGAAATATCAGGAAAAGGTGTTAAAAAAAGCAAGTAAGCTTTTCTCTTCCCATCCCCCCTTTTTTTTGCCAAAAACAGAAAAGTGATTTTATTGGACAATCCCAGGCTGAGTGTAACTTCATATCCGTGAATTTTTTCTGAACCTCCATTCTTACAGTATGATCAGATACACTTTGATTTGTTTGGGACTGTGGGCCAAAGGCATGACTTCTCGAGATGGGATGCGCTTTGATTTGTTTGGGACTGTAGGCCAAAGGCATGTCTTCTCGAGATGGGATGCGCTTTGATTTAGTATCGTCTTACGATGATGGGTGGGTGGTGGGCATTCCTTCCTCGGTCAAGTCTATGGGACCGACGCGAATTGGTATGGTGGGCAACAAGACTACTCCTTGACCGACGGCGAACAAGAGAACTGCTGGAAAAGTAGGCATTGGAAGCACTTTTTTTCAGAACTGATGGCAACCATCAATGACCACCTCTACGCCGACATCAATTTTGCACTTAAATCCATTGCAATAAACCTACAGACGCACGAAGGACGCTTTACTGTAGTTTTCATACCTTGGGATGGTGGGCCGCTTACTGAGATGGGTTGCCATCTTGCTCACCTCCAGCCACTGCCTCCCTCTCCGAGTGCCGTCTTTGCCCGCACGGGCTTGTGTAAGCTGAAACTGACAAGCAGTGTCAACTGTGAGCGAGCACACAGACCCTTTTTAGCTGTTGTGCCAAGTTGAGAAAACACATGGCGTTGCTGGCGAACGGCTGTGGGCGTGAGAAACGCAGGCACATGGAAGCCTACCAAAAACAACAAAACTTCTTTGGTGAACGATCGACGGTGACACGGTAAAGAAGTCACCCTGCTGTCTTATTTTCGAACTTCCCCAACATTCCAAAATGGCACTGAGACCAATATCACCAGGGGAAGTTTTGACAGCTGCCGACGCCATGTGATATGAAAAGAACGGGTGGCCAATGACGGCGGGATTTGAAGGGGTAAAAATGGGGGAGACCCGTTCAGTTTTTTTTCGCACTTCTTTATTTTTTCCATTTCCTCTGCCCCTGCTCATTCCATCACATTTTCTCTTCTTTCAACAATGACCACCCGATCCACATCGTTGCAAGTGTCCCCAAAAACTGCTGAGAAACTAAAGGTAAATCATCAAATCCTTTGAAACGATCGATACGAGACAGAGCCATGGACTCTTTTTATTTACACACTTTTTTTACTGCTGACTAGATTTATGTCAACACCTGTTTACTGGACGTTAATGTGTCAAGACCCTATGTCATTATCTCAATGGGCGGTAAGTACCTTTATGAAATCCACCTGGCGCATGAGGATCAAAAGAGAGGCGCCCTTTTTTTTTATCCTTTTAAGACGCACGTGAAAATGTAAAAAAAAAAAAAAAAAAAAAGTAGGGTTCCCTGACCAGCTTTTTTTGTGATGGACCTTGTAGATCAAGTATATCAAACATCGACTTCAGAATACACAGATGGGCGTTGGAACGAAGGCTTTGAGTTCAGCGTGACATACCACGCCCAGCTGTTTGATACCATCCAGTTGGATGTTTACGACTCGTACAAATTGCTCCCTGATCGCCACGTTGGCCGAGCTGAGATCCGCCTCATCCAGCTGCACGGCATGCCCGACACGTTTACAAATTATTATGAAATCTGGGATAAGAAGCTGACGTCAGGCGCAAGCTCCCATGCAGCTCGCAAGACGAGCAACAAAACCAACGTCGGCGCGCTGCATGCCAAGATCTGCTACCATTTCCAACAGCTTCATCAGATCATCGATGATCCGTCCTGTGATGAGCTCATCAGCGATGATGCTACCACCACCACCACCACAGCAACAACCTCACCTTCACCTGCGCCTGTCGACCAACAATCCAAGGATGAACAACGCTTCATGCGTCACCTACAACGGGATCGTGACGCCTCGTCCATCAACTTTTGCAAGTATGAATCCAACGTTGAAGAGGATGGCCCACCAGTCAGCGGCGATGATGGTGAGGAAGATGTGCATGGCCAGCAAAGCTCACCCGACGATAGTGACGCCTCCGACTCGCTTGATCCTTTACTGTATGCCGTGCGTCGCACCAGCCTCAAATCTGACTCAGCAGCAACACCTCTGCACCAGCCGACCTCAACGTCTCTGTTTTCTTCATGGTTCAGCGGCTCGGCTGCACCCGCACCCCCAGTCGACAAGTCGACAGCCACCGGCAATATCCAACAAGCCCAGCGTGACCTGTCCGCCTATTCATCCCTGGAGGCTCTCGGTAACGATGATGAGGACAGCCTGAAAACATTCCCGCTCCTCGACAAGATCGGGGCTTGGACCATGGGCAAGGAAACAAATCAGTGCTTCCGTGCCATCATCAAACTGCTGCTGGCCATTGTAAGTTGTGAAGGACACTCGGTAGAGAAGGTTCTCATTCTTTTTTTTTTTTTTCATGCTCCAGGGTCAAGGCTACGAGCTGTCGCCTCTGCAGATTTGGACAGGATTGACGGTGGTTGAAAAGTTTTACCAAGAGCTGCCTCGGGACCGTACGTGGGATGTAGTGACGGACCTGAATGAGTTGCAGCTGGTGGCTCATCTCTGGCGCTTCTCCATGGCTGCCTATGGCTGGAAAGGGCTCAACTTTATAGGCAAAGGGAACGGCTACCTGTCGGATGCTGTCCGCTCACACTCTGACACACTTTCCATCATGGAACATCTTGCTCTGCCCAAAGAAAACCTACTGGCCTATGAATTCCGTGGTGAAGCATTCCGTCCAAGTTACTTTGTCGCCCGCGATCAAGCCACCAACTCCATCGTCCTTTCGATTCGCGGCACCATGGTAAAAAAAAAAAAAAAAAAAAAAAAAACTGGAGACAATGAGAAAAGGTCGATTCACTATGCACACTTTTAGAGTGTTTTGGACGCCATGACAGATTTGGTCTGTGATTATGAACCTTGGAAAGGTGGGCTTGTACACAAGGGCATGAAGGTAATGTACAGTGACAGGGCACCATGGTTCTCATCGATTGGATCATCTTTGCCAGGCTTCGGCTCTGTGGTTCTTCCATCATGTAGGACCGAAACTCATCGCATACACAAACGCGCACGCGACGTCGGCGCTTTACATCGTCGGCCACTCACTTGGAGCAGCGACGGCGGCCATCCTGACCATTATGCTGCTTGACTACATGGACGAATTCAAAAAAGGCAAAAGCGGTGACTTCACCTTGCAATGCATTGGCTATGCCCCAGCCTGCGGCCTCAGTTTGAACCTCTCTGAAAAATATAAGGTGAGTCCCTTCGAGTTAAAAAGGATCCATGTCTGAACTCGTTTGATTTTTCGATGGGTAGGATCATATCCAATCTATCGTGTTTGGCGATGACATTGTGAGCAAGCTCTGCTATGGGACGGTGATGGATGTCAAACAAATGCTGATTGCCGGGTCTGAGGCGGCACGTCACTTGGACATGGGGGAACTCTGGTGGGCCGGCGACCCAACGTCGGATGACTGGAAGCAAGCTTTCAAAGAAGTGGCCGAATGCCGGCAGCGCTGTTTGGAATCCAATGAAAATCCAAAGGTACAAGTTCATCCAAGAAGAATGCAACCTGACTTTTTCTTTTTTTTTTTTTGTTTTTAGCTGTTCATCGCCGGAAAGGTGTATCAGTTCTGGCTAGACCCGATCCCCAATAATGAAACACGGGTGATTGTGGAAAGAACCACGCCTGAAAAGGTGTCCCGGGAAATCATTCTGAAGAAATCTACCATTTTTGACCATCTGCCCAATGTCTTTGACCTGTCTATCTTCAAGGCCATGGAAACCGTCTCGCTGCCAGACTCGGACACCTCCTTGCCCACAAAAACCGAACCCGACAGCGACGAAAACTTCCTGCTGGCCACTGATGATTTGGAAAAGACCGCTCGAACTGACGCCAGCAAAGTCTGAATGTCATGCGTTCAATTGATCCCCACGATCACGATACCCGTAGATGAACTATGTTTTTTTTATAATATCACCACATACACAACTCATGTCATAAACTGAAAGCAGAATGAGATGATATTCTTGTCATGTTGTATTTATGCATCAATGGGTTGAGGTAGGTCTAAAAGGGGTATCTGAGCTGGATGGTTTTGGAGCAGGTTTTTGTAGGCTTTGTAGTGATGATTGAGACTGGCATGTGTGTGGATTTTGTAGGCTGAACCAAGTCCACCCGTGCTGGTGGGAATGCTGTAAAATACACGTCCAATGCGGGAATGCACCAGTGCCATGGCACACCTGGATAAGATAAAAAAAAAAATAGAAAGCTGAGTCTGAGCCATATTGGGCTCAAAGAGATGAAGTGCCACGGAAGGACTTACATGGTGCAAGGCTCGTGTGTGACGTAGAGATCGTAGCCGCTACAGAGATAGCCAGTGTCTTCGGATGCCTCGTGCTTACGCTTGCCTTCCGTGATCCACAGACTTCGCTCCTTGGCCGCCAGTTTATCTAGGCAGTTCATAACGGCATGATGAAGCGGGTGGCCAAGATGACGAGTGTCGTTAGCATGGGCAAGGACAGCATTGGTTTTTGGGTTGACGACACATGCAAAGATCGGCAAGGCGCTGTCGGTGCCGATGAAAGGCGTCTCCATAAGCTGTTGCATGTGCTGCTGGAAGACGTCGATGTCCTGCTGAGTCCAGGTAGGATCCTGCCGAGGGTCTTCGTGATAGGACAGCGGCCAGACTTTGTTCCAGTCATGCAGCTGGTTCTTGGTGCGAGGAGCGTGAGCTGGCACTTGTTTGGTGTAGGGATCGACCGTGATATCGCACTGCGCAGCCAAGGTTTTGATTTGATCCGGGGTCAGTTGATCCTGGTGGCAGAGAATGGCTTCCAAAACAATCTGATCTATTTCAAAGAGGACACATGAAGGGCTGGTGAATGATGCGTGATCGAAGAGTCGATAGCCGAGACTGAAATACATCCGACATACTTTCAATGGTAGATCGCTTAACACGTTTGCAATGATCAAGATTAGGCAAGACAGGCAAATGCTTCTGTACGAATCTAGTGGGATGACGATCATGTTAGCCTTTGAACAATCTAAAAAAAAAAAAGTTGAAACTTGCTTGAGGAGAGCATTGGTGCTTCTTGGCTCGACACGCGTGACAAGGACTGTGGTAGTGACTAGATCCCGGGAGCGTTCTTCCGATAATATTTCTTCAAACGGCCAATCGTCTCTAGAAAGAAAACTCGGCATGATGGACGTTTGGGCGAAACTTGGTCGAAATTAAAAGAAAAAAAAAAAAAAGCTTTCCACGGAATGATGACATCAAGGGTGGGAAAAATGGTGTCACCCTGTCTTTTTTTTCCCTGCTTGGTAACGTGAGCTTTGCAGCCTTTTTTTTTTTTCTCTTCCTTTTGATTTCTCTCCAATATCTATTTTATCTTTATACTCTTTATTGCGTTGTGGTAAGCCCCCGGTTGAAAAGAGTTCATGGCTGCTGTAGGGCCTCAGCGAAAATGAAACACCGCTAAGAAAAAAAGCCTAAAAAGCACAGGCACACTCAACTATTTTTTCCTTATTTTTTCCCTTCCAACCTTCTTCGTTTTGATCCACTCCAATGTGGCCCATGACTCTCTCTAGACATCTTGCCTCCTCCATGATTAAGCGTTCAATCGGTCCTGCAGCTGCCTACTCCAGTCTTCCTCCCTTGTCTCGCCACAATGTCGATTGCTACGTCTCCAACATTCACGACCCCTATACCAACCTTGCTATTGAAGAATGGCTGATGCGCACCACCGATCCAAAGCGATACATTCTCTTTCTTTGGCGAAATAAGCAATGCGTCGTTGTCGGCCGCAACCAAAATCCATTCCAAGAATGTAACTTGGCATTTATGAAAGACCACAACATCCCTCTTGTCCGGCGTCGCTCAGGTGGTGGCTCGGTTTACCATGTAAAATGACAATTCTCACACTTGCTGGCCACATCAACAAAAAAGGGAGAGACACTGGTGAACTGACCAATCACTTTCTAATTTAGGACATGGGCAACTCCATCTATACCATTTTTATGCCTAGGGAAGCCTTTTCACGACGAGCTAATGCGGAACTGGTGACCAAGGCCTTGCTGCAACTGGATCTGCCAGCAAGAGTGAACGAGCGTCATGATATTGTGGTTGACAACCACAAAGTCTCGGGCAGCGCCTACAAGCTGATCAGTGCACGTGCCTATCACCATGGCACCATGTTGATCGATGCCGATACCCATCTACTGAAAGGCTGTTTGTCGAAAAAATACATGGACAAGGTAACCAAAAGAAAAAAGCATAAGATCTTTTTGATTCACAGTTTTTTTTTTATCCTTTAGGCCGGTATGGTTTCCAAGGGCGTAGCTTCTGTACCTTCTCCTATCACAAACCTTCGCGACTATTCTTATACGGTGGACCATCAGCAATTCTGTGAAGCTGTCTTGGATGAATTTGTCAAGGAATACAACGATGGCCAAGCAGTGCAGGTATAACGATGGCCAATAAGATCCATGCTTGTCCTTACTCTTTTAAATGTATAGCCTGTAATCATCAATAGTGTGCAACAACTGCCGGAGCAAGTAGAAAAGACACGACAAGAACTCTCAAGCTGGGATTGGGTCTATGGACAAACACCAGAATTCACCTACCATCTGGATCAGGAGTTTTCGTGGGGCCATGTGGTAACGAAGGATCGACGCAAAACCGATGGCGGGAAAGTCTGATGATTGTCTTTTTTTTTAATAGAGAGCCTTTGTGCGGTCAAAGCATGGATGGATCACCGAAGTAGACATGACGACAGATGCTGTGGGGGCCCATGAAGTGACGGTGGTGTCTGCATTGGCGGTGGCCATGAAGGGCTGTGCTTATTCGTTAGACGCTCCTGAACGGGCCATCCACAAGATCAATCAAGAGATTCCTGGCTTATTCAACAATGAAAATATGCATATTGCTGACCAATTGATCGCCTGGCTAAAACGCAAATTGTGAAGGAAAAAAATCGTCCGTCTCTCCTTCGATTGACGATCCTCCAACCATGTGATTCCCACTCATACCTCTCTCATCTTGTATCTCATTTACGAGGCATGTATAAAATAAAACATCATTTTGCTTCATTATTGTTCCCAACCATTTTCCATGGGTGTCCCTATCAGTCGACCTATCCAGCCTCCAACGCATTCTTTGGAAAGGGTCAAGCAAATCCATTCTCGCCATGTGCCAAACGGCAGTGCCTATGTCGTACCTGCTTCGCCTCTTCATTATTACCATTACCATCCCTGGTCGCCCGGTCAGCCCCTCACGCCCATGTTCTTTGGCCCAAGTTACTCGGCGCCTTTGCAGCGATATTTTCGGTAAGCGAACTGCCTCGAAAAGCATCGATACTCACATTTTATTTGGTTCCATTCAGTTGAGCAAGAAAAAAAAATTGTTTATGCGCATCAAGGCCACTCTCATTGTAACACCACTTATTCAAAGTTTAGATAATGAAAGACCACGTTCATTGTGACGTTTTTGAGTTTTGACTTTGGAGTGTGATTGGCGGGTCTGTATGTGTTTATATTCTCAAAAGCACAAAGAGAAGTGAAAATTTTTAGATGTCGTGTGATCAAAAATTTTTCCCTTGCATTGGGCTTCAGAGTTGCCCTGACTTTTTTGAATGACAACAGCAAGCAGAAAAAAAGAATAAAAAAAAAGATAACCCAGCTGGCCATTGTTCTGTTTTTCTTTCTCTTTTTTTTTCTGGCTTTTCTCATCGTTTTGACCATGCAACCGATAGGCAATACAAAGGAAAGTTGGCTATTGGTCTTGATATCCAGTTTGGCATGTACACTTGGAGGTAAAGATGTCGATGAGCAAAAATGAACATTGCTCTTTATTTAACCTTTCCTTTTTTTTCGCCTATGATCTATAGCCTCCGTTGTGTTTATTGATAAAGTGTTTCCAAAGCGACATACATCAATATTGACGAGCCGAGTGTTTCTAGCATCGTCCATGGCCTTGGCTTCCGGAGTGTTACTAGTGTCGTCATTGTCAATCCTGCTACCAGAATCGCGCACCCGCTTAGACTCCACAGCCGGGGCCTATGGCTGGTTTTTGGTGGGGGCCGTCATTACTCTGGCTTTGACCCGCATCATTCATTGGTGCACGCCCGACGCCATTCATGCATGTGGGACCCTCTCACCGACCCATGACCATTGCACCGCCTCGACCTCGTCGTCCTCTATCCCCTCCATGGCCATCCCTACCACACCAGCCCAGCTTAGTTTACACGCTACACAGCAACAGCCGGAGACACAAAAGCTGGTGCAACATGACGTCTCAGACTATGGTTCAACAATCCATCCTGATGCCCACTTTCGTTTCCATGAACACAGTCACCACCACCACCATGACGAAGAAGCACAAGCACCCCATGACTCCCTGGGCCATCAACATGACCATGACCACGGCCACGACCACGACCATCACCATCATCATGACTCGGAACAAGATGACCAGCCTGTGGATCTAGACCATGACAGACAACGGTATTGGAGCATTGGTATTCAAACAGCTGTCGCCATTTGTATACACAAGTTCCCTGGTAAGTACAAATGTACTGAGCAATGGCTTTGTACCCTTGCATGAGCTACGCACAGGATTACAGAGCCGGGATAGAGTATTTGCATGAATAACTGACCGATGATTATTTTTTTAGAGGGAATGATCATGTTTATCTCTAGCCAAGCATCATCATCCTTGGGCATCAGCGTGGCTGCAGCCATGTCTCTTCATAACCTGACAGAGGGATTTATGATGGCGTTGCCAATCTATTACGCAACTCGTTCCCGAATGTCGGCTTTTATCTATGCCTCCCTGATGGGCGGTCTGTCACAGCCACTCGGGGCGCTTTTCGGCCTCCTTACTTTGAAATCTGTCAATAAGGATCAAGAAGATCAGCTCTTTGGCATTACCTTTGGAATCATTAGTGGAATGATGACCTTTATCACAATTCAGGTAAGAAACCAACCTGGCCGGGCCAACCTCTGGAAGCCATTGCCATGACAACCGCAAATTAAAAAAGATATTCAAACTCAACGATTCTTTTCAACAGAGCATGTTACCTCAAGCCATCAAGGTCGATACAAATATTCGCCATGTTGTGATCTACTTTTTTGTGGGTGTGATGCTTGTTGGTCTGACATCGATTCTGAAGGCACCTGTATAGTGCTGCACTGGTTTATGTTAAATACCGATGGATACCCTTTTTTTACTTTCAATCGTTTTGGGTCGTGCACATGGCTGATCCCTTGCTTTTTTTTTTTTTTGTGCCTCTTTGTCCTCCCCCCAACAACTCATGTCTCTTGCCCTTGTCAACACCGGTGTTTTTTTGTCTCCCCATCAACCTCGTTTTTTTTTTAACCCACGCATCATCTATTGTTTTTTTCCTTTCGTTTTTTTTTTGCCTCGGTCTGTTGGCATAGAAAATCATGTCGTGCTGCTTTTTTGTTTCCTTGGTTTTATTTGTTTGATATTGTTTGGCAATAAACATTTGGCTACCCAATCAGCGCAAAAAAAAAAAAAAAAAAGGGGGTTTTTTGTCAGCAGCATTGGCATTTTCATTTTGCCAGCGATTGTGCCTCGTCAGCACAAAAAGATATTAAAAAAACTTTCCAAAGATATATATTTAGATTGCCCAATGCGCTCACTGACGATGAGAATCAATCGCATGGTTGCGCCGTTGTGCAACTTTTGGCTCGCCAGTGATTTTCATTGTCCGCCTTTGATTTGACACTCCCCAAACTTCTTGATTGACTCTGATTACCCGTTTTGATAATGGCGTGTCATTCCCACATTATCCAAGTGGAAAAAAAAAAAACAAAGATGCAGAAAAAAACTGGTTTTTAGGCTAAAAGAGAGTACGTGCGAAAAGAAGTGTTCCCTCGAGGAAGTTGCAAAAAGGCGTTTTTATAGTTCATTTTGGAAGGGGGATGATCTCAGGTGTTGTATTGTTTTTGACCTAGTGGGAGATGCACCTGAAAGAGCGGGAGATGATTTGGCTGATCGTTTCCTAATTACCTTTTTCTCACTGGATTCTTTTTACCCCACTCTCTTGACATGAACCTTCTTTTGTTTGAAAGCCAGCAAAGACATGAGCGGTATTTTTGCTTTTTTTTTTTTTCATTTACATTTCCTGTTCTTCTCTTTTTTACTTTTTTTTTTCTGTCTTTAGCCACGCTTTTTAATTAAATTTTGACATCAGTACAAAAACCCGCACAATCATTTTCCCCCTTTCAATATGAATGTCAATCCAGATAACCCACTGGAAACCACATTTTGGCGACCGTGTGTGAACGATGTTTGTTACTGCGACTTTCGACTATCGACTCGAAATTGTGCTGTTAGCAGCGCATTGACGACTGAAAATTACATTGCAGCCATTTGGAGCGGGTTGGCCTGCCTATTAGGTACTGAGGCGTACTAGCTTTTTTTAAAAAAAAAAACTTCTACTCAACCTGTTTTCCTTTCCCTTTTTTTAAAAAAAAAAAACTCCAGTGGCACTGTTACTTTACCAGCGTATTGCTCGCCAAGGTCAGCAGTTCTTTGTCATGTACGGCTGGTTTCCTCGGCCTAAACCTATCGAGTCATTGGCTCTATTTGGCTTCCTGTTCAATTTAGGCAAGTAACACAAGCTGAAAAACAAGAAATGGGAATTTCACGATCTTTTTTTCCTTGAATAGACCGCATGATCCACAGCATCATTATGCTGACAGATGCTGCTCCTTGGCCAGCTTTCCGTCTGGTCTTGTATGATTTTGCTTGGATCTTTGGCTTTTCTGCCTTCTCCTGTTATTTCTTTGGAGTTGCCCATACCATTGCCGCCGTAAGACACCCTCCCCCTTTTTATGGCGATCATTGAAACCCCGTCTTCTAGAGCAACAAAATATTCTACAAAACTTGGCAACAGCATTCTGAACGAGTCGACGTCATGTGTGCTGCTGTCCTTCTCATTCCCTATATCCTCTTCCCCACGTTCAATATTCTGACCGGCATCTATGCGGCTCAAGGGGACTATGGCATGGCTGCGCACTACACCAGCGTCAATTATTTTGTCTGGACCTGCTTTGGCTTTATTCTCAGTCTCATGGTGCTTTTTGGTGGCATCCGCCTCTTCACCATCCTCGACGCCAATATCCAATCTAAAGCTAATCAAGGCATCAAAGATGTCAAAATGATCAACGGTTCTTACAAGGTAACCTCTTTTTTTTTTTCCTGAAAAAAGCCCATGCTCAATTTTTTTTTTTTTGCAGGTGAAATTGACGGTGTTCATTGGTTGCCTTACTATTTGGACAGTGTGCGTGATCGCTTGTCTTTTCGCAGCTGCTCGGGAAACCATCGTTACAACCTACAACTACTCTATTGTCTTGACCTATGTCATTGCCTTGGATGGCACCGCTGCCACCACCGTCATTGCCCTGGTCATTCTCATCGAGTAAATTTACCTGGAAAAGAAAAGACCAATGGCTCACCCCCCATCTCTTTCTTCTAGCCCTGGCTTTGTCACCAACTGGTCCTTTGGCTCGAGCCAATCACGATCACGACCTTCTGAATTCGTACAAAGCGGTGAGTTCACCTCTGCCTCCCATCATCAGTCCATGAGCTTGGCCTGGCTGACCTCCAAAAACGCACATACCGCCAGCGATGCGACGTCCGCCGTTTCCGAAAGCAAACAACACTTGGTTCTGCCGCTTCAAGAAGTGGCCATGATCCGACCCGAGGACCACTATCACTCTCCTCATTTTGATACCTGGCAGAAAAAGCCGTCTTGTGATTCCATGGCTTAAAAAAACGGTGTTGTTGACGTTGAAAAAACTCGAAAAAAATTATGCCCACCTCTTTTCCCATCTCTCGCCTTCCGTTACCGTCTCTTTACTACTAGAAAACTATAATTTATGCAATAAAAAAAATGATGCAGGCACGTTTTTTTAATGCTCATCATGTATGAAAATTAAAAAATAAGCCACCTCTATAGCTAAATACTGTAAGAGCGAGATCTAAACTCGTCGGAACAAGTTGTGAACAGGCGCATACAAATTGGGATCTTCCTTGCCACCTGTCCAAGCAAAACGAAAAGCACGATACAAAAAGCCAACCGTTACCACTGAGCCACCAATGATCCCAAACAAGCGCACCAGCAAATCAAAGAAAGATCGATGGGTTTCCTTGATGATCACCTCAATGGCCTCCAGACTATACTTGAAAAAGATCCCAGGCACCACACCCATGGCTTGTTCTTCTTCAAACGTCCGATCAGAGTCTGTCACTGCATACTGGTTCGTCATTAACATGTTGCCACGCTTGTCCAAATACGTCGTTGGCACCACCGAGATGAAATAATCAAAAATTGTAAACGCTTCAATTAAAAAAAAATACGTCAGTCCATCACATTCCACTGGCATGGATCCTTTTTCTCATACCTTTGCTGGTCACTTCCAGGCTGTTATCCAATGGATTCACCAGGCTCGGATAGAATTTACCAAAGGAGAACTCGTCGATCCGATGGGTAAAGTTCATCACTAACAAAATTGTCGTTAAATGGGGGCGGTCAGCAATTGGCCGCTCTTGATCGAGACTAAATGAAAAAACCGTGCTTACTAGCATGATCCGTATGAACATTGCTTTCTAAATAATAATAATAAACCGTCAGGCATCACCTCTCCTTCTAGGCTCTCTCGATAGACACAAACTCTCTTACGGTAGCCATGGCCAGCGGCTGTGATATGAAGATTGGAGGCAAGCTTGTTGGCAGTGATCGACCCAAAGATACGACAAGCACCCATGTCGTTGGCAATTTGCTCGTCATAAGGTTGCCCGCTGGCAGCCTTGACGATCTCTTGTAGATATTTGGGGTCATTGACAGTCCTAAAAAAAAAAATTACAGAGGCGCGAGGTGAGGATGTCCATTCCTATATCAGAGGACTTACTTTCCGCTGTTTGCTTTTGTGGTGGAGAACTCGGACTAGAAAAAGAAATCGTGTTAGCTAATGCCCAAGAAACAGGGTGTAATGGAACACTTGCAGGGATCATTTTCAAATTCTCAGTCAGGTGAAGGCGCTGGCCAGAAGCATCGTAGACATGGACATACAAAACTATTACAAGACAGACAAGTAAACGAAATCATGAGCTACATCCCTTTCACATTGCCCTTCTCTCTTTTTCTATATGCACCTGGACAAGGCATGGCCACAGTCAAATCCAAATTCACCTGCAATGTCTTGTCGACACTGGAATCAAGCGTGAACTGGTATTCATTGTGGATTTTGCGGTATCTACAGAAAGATGTATCAATCCATCATGCCCCTACCTTTTATTTTTGATCGCTTACTCTGACAACTCCCCCCATGTGAGGAACAGTAACAAACACGTCAGAAGCACCGTCAGGACGCCACCTTTTTCGCTGCGAGTTTGATTGTCGCTTTCAACTTTGGGAAACGCATCAAACACAACAGCCTTGTCAGCCAGTTTACTTATTGACATGATTGGTATACTATAAAGAGTGATATAAATAAGGAAGGGAGAATAGACACTGTGCTGGCAAAGATGATTGAATAAAACGAAGCGAAGAGAAAAAAAAAACAGGCTCCAGCTGCGTTATTTCAAAATTGACTCGGCTCACTGCCATTGGCTGAAAGCCTTCCTGCACTGCAAACGCACTGGCAGATCGTAAAGGCTTTTTGACGTTCACTCTTTTTTTGTTCTTATACCCACCCCATAATAAGATTGGAATGGAAACCGTATTGAAACTGATTACGTTTTAATAATGCACCTGTCGTACATGATCGGGCATTTGCAGCTCATCCAAAATGGCCCTATCACAACGTTCTTATTTTTTTCCCCACACTTACTGACAAGTAGGTTTGGTCTGTGTGTTTACGCTGACCAGCAAAAAGCAGAAAAAGGAACACCAAAATGCCGCACAGAACAT
Source organism: Hesseltinella vesiculosa (assembly GCA_002104935.1). Lineage (NCBI taxonomy): Eukaryota > Fungi > Mucoromycota > Mucoromycetes > Mucorales > Cunninghamellaceae > Hesseltinella > Hesseltinella vesiculosa. Next base: position 165,991 of record MCGT01000016.1, on the reverse strand, counting down.
TGCACGTGCCTTTCCCTGACATGCCAAGACGTGCAAGATAGATTACCAGATTCGTTTTGCTCGGGTCTAACCCGTTGAAGATCCTGACACCGCCGCTGGGTCTTTTAGACTATTTTCTTTCATTCGTTTGCTATCTGCCAAAGGAGGTATACTTGGGAATTCGATGGAAAGAGCGGCCACTCAAGCCGACATCGGTTATTGAACCCGATGCCACTCATCACCGCAGCCGATGGGCCGCCTGCACGGCGCCCTAGTCGAAAAGGCAATCTACCCAGAGCTGAATCCTGGTTAAATTATTTGATAATAAAATCATGGACATTGCATCAGTGTCATTGCCGTCCTGTCGTCTCATATATATGACTGAACATCCACACCACTTGCGCGACAAAAAAAAAAAATCATAAAAACTCTTAAAATCAGTTAGATACCACGTTTTGCTATTTTCTGGCTCCATTGGGCTGTCGTTGTTCCGATCTATCTAAAGTAAGTTAGTAAATGATAATCCAATAACCTTGAAAAAGTGAACCGAATTGCGAATGATAGAACTTTCTTTTTAATTTACTTGGCCGCTCATTTTGACAAATTGGTGCTTTCCGGATGGGGCGCGGCACCAGCCAGGTGTGTCGCCATTGAAGTTGATGACATTTGAAAGAGATTTGACAGCCAGGAAGGACAGGTTAAAAAGGAAGCAAGAGGCCATATTCTATCTGCATACAAGATTTGGAGCCTGTCGGTTGATGCCAGATCGCCAAAGCGTCCCTTGGGAAAATGGCCGAAAAAGCATCAAAACGAAAAAAAAAACTCCGGTCAATCAAATTAAACTTAGCCATGCTTCTAGCTCAACCACGCGACGTCTGAGAAGTCTGAAATTTCAACCATTATCATTTTTCATCCTTTTTTACTCGTGTTCAAAATTTGGGGTGAATCGGAAGGCGGTGGAGACCAATGTTTTTTTGGATTTTTTTTGCCAAATCGCTTGGGGGTTCAATTTGCTTGTTTAAAAAAAAAGGAAAATGTGACACAGCCTGTTTATATTGAATGAATCGACACAAAATTTTTCATTGAGTCAAGTTCTCATGAAAGGCACTGATGCTGAAATAATCAGGTCGATCGGTAACGGTATCCTGCCAGCTTGCCCAACTTTTTGATTTCACTCCTTCATTTCCTCCACCAAAATAAGATGAAAAAAATTGCCAGTCATTTTAGAATTCCGCTCAGCGAGCCTACCTTGCCAGATGGTGCCTACACTTTTACATGGTGAAGAGTTTGAAGGGCTGATAGACACCAAACTTTTATAAAATTAATGCATGATAAGAAGTCATGGTGGGTAAAAACACAGTGTTCTTGGATGATATGGTACGGACAAAATGGCCCAACAAGCGCGATTCCTTGAGCCAATAGATTCTTGTGAAATGTCGGATTTAATAAAGGCGCTGTAAAAAATGCCAGTAAAACACATTTTTTCGAACTCCCGTCTAACATCACCCCAAACGCCGATGCAAAAAAAAAAAGACAGGAAGCCACTTCCTCATCAATGTATTACAGTACGGTACATCATCTTCTATAACGTAGAAATTAGTTCGATTGACAGATTCTTATTTTTTTTTGCCCCCGTTTGGGGTGACGTTAGAAGCGACTTCTAAAAACAGAAAATGCATTTCATTGGACGTTTTCCATCCTCCTCAGCATTAAAAGTAAAAATGATCTCCGCCTTTCCGGCGTTTGAATTCTAAATTGGGAAACCCAAAAAGGGTCCGGTTAGGTTAGGATAGATCTGGGCAGCCAATGGAATTTCAGGCCTCTTGGAATTTTTTTTTGGACAACACCTTCTTGCTTCGATTCAACTGTACGAATGGCTCATGGCAGTTACCAAAAAAGGCTTGGCCCAAAAAATCAAACTTTTCCAATACGAAAAATCCATTGGTTGCCGAACCCAAATCAATCATTCTAACCTAACAACGCTTTTTTTGGGTTTTCGATTTTTTTTTGCGACTAAAAAGAGTGCTTGGTTACTAAATAAAATTTGCCAAAATTTCGTTCAACATAAGCCCTCTGTCCCTACTTGCAATTAAATACTACACGATCAGTGTATCTCCAATTTTTTGCAAAAAAATATCGTCGGCAAATCGGATATGTCTACTCGATTTACTTCTCAACAAGGTGATTTGGCCGAGCGGTCTAAGGCGCTGCACTCAAGTTGCAGTCTCGAAAGAGGCCTGGGTTCGAATCCCAGAGTCACCATATCTTTTTGCTTTTTCTTGGTTGTCCTTTTTTTTTTTTTATATCGTGGAAATCATGAACAAACTTTGGAAAGGGTTGGATAGAGTGGTGACTGTGAGTCGGGTGGCAACACTATTGTATGGTTTCATGTTTCACCGCTTTTTTTTTTCACCAATATGTGATACGACAGCTTGAGCGTGGTTCAGTCTGCCGCTAATTTTTTTGCGAGATGGTCTAGGTTTAAGGGGTGCTCTTAAGTGCAACAGTCACCTACTAACACCGTGCCAAATGTGAAGCTAATCGGAAGAACTTGTTTTTTCTCGAAAAAAAAAAAAAGTAAGCAGCTTTAGCTCGTCAATCAGTGATTCATCAAGGCTAAGTATTATACCATGGTCATCATTTGTCATCTACTATCACCATGCCAAATTTGAAGGTGATCGGAGGAGGTCGATTTTTGGCTGTAGAACGGTTTTTTTCTGGTTTGCGTCGTTTTTGACGGTTTTTTAGCAGGGTAATCGGAGATTGGAATTCATGCTTCTTCAAACTTTGGCTGGGCAACTTTGCTCAATCGATGTGGTTTTTACAGCATCATTAGGTGATGTTATTGTCGATATCCACCAAAAAAATGAGCTGGATCCATCAGTTCAAAGTCAATCTATCATGGTTTTTGATTTTTCAAAACGCCTGAGGGTTCCCTGGCCATTTTTGAACGAAAACATAGGGAGCCTAAATGTGCGCCAAAAATAAATTTTCCACCGATCATCACCGGATTTTGCAGGGCACTTGTATATGATATGCACTGTTCATGGTCAAGGTATCAGACCTCTCTGATACTTCGTGGGGACAGGCACTTGCTTAAAGACAGGTCTCCCCAGCCAAGTCTGACAGGAGGAGAGAAAGTGCAGTAATGTCAGCCTGTCAGCCAACGACTACTTCGGTAAACCTTGGGCTTCCGGTGCCCACTGATGATACTGTATAGAATTTGATGCTGATGACAGTTACCATCATCCTCCGTATGAGCGATGAGATAGAATAATAAAAGCAAACGTAGATTTGATGAAATGTTTGCTTTTTTTTTTTTTTGCCGGTTAGTGCAACGGTGTCCCACATTTCTACATCGTCCAATGCGCAAAAGAAAATCCATATCTCTTCATATCCCAAGTAGATAGATGTAGTATCTGGTCAAACCCATTGATCAATCTTTCGTTTATTCACCATGCAATGAGATTGTTCACATTGAAAAATCGAGCATGTAGCACAGTGGCTGTCCATATTTGGTAATCAGCCGACTTTTCTTGGTAGTTAGCAAAAACAATGTCACCAAAACACCTATTCACGGCGCTCTGCTACCTTTTTACGGAATCACTTAATTTTATTTTTATTTTTATTTTTTTTTTAAAAAAAGATGGATGGTAATCTTCTCATGTTCAACAATGGCGCATAGCTTGTCTGCTTGATGAGAATGAATTTCGCACTCAGACAAAAAAAAAAAAGACGTGCAGTCAAATCAAGTGATCGTGGCGGTCGTCAGGGAAAGAGAGATGTATAGGTTGCTCTGAGTTGTTTGTGATGAGACGCGTCGTTGTTATTTTGGGCTTGACATCGTCAAAAAAGGGCCACTTTCTTACTTTTGCCCATGGTGATGCATGAGCTGCCATCTCCTTTCTGCAAGAGAGTTCTAACTTTACTAATTTTGGCCGACGGTTTACGACAAAAGATCAAACAAAAATAGCTCGCCAGCGGGTCATGGCGGGTGCAACCGAGCACTCCAATTTTTTTTTTATGCTCTCACGTTATGGCAGTCTAGAACGGTGGTATTTCCTTGAAGAAGTGGTGAGAAGGGGCATTTTCGTTATTACTATTATTTTATTTTTTTGGCAAGCTCGAGAAGCCAAACTAGCATTCTTGATGGGCTCAGCGTAAAATAATAATAATGTATGCCTGGTCAAGGCTCAGTGCTCGGGTTGGTCTTGCCTTTTCTATTTTTAGACTTGTCTGCCAAAAAAAAAAAAAAAAGGCAGGCACCAGCAGGATGGGTCGGAGGTGAATGTCTTTTTTTAGGCAGATGTTTGTTTCAAGCATTGGCTTGGCACAGCATAAAAAACACCATCTGACGCCCAATTTCTCGACACCCTCTATTATTATTTTTTTACTTCTCTCTCTCACTCTTTTTTCTTTATTTTTTTTTTGTCACACAGTATATCATAAACGATGGGCTGCTGCAATTCTTCCGAGGTATGGACGACAGGTGGTTTTTTAACAAAGGGGCTAGCGTTCATCAAGGTTTTTTTTTTTTTTTTTTGTATGAAATGTTGATGTATCAAGGCTATGGTGCATGAGGTTGTGTTTGATGATCATGGTATTGCAACACGAGTGCCAAAGGGCCAAGGTACGCATTTGATCCATGAATACTCTGATCAAGAAACAAATGTGGAAAAGAAGCAAGCGCCTGTGATGCCCAAGACTTCTGGGTTTTACGCTGAAGTGGTGGAGCCAAAACAACCACAAGCGGCTTACCTACCAACACCTCCACCATCAGTGGGAAGTATGAAACGTAAAAAGGTGACACTCACAAGACCATCGTCCATATCCAAACGAGTTCATCCGGCCAAATGGACTGACCATGTGTCACCGCAATCCACGCCTATTGCTGCTGCCTAGTCAATTATTTTCTTTCTCTTCTCTTTTGTATAGTTATATCATGATATCCTTTTTTCTTTCTTTCAATCCCCAATGTTATGAAATGATAGGCCATGCCATCATTTGTTCAATTAAAAAAAAGCATCCCTCTTTGGGAGTTGTTTGTTTCATCTCAAAAAAAGTAGGCGGTGTTTTAACCCATCAAGAGAACGGCGATCATTTCTTTTTGGCTCTTTCTATTTTTCCTCCCTCGCTCCACCTTGTTTCAGATTTCTCGATCGTCCCACATGCACATTTAACATTCCACAATGGAAATATCGCAGTAAGAAGCATGGATTGTTCTTTTCTTTTGAGCACTAAAAGCCGACAATTACCGGTAGGTGGCATCCCTATTTTTTTTTTTTATCCCTTGGCTGTGCGAATGATATCAGCAATGTGAAAGGTCTTGATCAGGAATACCCTGTAAAAAGAGGGAAGACATCGATGATGTTGCAAACTTCCAGGAGAATAAAAATGGTCAATGTTGGTCCTCCTTGAAATCTCGGCAACCGAGGCACGATGTCGAAAAGGTCCCGGTGACCTCGATCATGCAAAAGCCGCCCGGCACGTCCCGGTGCAGGCAAATTCGATCGTCGCTAATCTGGGCAAAAAGTGGCCAGGAGAGCCAATCTTGTTATCGCTCTCCCACGCCCGGCTGTGCCTGCATCTCTTCACCAGTGCTGGTTTTCATGATGATTGCGATGGCAAGCTGATCTGACCTGTCCCAGTCAAAAATCGGGAAAAAAGGAAGCCTTCCAGCGCAGCTTAAAAATAGCCACTTGGTCCCTTTAAAAATGCCAATTTTTTTTTTTTGGTTGCATTGGTTCCTTTCTCTTTCTCCACTTTTTGCTTCGCATGTCGTTTTTTTTTGGGCGCTGGTAAAGTGAATGCATGTGGGTGAATATTTGGACCATAACATAGCTGGATGGATGGATGGATGGATGGATGGATGGATGGGTGTGATTGTAGATGCCACGACCCAAGCCCGTCCTTTTCCAAGCTTCCTTTGAAAGAAAGGTAAGACATCAACAGTAACAAAAAAAAAAACTGTAGCATCGATTGAAGCATCGATTGAAGGATATGGCAAATGATGATTTGTATTTTTATTTGCTACTTAAGAAGCCAGTGTGGGCTTGTGAAATCAACCTTACACCAATTCACTGATCCATATCTTTCACATTGATGTCTTTTTTTGAAGCCATTTTTTGAAAGGTCTAGTGCTAACTCGTTTTTTTCTTTCTCTTTCTGATCCAGAGTTGCTTCTACCATTCGCATGTTTGGCTGTCCAAAGTGGGTGTGATATTGTAAAAATAAAACAGGCGCGTTGTCGTCCTATTTTTTGTAAAAAAAAAAAAAAAAAATCGTGGTCATGATGGACCGACCAGCCGAAGTTATGGCCGAGCATGGTTGTTCATTGGTGGTAGCCATGATTGGTACCGGGCATCGACCTGATTTTCTGTTCTTTTGATTCTTCGGCGGCCATTTTGTTCTGCCTCAATTTAAATAACAATCACCTGCGACCTTTTCCTTTTTTTTGTCACTTTTTCTTCTCATTCTTTCAAGTTTCAAATGACTTATTAATGCTTTCACCGTATTGGAAGCTCTATGCTATATGCAGGTAAACCAGCCAACGCCAAGTGTTCTATTGCGAGTGGCATCGGCTAACCAGTCAACGGCCAGTTTTGTGTCCATAGGCGGTTTTTTGGTATATCTTTATCAAGAAAAATGCATCCACGTACTGATTTTTTTGTTGACCGATGGTTGTCTTCCCATTCTCTCTCTTTTTTTTTTTTTTTTTTTTTGCCCCGGTACATTGGCTAGTATGGGTAAATGGAGCAACGAAGAAGAATGCTAGTCCTCAAAAGGTTTTTTTTTCCCATCAAAAAAAGATATGACAACGGCACGATCTCGGCGTGTTTGATTATGGATGATTTCATTACGACATTTTCTATTAGCGCACATCAACATTCCAGCGCGATTGCTTCGATTTCTTTGGCGATGGCTACTGTTACTGCCATTGCAAGTGACCCAGCAGAAGAGAAGCCAAAAGAAAGAAAAGGGCTTATTTTCGATCGCCGCTCTTTAGGTGTCAGGTCCAATTGTTGACAAGATCGGGAGACGTCGCCTGTTTATAGCTGCTGCGTGTATCCATAATGTTGGTGCATTTATCCAGGCTTTTGGCCGCAGTTTTGGAGTGCTAGTGGTTGGCCGCATGGTGGCTGGTGTGTCTCTGGGGTAAATGAAAACAGGCACGTTAGGGAGAACGGCCAGACTGGCTCACATTTTTTTATTTTTTTGGGTCCAAGCATCTTTGCATTCCTGGTGCCACTCTGTAAGTTCAATGCCCGTCATTTTTTTTGGGTCTCACCTTTTTTTTTTTTTTCCTTCGTCAAGACCAAAGCGAGCTGGCAAGACATGAGCACCGTGGGCGTATGATTACATTTTACCAATTGGGAGTGACGGCTGGGTTTTGTGTAGCGTATTGGGTGGCCTATGCCACTTTTAATTTAAAACAGCATTTTTCTTGGGAGCTGCCTATCCTTCTCCAGATTGGGCCGTCGACAATACTACTTTTGGGCATTCCGTGGGCGGTGCCTGAGACACCGCGTTGGCTGGTGTACAAGGGAAGACGGAACTCAGCCGATGCCATCCTGTCCAAGCTGAGGATGAGGCGACAGGAGGACGACCATGAGAAGGTCGTTTCAAGCCCACCGACATCGTCAACGAGCCCCCTGGGCGCGCATGGGCTTCTGATAGCTGAAGAAGACCATGACCGGCAGGAAGAGATGGAGAGTCATCTCGGCAGTTCTCCATCGACGACCGCCAGCAGTGATGCCTATTCGTTGGATATGGAGTACCTGGGGATTATTCAGGATGTCAGTTTTGAGCGGCATTGTCCTACTTCATACGCCTCTTTGCTCACAAAAGGAAATGATAACAATCGGAAACGGCTCTTTCTTGGCATGGGGCTTCACATCATGACTCAGTTCACAGGAATCAACGCGCTTTTGTAAGTTTTTTTTTTTGGTGTTGTACAATTTACAAACGTTGTGATCCCCCCCTTCTTAAGGTTCCATCTGCCTCACATCATGGAAACCATGGGTTTGGCTGAGATCAATGCAATGCTGATTGGTTAGCGGTGAATGAAAAAGCCAACTTCGTGTTTTCCCAACCCCGTGATTTTTTTTTTTTTTGGCAGGCAATGCGGTGAGTGGCATGGTCAACATGTTGGCAACCATCCTTGTCTTTTTTTATGTGAGTTGCCTATTTTGAAAAAAAAGGGAGGTTGGGAATTGACGACTTTTTTTTGAATGAGATTGATCGATGGGGCCGGCGAAGAATTTTGATGGTTGGAGCATTGGCCATGTGTGTTTGTATGGTGTCGATCTCGATCATTTTGGCGGTGTATAGCGATAGTAGGAATGAAGCATCACGGAGCTCAGAAATGATGATGTATGTGTCAAACCCACAAGCAACGATGGCTGTGCTTGTCCTTTTGTGCCTGTTTCTGGCCTGTTTTGCGATGACATGGGCGGCGATCGGGTGGATCTTTCCAGCAGAAATTTACTCACAACGAATACGAGCCAAGGCCATGGGAGTCACCACAGGCAGTATGTTTGGCTGTAGTTTGCTTGTGACGCAGGTGGCTCCCTATTTATTTGACGTCATGGCCTGGAAAGCGTATGTGGTGTTTGCCTGTCTCGTCCTCGTCGACGCCTTGCTCGTTCACTTTTTTTACCCCGAGACAAAAGTATGAAAAAATGAAAAATGAAAAAAAAATTCCTTATTGATTTGTCATTTTAGGCCAAGACCTTGGAGGAAATCCAGCTGCTGTTCAGCGGAGCCTTGGTGGACCAAACGCCAAAAGCGCACCATCCTGCAACAGCAGCCGAGGCTTGGGAAAAAATCGAGGAATTGTGCCGTTCGCCAACCTCACGGTCAAGACACCCCCTTGAAAGAAAACCTGGCATCATGCAGAAAAATTACGACAAGGCTGTCCAGCAGAATTTTGAAGCGACGTTGCAAGAGCGACTTCAAAAACATGATACGCTTCGTTTCACTAAAAAAGAACATTCATGAAAACAATCATTAAAAAACGCCCTGGAAAGCTTTTTTATTTTTTCTTGCCTTTTTCAGTCAATCCGAGGGCTCTCTTTTTTTGCTCATGTGGTCCATCCCAGACAGATTTCCTTTTACAGGCATCCCGTTGGGTGGCACACCTTGCCAATTTGTTTTGACTTCTCCTTTTTGTTGTTTTGCCCATTTGTGCAAAAAGGGTTCAACTCCTTTTTTTCTTTGTATTTAAACACGTCTGCGTTCTTCATTTTTCTTCTTAATCCCATTGTCCTTTTTTTTTTTTTTCATCATGCTTGAAAGCCCTGTTTCATTTTGTTACTCTCAGATTTCACGCTCAGACGAACCGCCTACAGCAAAGCTGAGTGATCCCTTGCCATCCATCTTGACAGGTATGCCACTGTCAAGAGAGTGGAAAAGGAGTGGTTTCAGCTGACCATTTTGTTTTTCTGTCCAGATTTTATGGCCATCATGCTCTGCGACATGGTGCCTTGCCGGCCAAGGCACGATGTGTTGTTTCAAGTGAATGGCCAACCTTTGCCTGAGTTGATGTATTTCATTCAAATGATGACTTTTGGCGGTGAAATCAATTGTCGAACGGCCTTGGTGGCCTTGATCTATCTAGAGCGCGCCAAATTGCGATTACCCAGCCATGCTGTAGGCAGTCCTGGTAGGTGCTTTTTTTTTTTTTTTTTTTCTTGGTTGTTTGCTCATTTTTAATCTTAGACACCAGCCATCGGTTGTTTCTTGCGTCGCTCTTGTTGGCCTCGAAATTGTTACAGGGAAGTACCTGGACGACCGCGACTTTGACCAAACACCGCGTGTACAAGCTCTGCCGAGGGTTATACTCTTACCGTGAAATCGAAAGCATTGAGCGTGGCTTTTTGAAATTGATTGAATACCAGTGCTGGGTGGATGACCGCGATTTGCACCATTTCATTATGCGCCATCGCTCCGACTTGGCTTTTTGAACTTTCATATGATGATGCCTTATACCCAATATAATATCATACCTCCCCACAAATGTAAACCCCTAATGTTCATTTTTATTCCCCTAAATGTTTGATATCCACCAAAATAAGCCAACAAATAAACCATTTTTTGATTTTTCTATAAAAGAAATCGGGGCTGGGAGAGGGTGACGTTTGGCTGTTGATGTGTACCTTGGTCAACCACTGCAGCAAACAAAATGCACACCTGATACACAATGTGCAGAATCGTCAGAATCGTCAGAATCGAATGTGGTGAGCAATACTTGAGACAATGGCCGTGGTACTAGGCAATAGGCGATGCATTCTCTTTCCTCCTTTTTTTTTGTCTTTTTGCCTTTTTTCGTTCACGAAGTCCCTCTGGCCTCCTTTTTTTACGCTTGTATAAACGACGGAAGACAAGCAGACAAGGACATGGGTGGGATCTGCATCTGTTCCCAAAAGAGTTTAGTGGCTCGGCGCCGTTCCGATTTTCAAGATCCACACGAAAAAGATTTGCACAGCCGGCCCAGCGAGAGGCCAAAAAAAAATGGGTAGAAGGTTTAATTGAACATGGGACAGGATGGATGAGATAAATGAGAGAGCTACTTGGAAGGGCCTTTGGAGGTGGGTTTGGATTCGTCATCGTCACTGTCGTCATCGTCATTGGTGTTGTTCGTTTCAGCACTACCGCCATCATAGTCGCCAATGGTGTTCAAGATTTGTTCCAAGGTTTGGTCAGAGCCGTCGTTGGCTTGAGCAGGGGCGGTTTCTGTAGACCGGTCGACAGGCTCGTCCGAGGGCTGAGTGCCTTGCTTTTGGAAAATGTTGCTGAGATTGCCAATGTCCATTGAAATGAAAGTAAAGAAGAAAGAGAATGAAGAGCGCGGCGGCTGGGTTATTTAAAGTGATGGGGAACGGATTTATGGTAGAAAAAAGAAATCAGGTTCTTGGCAGTGGTTTTGTTGGCGTTTACAAAGGATATCAACAGTTTTATTTTCATATTATATGGACACAGTGCAGGGGATGATGTAGAAAAGTTAAAAGGGAGACTTGGTCAAACGCAAGTAGGGCTTGATGACACGGACGTTCTTGAACAATTCATGGGCTTCGGCGGTAGAGACGCTGGGGTGGATGATGACATCGTCACCCTTCTTCCAGTTGGCAGGGGTGGTGATACGGTGTTGGTCACCCAATTGCAAAGAGTCGATCACACGAAGGATTTCATCAAAGTTACGGCCAGTGGAGGCAGGGTAGGTCAAGATTAAACGGATGGTCTTCTTGGGGTCGATGATGAAGACGGAGCGAACGCTTCAAGAAAATGCATGTCAGTTTTTTTTTTACTCTCCTGCTTTGATAGATCGAGCTTACGTGAAAGGAATACCCTTGGCATCGACGTTGGTGGCGTCTTGGTGGTCCAGCATATCATAAAGAGTAGACACTTTGCGGTCAGCATCGGCAATGATGGGGAAATCCAAGGTCACGCTGTTGACTTCATTGATATCTTCAATCCACTTTTGATGGTCATCCAAGCCGTTGGCCGACAAGCCAATCACTTTCACGTTACGCTTTTCCCATTCGTCTTGCAAAGCAGCAACCACGCCCAATTCAGTGGTACATACGGGAGCTAAAAAAGTAACGTGTCAGCGATGTTGCTTTTTTTGTGAATTCATCATGTTGAATCACTTACTGAAATCAGCAGGATGCGAGAACAAGATGGTCCACTTGTCACCAATGAATTCGTGGAACTTGATAGGACCCTTGGTCGTTTGGGCTTCGAAATCTATGGATGCAACATAAAAAAAATAAGACACCGTTCCAAGGCTTGATTTTGTAGAGAGAGAAAGAGAGGGAAGTATAAGCCCATGCATTACCAGGAGCAGTAGAACCGAGACGGAGAGACATGTTAGAATAGTAGGTTGTTTAATGAAGAAAAAAAAAAAAAAAAAAAGACAGGAGGTGTTGTTGACTTTATACATTTTTTTCCAAGCCCGCCAGGGTTGCTTGGTTGCGTAGGGATGGCGCCATTCTGAACAAAAAAGAGCAGTGATTTTTAATTTTAATTTTTTCACACACGCATCCATTTCACCAGGGCAGTATCTTTATTTCAAAATAAAGAGAGAAAAATAAAAAGAAATAAAATAACTACAAAAAAAGAGGATCTCTCAAAAAAAGAATCCAATTAAATCGAGGGATAGTTGCTAGGCCTGTAAATCAAATCCTCCGTGCCTGGTTTACAAGACAGTCGATAGGTGGTTTCGTCAATGGAGTAATGCGCTCCATTTTTCACAATCACGTCATTCACTTGCAAGCTTGCTGGTTGGATGGTTCTTTTTTTGGCGGGCCACAGAAGTAAAAGATGAGTTGACACGGCCAGGAAAGGAAAAAAAAAAGGTTTACCTTTGTAGAACAACAGGATGACCTGAGGATGTGTCACCAACTTCGTCTGCCCAGTGCAAATAGGCCAACGTGTACTCGTCATGATGATCTTGAGCAAGGACATGCGCTTCGTCTTGATCCATCAAGTAGATACATAACCGTTTCTTATCAAGGTCCTAGTGGGAAAAAGGTAAGCGGATTGTATGGTGGGTGGGTGGAAAAGAGAATAACTTACGAGCTGCATCTTGAAAACGTGCTCATCAGCGCCAATGATATCTTCTGCTTGGCCAAGATAAGCTGACAAGGTAGGATACACAGATGTTTGATCTTCTTGCTGATCCTGATATAATTTTAGCAGCCGACACGATTTCTCATCGTTTTCCAGTGTTTGAATCTTAAAGAAGCAGATGAGCTCAGCAGCCTTTTTTAAACTTTTTTTTTTCTCTTCCTCACCTGCTTGATAATGGCATGGACTAGTTTGTCAACGTTGAACAAGATATAGGCGTCTGTGGTGAAGAGGTGACGAGCAGTTTCTTCAAAAGTGTTGGCGTCCACGTCAGAATCAAAGAAACGATCGATTTGTTCCAGCAAAGCACGATATCTTCCTTGTGACAGGTCGATGTCTAAGCAGCAAAGCGTCCAAGCACAATGAATGCAAGAACAAAAGAAACTGAGCCTCTTTTCTCTCACTTTTTTTTTTTGTTGATTGCTTTTGCTTTTCTGTGACGTACCATCAAAACGGGACAATCTCAGACCCAAGTTCACAGCTACTTGGTTTTCACGATGTGCGTTTGGATCCTTGGCAAGAGATTCACTGAGTTGCTTCATTTTGCGTAGGCGGCCATACAACATCTGAAAAAAAAAAAAAAAATCAGCCGAAAATCACAGTGAATCCCTTGCTTTTTTTTTTTTTCTCCCAGTCAACTCACCTCGTAGAGACGGAAGAGACTGTAGAAATGACCATTGGCAAACATGGAGTGTTGTCTACGGAAGTAATGTATGGGCTTGGTGAGTATGCGAGCTTGATGTTGCAAAGGTAATGTCGCGGAAGAGGAGGGTGAGGATGCCGGCTGGGTGTCTTGCTTGATGCGAGAAGCCGACCGGGCAAACAAAGATCGGCGACGCTGTTGTTGCTGCCATTGACGCTGTGATATCGATTCGCTCGAGGAGTCTTCAGAGGAAGGCGTCAGATCTTCCTCTTGTTGTTGAATGGTAGCCAGGCGGTCTTCAGAGCTGGATGAGCCGTTCAAGCCAGACGAGGGCGAAGGGTCGTCGGCACGGACATGGCAGTATTCGGTTGGAATGACATTGGTGACATGGAAAAACTGGCTGACGAAGGTTTCCAAAAAGGCATGCACGCGGTCGCGGTCGGTCTTGTTAAATCCGCTCTGATGATCCATATAGGAGAAGATCAGCAAGGAAATGTCGGTGAAGAGGGCTGCGTCGGACATGTCATAGGTGAATTGGCGGAGGGCAGCGGATGATTTCTTGTTGGCGCAAGGGGCATTTTCATCGTCTTGGTAGGCGCTTTCGATCTCGTTGATCAAAAATCGGGAAGTCATTGTTCTGCGTTCAGATGTCTTGAAGGTCAATCCTTGATAGTCCAATGATTTGTAATAGTTCTTTTCATCCATTTCCCGCCAAGTTTTGTTCCATTCGCGCTGTGCCAGAAAAAAAAAAAAAAAGAGGAGGGGTGAGTTTTTCTAAAAATGGGGTTTCCCTTACCTTGCTGTTGGTCCATTCTTCATCTTTTTGTTTCAATCGCTTCATCAAAATCGGCACCACCGTGGCAGGTGAGCTATACAGGAGATCGATGACTTCCTGACCACGTTCGCCCCCATAGGTCTTTTTGATGATACGTTCGTAGATCGAGACCGTTTGGCCGCCGAGGCCAGAAGGCAGAGTCATGGCCTGCTTTTCTTCCAGCGACATGGTTTCCAATTTTACCATGATGGGTTCCAGCAGTGATATCGAGCTGAGGTTGGCATCAATGTTCAAGTCGTATTCATACCTGAGAGAAAAAAAAAAAAGAAGAGTCAGGGCCAACCGTCGGGGCTTCGCTGGTTTCTAACCGTTCTTCTTCACAACGATGCATGGCTTCTTCATAGCTGTTTTTCTTGTTGGACATAAAGGCGGTTTCTTCACTTGCCCAGATGGGATGAGAGACATAAGCATCATTCAGTACTTCCCAGCAAAGGCTGTCACGTCCTGAGCAAGGTTGGTATTGCCACTAGGTAGGAAAAAAATGAGACACCCATGGTTTATCAAAAGAAAAGAGGGCTCTTACATCTTTGGGCACCAGGCGATAACTGGGGCTTTCGGCGATGACATCACAATGGACCAAATCGGGTTTCTGGATCATGGTTCGGGCATTGAGGTCCGTGGGTGAGATCTTGTTGGGGGCGTAGTTAATGACATATTTGAGCCAGTCGACCAGCTCAGGTTTGGTCTTGAAAAAGGCTTCGATCTGGATCATGAGTTGATCCAGTTCCAAGATGCCTTGGGTATAAAGGGTCAGGAGCTTGAGAAAGACTTCGTACGAAGGTTTGTTTCCGATGTGTTTGCGGATCTGCTCGAATAATTCGACTTCCTCGGTGGAGACGGATGGGTTTGCTGGGTCAAAGTTGGATGAGGCGGCACCACGCTTGATAAAGGCGGAAGTCGAGAGCTGTCGATGGTGTGGCTGTTGCTGGTGATAATCGCCAAGGTCCTTGCTGAGTTTGCGACCAGAGCCTCGTTTCTTTTTCCCTGCAGGTGGCATGGCTTGACTAAGAGGGCGTTTGTTGCCACGGACTACGGAACACTGGGTCAATCATGGTCATGTATTTTTTTCTCTTTCGTTTACAATGGCCAATCTCTGGTAAAAATTGTTCAAATTCTTCCAATAGGTCGTCATGGCCATGGAAAAGTTGTTGGACATGAGCATAAACTTCATCGATACGTCGTTCTTCGCGCTGATAGGTTTGTAGCACTTCCAAAAATTGTTTGTAAGCATCGGGATCGCCGACAAATCGAGTCTAGAGGCATGTTAGAAATAAATGAGTGCCGCTGTCACGAACGAAACACCGGGTACCTTGATCTTGTTGACATAGTTGATGGCATTATTAAAGTCGACAGCAGGGCGTTTCTGATCTGTAGAAGGCGACACGGAGAGTTGGTGAGGTGGGTGGGTTTTTTGGGCTGGGGAAGGTGACGAGGTGGAAGGAGGTTGGTATTGGTAGATGGAGCGGTGGTGATGTTGAATGGTAGGCGTGGGTGGAGGCAGGGAGGGCAGACGTAGAGGAGGATGGTAATAATTGGCTGGGGAAGAGGCGGTAGGTAATGGAGGGCGTTGAGGAGGTATGGAGAAGGGCTGGTAGTAGCTAGAAGGTTTTGATGGAAGCAAAGAAGGTGAAGAAGGCAGGGTGGATCCGGGCGTAAAGGTGCCCGAAGGCGTGGTGATTCGGATTTCATGATTGGGGTTGTTTGAGCAGTGGATGCGATAGCCAGGTGGTAAAAAAGTGTTGAAGCCGTTGATCAGGGTGGGGTAACCTTCAAAAAGAGTCGATACGCGTTCAATGACGCCAGGGGTATCAATCCTAATAAATAAAAAACAAGATACAGTGGGATTGTTATTGTTGAATGTCAGGGGGTTTACGCTTGACTTTTGAAATCCTTCATGATATCCAAGAATTGATTGTAAACGTCAGGTCGGTTGCCAAAATGGAGTTTGACCTGATCAAGATAAGAGAGAGCATCCTTGACATTGAGAGGTCGGTAACCATCGCTGGGCACAGGTGAACGCGTGGCTGGCTTTGGGATGGAAGTGGAAGGCGATTCGGAAAATGGCATGTCGTTGTTGTTGAGCGGCGAGTAGTTTGGTGAGCTCAATGGAGGCAACTGGTACATTGGTATTTCCTTGGAGCTTGGATTCGTTGCATTGGATGAGCTTGAACCCGAGAGATATGACACCTTACTATTTTGTTTTTTTTTTTGAAAATAAAACCTGGTGAGCCATGCGTCTTGATTTGTTCAGATGCACTCACTCTGTATTGGACTGCAGTGGTGACGATGTCATTACGCACAATGGTAAGAAAATAAAAAAACCAATGGAACAACACACAAAAGCCAATGGAATAAAAAAAAAAAAGGAAAGCAAGTGAGAAAAAGGGGCAAATTGAAAAAGGGGAAAGAAAAAGAGCAGGCCGATCTGCCCGGGTCAGCAACTTTTGTTTCTTCATTCTTCACTCTTTTTTCCCCCACCTTCTAACATGCCATTGGGTTCGCCCATTTCTCCTTCTCCAAGTGCACCTTGGTATGGTCAATTAAAAAGAAGCTACTCGAAAAACTTTTTATACATGGATCAACCCGGTAAACATGGTTTTGTTTATTTTGCTAGGGCAGAGAATAACCATGTTCAATAGTTTTTTTGACCATGGCCAATATCAAACGTTCAGGTGATGTATCCATGCATTGCCTTGAATTCAAAGACTTTGTAGACGACAATGACCGGTTCTTGGTCTTCCACATTGCATTGAATGATACCTTGATGGGGGATATCAAGGCAGACCCTCACGCTCGGTTGTGCTGGTAAAAAAAAAAAAAAGAGCTCATGTCGTACAAAATGGGGGGAATATGTTGATTCAACTCTTTTTTTTTTTTAAGGACTATGCCGAAGACCAAGGAATATTATAAACTAGAAGGCAAGTTTTACATCGCCTCATCCCCCATGCAAGTAACACGTTTCCCCCCGCCTCGCATTGTCGAAAACGGTGAACCTGCGGCTGACTATTGGGAAGCCAAGCGACGAGACCATTGGAAAGCCCTGACCGACCAAGCTCGAGCCATCTACACCTGGCCATCTCGTGGTGAAGCCCCCAAGTCCGAGAAGCAAGCCTTTTCGTGTCAGTCCTTGGCTCATTTTGATGCCTCCAAGCCTGCTAGTCAGTTGCATGTGGTTCATGATATTGCCATGGACAATTTTTGCCTGTTGCTATACAAAATCAACGAGGTTGAACATTTTGATCATAATGCCTTTCCACCTAAACGCTCGGTAAGAAAAATTTTAATACCCACCTTGACTGACTCCCTTTCTTTTTAAGGTGTTTACTGTATCACCAAAGGATAATCACTGGTCGTCAACAGAATTAAATCCTTGAGTATTTAAATTCTTTTTTTTTTTTTTTTTTTTTGCAATAACAATTACATTAAAAAAAATTGTTTTGATGAGGTGATTGTGCTTCCCGCATTTTCTTGCAGAAAGCTCGCGTGCATTTCAAAGTCCGGTCTCTGCCGTTCCTTTTTTTTTTTATGTGCTTGCCTCGTTTTTTCATTCTTTTCTCTTTCCTTCAAATTCTTTTTTTCTTTTCTTTCTTTTACTTCCTTGTATCATCATGACCTCAACAGCCGTTAGGTAGGCTTCTTGTTTAAGAAAAACCGACAATGTACAAGTGACGATGATACCAAATGTCTTTTTTTTATTTTTATTTTTATCTTAGGGTTGGATTGCGAGTTCGACCGTTAACAGAAAAAGAACAGCTTACGAACTGCACAGAATGTGTGTCGTTTATTCCCAATGAACCACAAATCCTGATAGGCACAGACAAGTCCTTTACATTTGATTATGTGTTTGATACTGTCACTCCTCAAGATGATGTTTACACATCAGCCGCAAAACCACTTTTGGATAAGTTCTTGGAAGGGTAAGTCCAAACTCTCTTTTTTTTTTTTTTTTTTTTTTTTTTTCAAAGCCATTGATTTGTTGACTTTTTTTTTTTTTTGATAGGTTTAATGCAACGATTTTGGCTTATGGGTAAGGAAACCACTCCTTATTTTTTAATGACATTGGAAATTCTCAAATGAATGGTTACACCTCTTTCGTTAGGCAAACTGGGTCAGGAAAAACCTACAGCATGGGCACCAGTTTGGAAAACAGCTCAAACTCAGAGTACCAAGGTAACTTTAAATCAGGGAGGAAACACACACCCGTTCCGAACCTTATCATTTTTTTCTTTCTTGTAGGCATTGTACCACGGTGTATTGCTGAATTGTACAAGCGCTTAGAAGAACAACAACAAACGTCTCCTGAATTTCAACATCAAGTCTACGTTTCTTTTTTGGAACTCTACAATGAAGACTTGATTGATCTGCTCAACCCTGAAAACCATCAACGTCGGAACAAACCTGGCTTGGCTCCGCCTCCCGTGGAAATCTCCATTCGTGAAGACATTGCTGGCAACATCTATTGGAGTGGCGTCAAAGAAGAGCCTTGCTCGTGCCCTGAAGACCTACTCAAGTAAGATTTATTTTTTAAAACCCATTGGCCCCCCATTCATCCACCTTCCTCCCTTTTTTTTTTTTTTTTATCTGCATAGTTATTTGGCCAAAGGCTCGCTATGTCGTACAACCGGTGCCACGGATATGAACACAGTGTCGTCGCGTTCCCATGCCGTCTTCTCCATCATCTTGAAACAGCACCGACCAGATACGAGTGATCTTATTAGCAAGTTTCATTTTGTCGATTTGGCTGGTTCGGAACGGGTAAATCTTTTCTTTTCTCTGTCACTCTTTTTTTTTTTTATTTACTTGCCCCTTCTTGACGCTTTTGTGTAACTA
The DNA here is from genome assembly GCA_002104935.1 of Hesseltinella vesiculosa. NCBI lineage: Eukaryota > Fungi > Mucoromycota > Mucoromycetes > Mucorales > Cunninghamellaceae > Hesseltinella > Hesseltinella vesiculosa. The sequence goes on along the minus strand of MCGT01000016.1, from coordinate 147,077 downwards.
TTTTTTTTTGTCCGTCCTTTCTGTCCAGTTAAAACGCACCAATGCCCAAGGCGACCGTGCTAAAGAAGGCATAGCAATTAATTCTGGTCTCTTGGCTCTAGGCAATGTTATCTCAGCCCTGGGCGATGAACAGCGCCGAGTCTCCCATGTTCCCTACCGTGACAGCAAACTGACCCGCCTCTTGCAAGATTCCTTGGGTGGCAACAGTCAGACATTAATGCTTGCCTGTGTGTCGCCTGCCGATACCAACTTTATGGAAACCCTCAATACCCTTAAATATGCCAACCGTGCACGTAACATCAAGAACCGTGTCGTCATCAACCAAGACTTTGCCGGCAGCTCCATCGAAGTCAATCAACTACGAGCCCAGGTCGCCCGCCTACGCATGGAATTGGCAAGCGTCCGCTCGGATATCACTCTACCCTCCAGTGGTGCCTCGGTTGCTGGTTATTCTCTTGAAGATAACCGTTCACTCCGACATGAAGTCTCCCGTCTACGTGAACGTATCCAAGACCTCTCCACCTCCCTGATCCAAGTCACCAGCGAGCGCGACACCATGCTCATGGAAAAAGAACTCAATGATTTCCTTCAATACGAAAATCAAGTCGATGCCTCTCAAGCCTTCAGCTCCGCGTCAACTTCCTCCTATCAAAAAGATACCTCCATCCTAGACCCACTGGCTGCTGAAGCCAAGTTGCAAGCCTTGCCCATGATCAAGCAATATCAACAAACCATTCAGCAATTGACCAATGAATTGGCCGACACCAAGGACCAGCTATCGCTTGCCCAGGTATCCAAGCAGGCCGCCGCCTCTGTTGCCTCCTTTCATTATCAGCATCCTTCCTCCAGCCAGCTGTCGAGCACCCTCACCTTCAGCAAGCTCTCCTCTTCCACGAAGTCGCGCAAAGCCAATCGCCGCCGCCGCCCCATGGTCGCCTCCACCAGCAGCTCAGTCACTGTCCGCCATCTTCGCCACTCCTCCTCCTCCTCCACCACCGCCACTTCTCGACGCCGTCGTGCCCCCCTGCCTCCTGTATCCTTGACGGAAAACTTGGACGACGAAGGCTACATCCAAGACGATGCTCTCGACGATGAAGTCCTTCGCAACGACGTCAAATCAAGTATTGCCAAGGCCCGTGAAGAAATCCAGCGTGGCATGCAGGTCCTCGAGCTCGCCAAGGTAAAATGACTTTTTTAAATCTCCGCCGCCTCCTTTTTCATTTTTTTTTTTCTCTCTCCTTAGCCTCTTGAAGATACCGCCGCTGAATGGGAAAATGAACTTAAAGCATTTGAAGAATCTGAAAAGAAAATGTACAATGATTATGACATGCAGCGCCTGGCTTCGGACGAAGGCAATTACACCGCTTCGCCTTCGCCTGACCTCCCTGATCTGGACGATGAAATCGACGCCTTGGTACGTCGATTCACTTGCATAAGGCCACCAAACTCACCCTTCTCTGTTTTTTTTTTTTGGATACATTGACTTATAGGCTGTTCCATCGTGGGATGGTGAAAAATTGGTCAAGACCGACGATGATCATAGTACGGCCAGCAAGACCCCCAGCCAACAAGACGAAGCGTCGGCCGCCGGCTCCGGCTCAAACAAGCACAACCCACAGATGATTCGCATGTTGCACCAGATCCAATCCGATATCCGTGTCAAAGAAGAACTCGTGTCCCACCTGGAGAAATCTGAGACCGAATACAACTTTATGCGCCGCAAGTTTGATGACAAGATCCACGATTTGGAAGCCCGTCTTGTCAACCTTCAACAAGAGCGCGACAGTGCCTTGGCCCAGACCAAATCCACCTTTGCCTCCAAGCTCAAGCAAGACGCCACCTCACAGCTCCGTGAAAAGCAACAGCTCATCGACATCCGCCATGCCTATGAAAACAAGATGAAGTCGCTGCTGACCGAAATCCAAGACCTCCGCCGCAAATACTCGCAAACCACCATGACCATGCAGGCAACGCGCAACCAAAACGACAATCTCTTGCGCAATCTCCGCGTCAATGTCGAAACCCTCAAGATGGAGAAGCGCCGCATGATCAAGCGCATGAAGCAAGAAGCCGAGCGTGTGCGCGAGCAAATGTCCCTCCAAGACCGCAAGATCCACCAGCTCCAGCGAATGCATGCCGAAGCCAACCAGGCCCGCCGTCGACTTGAACGCGAACATGAAAAACAAAAACTGACCCTCAAGCGCCGCAATGAAGAAGTCCTTGTTAACAACAACCAGCTCAAGCAACTCACCTCCATCCTCAAAAAGGCTGTCCGCGAAGGTGGTGTGCTCGACGAACGGCTCTTAACAAAGGTGTCACGCGTGCTCGGTGGCAGCTTTGCCATACTCATGCGTGGTGCCAGTGGAATGCGTGCCCATGGCTTCACCAACAACAACAACAACAACAACAGCAGCAGCAGCCAACCTCGCCGTGGCAGTGTCGACAGCAATGGAACCTCTCGACGCCGTCCTCGCCATGCCCTACCTGTGCATGTGCGCGCCGCCCGCAAGAAACAATTCCTTGACCGCGCCTTGTATCAACTGATCCAAGGCAAGCAAGCCATTGTCGAAATGGAACAGCTCCTGTTCAAGCGCGAACGCCTAGCTGCCGAAAAGCTGGAACTCATGGAAGAACGCAAGCAAATCTACATGATGGAAAAGAAGACTGCCGAGCGCACCGGCCAGCCCACCGACACCATGGGAATCGAATTGATGGATGAACGAATTGACATGATCTCCTCCGAAATCTCTTACCTGTCTGCTCGTATCCGTGCCTTGCAATCCGATGCCGCAGCTGCCGCCTCCTCCACCAGTCCCTCCTCGGAAGATCTCGACGGTGCCTCCCAAGGACCCAATGTAAGCACCGACAACATAACAAACGATAAAAGAAATCTCAAAACTCACCTCGTCCTTTTTTTTTCTTTTCTCACTAGCCCAAGGTGGAAAAAAAGGTGACCTTTGCCGATGATATTATCTTGGATCAAATGCCAACCGCTTCCAACGGCGCCACAGCCGAAGACGAATGGCAAGATCTGGATGTCATGGAAGAACAATTCACCGTGGCCCCCTCCGCCGCCCCCGAAGTTGCATACGACATGACCCTCAAGATCCTGAAATCACTGGCCTCCGATGAATGCCGCCAAGTCGCCGAAGGCCTCGTGGATGACATTGTTAATGTGCGCACCAACGAATGTAACCGCCAGGTCACGATGCAGAACCTTGAACGCACCGTGCAAGACCTCCGCCGCACCTTGATTGTCATGAAGCGTGCTGCCATCGCCACCACTGTCGACAATGAACACCGCATTCGTAATTTGGAAGACAAGGTCCATGGCCGTGAGTCCACCACGAAGGATCATCTAGATCTCAAGATTGAAGAGTACATCAACGGCGGCAACACCATCTTTGATAAGATCTACGAAGACGGTCTGCGCGGCCTGATCACCACCACCCCCGAGCCCGGCTGGGAATACACATCCATGGGTATCTCGCCACCACCTCACCCCTCCTTTAGCTTCCAACAAGGTCAGTCCTTGGTTAGCCAGAACAGCAGTGGCGGAAGCAGCCAGAACAGTGATCCCTCGTCCGCAGGGAACCAGGACCTGGATGACCTGCTCTCACCCTTGCTCTCGCCCAACTCAGTCACCACCACCCTGACGTCTGTGTCGTCTGGAGGCGACTCTGGTGCACCCACCCGCCCTGGATCGCTATTGGTCGGCAGCAACATCACCAACAGCCCATCAACCTTGACCAATGGTGCCGTGCGACCTCCAGCCTCGCTCTTGGACAAGGGTGGCAAGCTGACGCGCGACACCACGCCTTCGCCTGACCGCTTCTTTAACATGATCCAAAAACGGCTGTCATGGCAACAGCAGCAGCAACAGCGCAATGAATCACCTATGGCCATCTCCATGCTCAACCCAGCCGAGTTTGCCCGTTATGCTTCAAATGATCGTGAATCCTCTACATCCTCGATTCGCAGCAGTCATGTCCGCCGGTCTTCAATCCAGTCCGACTATTCCCAATCTTCCGCCAGTTCGACCCACAGCGGCTCGGTCTCCAGCAGCAACACCAGCAATGCCATGCGCAAGCGTGCCTTTTCGTTGCAGCAGCCTCCCGTGCCTAGCCGGCGCCGCCCGTCTCTGCGTGAATTGTCCATGATGAGCAACACTATCCACACGACCATGTCATCCCCTCGTCATGTACCTGTGACGGACCAGCTCTATTACCCTGTGGCGCCTCCCAAGGATCATCACCAGCCTTTATCTCCTAGAACCTCTGCATCCACGCTGCATTACCATTATCAGCAAATGCAGCAACAGCAGCCCCGGTCTCCTTCATCAGCCTCGTTGCGCCGGCCTTCCTCCGTCGCCACCTTCACCACCGTCATGAATTCACACTACCAAGCCATGGAGCGTCATAACTCGGCCGGTAGCAGCTCACCTTCTCCACATAACGTCTTTGACCGGCTGTCCCAAACGCCCACCCGGGCCTCCAGTGCCAAGATGGCCTACCGCCATAGTATCAGCAGCATGGATGATTTACATCAACGATATGACTCACCTGTCCGAACATCCAGCGCCATGGGCAATCACTAAAAAAAATGGTAGCTTCCCTCTTTTTAGTTTTTCTGTTATATGTGTATAGTATTACCTGTTGTTTCTATTTGTATCTACCTCTCTCCCAATCTTCTGTAGTTATTTATTATTATTTTATTTTCTTTCGCGTGAGCATCACGTTTTTTTTTTCTTTTTACACTTGAGAAACGATAAATAAAAAAAAATCACTTTGTTTCAAGAAAAAAAGAAATTTGGGGACCATGGGATCAGACTAAAGAACAGATTATCAACAAAGAGGTCACAAGTGCGACGCCAAATGCATACAGGATTGGTAAAGCGGATCGATGGAATGAAATGGCATTTCCGACGTAGCACGACGGACAAAACATTGCTGTCAGCCAAAAAAAAAAAAAAAAAGTCAGTGGGGTGGCGGGGATTGAGAAAAGAACTCACAGTCGGTTCGACCCACGTAAGCTTCCGTGCTATAAAGAGCAACGACAAGGTGATTGTCAGGCATCAGCCAGCCTGGGCTGGGCGCGGCCTTGGGACCTCGCTGGTCATACACAAGCACAGTATAAAACCCTACCATTAATGGACTTTGAGGGTCGGTTTTGGCTAGATCCCAGTAGGCTTCGGTGGCAGTGCCAGCCAGGACCTGGATGTTGGAGGTCAGCTTTTGTGGGTTGGCCACTGCGAGGGTGAGGTTGGTCGGTTGCACCTTGACAGCATTAGGGTCGGCAGTCCATTCGAGGGTGATGTTGGAGCGACCGATTTTGAACAACGGTGGAGCGGTCTGGTTGGGTACTGGCTTTTTCCATGTCAAGTAGGCCGGCAGCACATTGTTCGGCCAGGTGCCGGCTGTGGGTTTGCCCTGGAAAGGGTTGCCGTTGCTGGGCAGGGCCGACTGATTGACATTGCCGCCTGCGACGGCGGTGCTGTTGCCTCCAGCCTCCACTGTTGTACCGTTGCCCATCAAGTTGGTAGGAGCCGGAGTAGATGTGGATGGGGCTAATGTCCCACTAGGCACAGCTGTGTTTATTGTCGAGGATGGCGGCGATGGCTGCTCTAACCATGCCAGCATCGAGAAAGGGGGTCAGATCGACATTGCTTGAAACTCAGATGACGTTCTTTTTTTTTTTTTTTTTTTACCTGATGGTTCTGAATCAGCTTGCAGAGGGAGAAAGAAATAGCAGCGTCAGTAAATACGTCTTCTGAAACAGCTTGGTTAAATAAAGGTACCTCTTTTTAATAGTCGAAGATGTGATGATGCTTGGCAAGGAATCCAAGTGACTGTAAAAACGACAAAAAGCAGCCGGCCCAGATGTGTGATTTTCATTTGAAGATACTAGAAAAAAGTGGGATAGCAAAGGGCAGTAAGCAAAAAAAAAAAAAAAAAAAATAGCAACAGAGAAGAGGTTGTGATTGTCTCTCCACATTATTATTATTTTTACTTCTTCCATTTTGCTCCCTCCTTGCCATACAGATGTACACCCCTCCCCTATTTTCACTCGTCTTTCTACGGTGCGTTGTAGCTTTCTTTCGCTCATTCCAGAACACATATGATGCACACCTTTTTTTTAATTGCACAAGAATCGACATACAAAAGGAGCACAAGGAAGGAACAGGTGTCCTATCGGGTATTGTCTATTACGAGGAGAAGAAGAAAAAGCGAAAAAAAAAATGTCGGGACGTGTGAAATCAAAGAAGGGGTGTAGGGGTAGATGCAAGCAAAAAACCTCCTTTTTTTTTGTATTCAAATGGTGTAGCTACGCAGGGAAGTGATTTTCACTTGGTGGCACTGAGACAGTCCGCCGGTGGCAGCGGTGAATCCAAGCCAGCAGGCATTGAGCTGGTGATCGAGATAGGCGTCCAAATCCAGGTTGGGGATGGTCAAAATCTGGGTATAGGCACCATCCGTGCCCTGTCGCAACTCAATCGACAAGATGCTCGCCGACGTAAGGTAACGCACACGCCCAAAAATCCACTGGCCACTGTTGAGTGATGGGATCGCCGAGGTATGGCCGAGGGAATATCGGTGGTGGGCTGAATTGCCCATGGGTGGCAGTCTTGCATGTACGCTGATATGATTATCTGAAGGGTCAGCAGCTCGATCAACACTAAAAAAAATAAATAAATGGAGTGAACACAGCTTGTCGAAAATAAAGCCGACGCCCAAAGCGGGGAGAGTATGTGCATTTGCTTTACCTGGGGTACGTATCAAATTCAATGGCCAAGCTGTTACGGATTCCGCCATATCCAAGTTCACAACCACCTGTCGAAAAAAAAAAAAGGAAAGCAGGGTAAGGGTGCCCGAAACAAGTGCTGGGTCCGTCTACAATTTACCATCACCCAGTCGCGGTTGCTGATTGCCTTGGATGACGATAGCCATGCCGTCAGCGCCACCTGTTGCAGGTCCACCTTCAGCATTGGAGATATTGAACGCAAACTTCAATTCAAAACCATGTTTGAGATCCAAACGCGTACTTAGGAACGCACCACCACATTGATCAGGGACAGCCAGCGTCAAGCGTATGAGATTTCCATCTGGAGAGGCGGACGACTGGAAACTGGCGGAACCATGGCATTCCATTTGTCCAGCAGATGGATGCTCGATAACTGTTTCTGATTCTAGCAAGTCGAAAAGAAAAACACATAAGATCCAATGCGCCTTGTCTCTTTTCATGTATGCTCACCCAAGTTGTCAAACACCGACGTAGAAGTGGCTGTCGTGGAGCATTGTCCTTGTTCCCCACGCTGCATACGCCATTCCATTGCACCTATGGGTAATTTCAAAGAAAGCAAGATAGGGAGTTAGACACAAGGCCCCAGCCTGATTTTTGCTCGGCATACCACTTTGACGGCCAAGGGTTTCCTCTCGCTTGATGTTCACATGTTCACCGGTTTGTTGCAATTCCTTGTTTTCACGTTGTTGTCGATCGACCCACACGGCGCGTTCTTCGGCATCCAGAGCTTGTTGTTGGTTTGTACACAGTTGTTGCAAATGACTTGCCAGAATATCTTCCGCTACTTCGTGGCGTCGTTTAAGCGCGTCGTTCCAATTCACCACATACCGACGTGTCACGTCCATCACTTGATACGGGCTGTAGGCGATGCAGTATCCGAGTTTCTTATTCCATCCAGCTTCATACATCAAAGGCTGATCAGAAAAAAAAAAGGTGAGACCTTTCCGAAGAAAAACAAAAAATAAAACGAGAGAACAGCGTCTTACCCGGTCATAGGCATCCTCGCAAGGGTCGCAATGGATCCAACGCTTTTCCAAAGTCGAGTATACTTCGGTCCACACATGGTCTGCATTGTCGTGCACATATCGAGGCTCCAGACCCATGGCTTGACAACAAAGTGTGAAGCACTGATATTTTGTAAGTTTAAAGAAAGTCGGATGAGGGCACGTTCACAACACCATCCTACGGCTTACGTTGGCCCATTCACCACATCGACCTCTTCTTGTTTCCAGCAACTTTCCAGGGTCACTGATAGAAAAAAGGATGAGCATTGTAGGCGGTGGATGGGAAAGGTGGGTGCATTACTTGTATCGTGGAAACCTTGTATAGTGTGAGCACTGGGAGCAGAAATAGTGCTCCACCCTAGCCCCACCATACTCCAGTTCACTGGGAGTAGGCGACACGGCCCCTACCATTTTGGTGCTGGTTGACTATACGTTATTTTTTTTTTTTTTTTTTTTACAAAAGCGATGGTTAGTTACTATTGATTCTTTTGAACGTCGCATCAAGTGTGTGCCTTACTTTGCAGTGATCACATGGTGCGGCATCGACCCAGGTAAAGAAGTCGTTTTTGAACCAATGCAGCAGCTCCTTGGTAACGTGGTCGCATAATTCGTCATCATTTTCGCTTTTGGCGCTTGCGTTTTCGTACAATTGATGAACAGGAATCACTTGCAAGGCCTTTTCCTGTGATGTATATGCAAAAAAAAGTGTCAGTGGATAGAGCATTAGGCAGCAAAACTTCAGCACTTCTTACCAAAAGCTGAGGGGACCTGTAGCATTGTACTCGGTCGCACTCTCGGGTGATGTTGTTCAAAAACGGGCTGGTCTTTGCACCAAGAATATCCGTCCAGATGGATGCTATCCTTGAAGCCATGGATCTGATTTCTTCTTGCTGCATTGTTGGGATCACGCCGAGGGAGAAAGTGAGAAAAGAGAAGAAAAAAGACGGCGAGCTGGTCCGCCGCAAATGGCCATTTTAACATTTCCGGCAAACACGCTACAGCTCTACAGCAAAAAGCCAGCGCTCTAACAGTGTAGTTTTCGAGGATGGCAAGCCGTCAATCAAAGCGTTTTCTTTGCCTTTTTCCAATCTGACCTTTTTTTTTTTTTTTAACTACAATCACATCAGGTCTGTAGAGTATCTCCTTTGGAAGTCATGGAATTAGTAAACGGATGGAGGGACCAATGGCATATAGAAGACAGGGAGATTGTCATTGTCAGTTGCCAGCAGGGTGGGCGACCCGAGGCTTAAAATGCACAAAGTCGCGGGCCAAAATTCGGTGTATGGTCTTGCAAGGCAGAAAACGCGTCCTTACCCACAAGCATACTCTTGCCCATATCCGCAATGCTAAAGGGAAAAGAAAATAGGAAGGAACATGTGTCAATCTCCACCCCCTTTTTTCCTAGGCCTAAAAGATCACCTCGTAACCAAATGGCGTCCATTCAATCGTCTTGAACAACAACTCCGTAGCTGCCAAAAACGACAAATAAACGGTGCAGAGGAAATGAGACTTTCACAGACGTCACATCTGTTCCACGACATACTGGTATAGTATGTTGAATGAAGGTAATGGTCATGGTGGCTGGAAACTTGGCATTGGAGAAAGCCAGACAAGGAGGTCGCTAGTTAAAAATCACACCGTCCCGCAAAAAAAAATCTTGTGCGTGCGAATACTTTTTCAATGCATGTTTGCCAGCCTTCAGTCGCCCTCTGCTGTCTGAGAGGGTAGAAATTCTAATCGTGGTCACTTCTCATCATATTGTGCTGATAGACAAAATTTGGATAGAATTGGCTTGAGCGATTTTGCACAGTGACTTTTGATCAGATGGCCTGGGGGTTCCCTGATGAAAATGGCCGATTTTATCATTTTTTTAGCTGGCGGATCCGAGATGTCAAAACGAAAGTGTTCAGAAGTTGGCTGATCGATCTTCATCAATCGACGTAATTTTTTCAGGATCATCATTATTCATTGGTCTGGGTATTTTTGCACAATTACACATTGATCTGACCCCCCAAAAGTGCTGTGCAGTGTCACCTTTTTTTTTTTTTTTTTTTTTTTTTTTTTACGAGTGCCATATTCAACTTCCGCGCAGTTGCTTTCTTTCTTTCTTTCTTTCTTTCTTTCTTCATTCTGGGTCTTGTCTAATCTACTGCTTTTTTGTCTTTGTAATCCAACCACCTGCGACTTTTTAATGAGCTTGAAAAGGTACATGAAAAGCCTCGCTTACGACCCATATCATTACTATCCACGAAGCCGCAATGATACCATCGCCAAAAGCAAGGATGTAGTTCAACCTTGGCTGAAGGCCCTTCTTGTGATGATGGGCTTCCATCCATTGATGAGTTCCAGATGCATTTGCAAATCCATGGAGTCCTTTGCTAGCGATGATCACCACCCATTGCGAAAATACAACTACACCTTTGAAGATGTTGTATGAACAAACTTGGCAAATCAACCACCCCTTTGATGTCATGGAACACCTTAAGCTATTTCGTTTGTCTTCATTGGATCTTAATAGCAAAGGCAACATTCAAGATATGCGCATTTTTTCCCTGTATTCCATTTTTGCCTTTCCCGAGGACATCCAAAAATCGGTCATCAAGGTACATGGGTCAGAAAATGCATGAGGCTGTGATGGAAGGTCTTAGGCCGCCTCTCATTCTTGTCTGTGCACTTTTTTTTTGTTGGAAATGGAGGCTCGCAGAGTACAACACCATGACGCTCTTCGTGCGAATCAATTCACTGCATATTCAGATAATGGTAGTTTATTTAAAATAGGTAATACAGAGACGCCAGCTAAAATGCCTTTTTGTTTCTAGTGACGTATTCTTCCAAAGTTTCAGGCTCTCGCTTCAAAAGAATAGGCAATGCGCGACTGACAGTAGTGTTTGCAGGGTCCACTGCTGTGGCAAGTTCAAGAATAGCACCATGGGGAAGACGGTCGCCAACGGCATGGCTGAGGGTGTTGAATTTTTCGGTGGAGGTGATTTTCCTGTAAGCAAAGGGACGACCAAGCGCGTTTTCGAAGATCTGAGCGCGACCTTGAGGGGTAACCACGTCACCAACCAATTCATAGACACCGTCACCGTGCTTGGCAATTGAGTCTTGTAAGATGATGGCTGCAAGGTGACCAATGTCCCTGGGGCTGATCCATCCTTGAGGATAGTTGGCTTCTGCAATGTCGGCCACAGCATCACCATATGGACGGTCGAATGTAAGTAAATTGGACATGAATCGTCCGGGACGAAGCGTCACCACAAAGGCGTCCTTGGGGCGAGGGGTTTCTTCCACAAGACGCTTTTCGGCTTGATAATGAGTGTAGGCAATAGAACTCGAACGCCAGGGGTATCCGGAAGATTGTGATGAAATATCCACGATTTGCTTGACACCGGCGTCGAAAGCATAACGAGCAATCTCGCCCTTGGTAGCAGCCATGTTCACAAGAGTGCCAAGCAAAAAAAGTCGCGTGTGTCCAGCAATACCTTGTTTGATCGGTGTCAAGTCTTCAAAGTCACCTTCAACAAGAGAGATCAGGTCACTTTGACCAAACAGTTCCTTCACCTTGGAAGGGTTGCGCACATAGAGCGTCACAGGCACATTGTTGGCCAGCAACTCCTTGACAGTTTCAGCACCTACGTTTCCAGTAGCGCCCACCACAAAAATCTTTTCGGAGGTCATGTTGTAAAATATTTCTTTGTATTCTTTTCGATAAAGATAAAAGAAATGGAAATGTCAAAGCATCTGGTATTTTATATTTTTTACGAATGAAAAGCAAGCGGTGCGGCGCTGCGGAGGAAGCATTCACGGGAAAAATCGTGCCGACCAGGAAGCTCTTGGCTGGAGCGCGGAGTAATTTTTCCGTGTCTTTTTTTGGCAATCATTCGTCTTTTTCTTCTTCTTCAACCGACAAAATATCCAACATGGAGGCTCAGAAACATGTGTAAAACCAGTAGACCATGCCAAAATGGAAATGAAACATTCCACCCCAACAAAGCCAGTTTGGTATCTGGAAACCCTAACTCAAAGGAAGGCTCACGCTGCCATTTTTTTTTTTTACAGTGCGATTGTTGTCCACAAAAGCCTTTAATGCCAATGAAGCAGCAGTCAAATTACATCTCGATCTCAAGACGCCTGACATTTTACAACGAGCATTGACACATCGATCCTATTTACACAGCAAAGAAGGCTCCAACGATCGCTTACAGTTGCTCGGCAGCCAAGTCATTCGTTTGAATGTCTTTTGTGCCAGCGCCAAAACCCTTGGCCTAAATACCTCTAGCATCGAGATCAAGGAACAAGCCAGTCAATCACATGGCAATACACAGCGAAAAAAAAAAATGAAGTGATGTCGGTGCGCGCCACCTTGTAAACAAATGCACGGTGTCATGGTGGCGAAAAAGAACAAATCGCACTTCCTTTGATAGACTTGGCAATGTAACGCGTTGGATGCAGGTGGTATTAATGTAGCTATGAAATCCTTTGTGAAGCTTCAAACGGTGTCTTCGATGTCAGCAAAGGTAAAAGACAACACAGGAAAATATCTGAAAAGAAAAAAACTGTGCCGCCAAAAAAGAACCACTCAAAATCATTCTGATTAAGCCAGGGTACACTATTTTATGGACAAAGTGCACTCATTTTTGAAAAAAAGCTACTCAAAATCAATTTGGTTACGAAAAAAAAATAGGAAATTTTGCCAACAGAATCTCTGGGACACGCGTGAAAAACGTCAAAGTCTGAAAAAGCAATTGCGGGGACGGTAGCCAAGTCATCCCGGGTTCGAAAAAAAACCCATATTTAGACATAGCCAAAAAAGTGTAATGTTTAAGCAAATACTTGCCTTCAAAGGGAATGAAAATAACTGTGAGCGATATATTTTTCTTTATTTGGGTGATGGATTTTTTGAAAAAATACTTTCTAAAAAAGTAGCAATTATACTTTTTTAGAAAGTATTTTTTCAAAAAATCCATCACCCAAATAAAGAAAAATATATCGCTCACAGTTATTTTCATTCCCTTTGAAGGCAAGTATTTGCTTAAACATTACACTTTTTTGGCTATGTCTAAATATGGGTTTTTTTTCGAACCCGGGATGACTTGGCTACCGTCCCCGCAATTGCTTTTTCAGACTTTGACGTTTTTCACGCGTGTCCCAGAGATTCTGTTGGCAAAATTTCCTATTTTTTTTTTCGTAAAACGACCTGCCATGGCTTTGCCAAATTGATTTTGAGTAGTTTTTTTTTCAAAAATGAGTGCACTTTGTCCATAAAATAGTGTACCCTGGCTTAATCAGAATGATTTTGAGTGGTTCTTTTTTGGTGGCACAGCTTCTTTTTTTCAGATATTTTTCGAGAGAGCATTTGCGTCTCCAGTTTTTTCCTGAAGTCTTTTACTTTTGCTGACATCGAAGGCACCGTTTGAAGCTTCACAAAGGATTTCATAGCTACATTAATACCACCTGCATCCAACGCGTTACATTGCCAAGTCTATCAAAGGAAGTGCGATTTGTTCTTTTTCGCACGATGACACCGTGCATTAGTTTACAAGGTATTGCCACATGATTGACTCGGCTGTGAAAAAATCAGGTCAATCGAGCGTGGCTAAAATGGTCAGGGATTCCTCATGTATTTTTAAATTCTCCCAACGGTTCCCGTCAACAAATTGCGCGAGTATATAGTCATGCACATGGTTCAAGGGCATATGTCTCTTGGCAACATTTACAACGTGCAAAAATGGAAAACGCGCTATCTAGTACCATCAGCTTAATCGAAAAGTAAAAAAAAAGAAGCAATGGCAGGATTAGGTAGGAAATAAACAGCGGCAGAGAAAAATGAGAGTTTACCAGACGTCCCATCTGTCCCATCACATACTTCTATAGGATGTTGGATGACAGCAGTGGATATGGAAAAAAAGAAATTGTCATGGCGGCAGGCAACCAACAAAAGTAAAAAAAAAAGACGGAGAGGTTCCGAAAAAAAAATCAGAGGCACAAATTGATGTGGAAGTTTGTATGCTAGCACATTCTCATTAAAGTCATTGACGCTGAAAATCAAGGCGATTGGTAAAGAGTACTCAGACTTCTCGGATCAAACGTTTGACTCCACAGTCGAAGAGCCCAAATACCTGCAAAAAAAAAAAAAAAAAAAAAAAAAAAAAAGAATGCTGCCATTTCTGCAGAACACAAGCAAAAATGAAAAGAACAAGTGGCATTTGAGGTTTTCTATGGACTGCTAAAGAAATAGTTCAACGTTGAGACGGAATGTTTATTTTTGATCAAAAAAAAGTTCCAATATGGTATTCACGGCTCCTTGTGTTTTTCGTTTTAATTTTGATGGTACAAATATTCTTCGTAAAAAACACGGAGTGCAAAGGGTCGAGGTTACATGGTTTTGGGCTTCTTAATGGTGAGACAGTTGATTCCCAAATAGGAGCAGAAACTATTAATGACAACGATGGCCCATCGCAGGTATGCCAGCAGGGCAAAGATAAAATAAGCACAGACAAATCGGTATTCGGATTCAGGGGTAAAGATGGGATCACTAAAAAAATCATGTGTCAGTTAGCGCATGTTGCACCAAACACTGGGGTTGGTTCTCCTCATCTGACACGAAAAAAATGTGAGATCACGCCCTGGGCAACTTACAAGTTAGGAAGGCGTGGAAGGTTGGAGAGGATGGAACCAGCCACCAAAGGTAATAATAACACAGTGAAGCGAGGGAAGCGTGATTTGGTCAAGTGAGCTAGGATGATTTTTGTTGCCATGCGGCCAAAGACGATGCCGGTGGTAATGGCGTACAAGATGAAGTGCTTATGGGAGAGGATCGAGGAGAAAGGTGACAGGACCCAGGTCAGCAAGCTGATGGAGTACACAGCAATGGGCATGTTCTGGACAAGCATGGTGCGGACAAAGGGTTTGTTGTTCTTACGGCAAGCTTTATACATGGCGTAAAAACTATGAAAAAACAATGAGCCACGGAACGGCGCGAAACCACCGGTTCCTTTTTTTCTCCTTACCAGACGGGTGCGTGGGTGAAGATCAACATGACCAAAATGAAACCAACCAAAGAAGTAGCGACAGACAGGGAGGTTAAGGCGGTGGGGAGCCATGGGATCGAGACATAATAGGACACGGGTTTGGCGTAGATGCCGGGACCGTAGATGCCGCTGAGGATGCATAGGATGCAGCTGAGCAGCACACCTTCGGTGGGGGCATTGACGTAGCCCAAATAAAGGACACCAGTGTGATATTCTTCGGCGGTTGACAAATAGAAACCAATCATGGCAATGACATAGAGCATCACGGCCGTTACCGAATGACCCACACCCACACCGGCGGCCTGGATCACAGCTGCAAAGGAGCAATTCAAAGCATCGCAGCCGTGGTCAAATAACTCACCCAGAGGGCTGCTGGTGCCTGTTCGTCGTGCCTGTTTGCCATCCACATTGTCAAAGGTTGAATAGAGCCAGATCCCGGCAGCAAAGCTAAAGTAGATCCAGCTGGGGCCCTCGCCGTTCATGTCAGGTGTGTAGACAGCCGCCAATCCCACATTGACCACCATGAACATCAGACCGATCAAGGTGATCATATTGGGTCTATGCAGATTTATCAAGAAAAGAATGAGTAACGGCGAGGGTTTGATTTCTTGGGGAAGTTCGAGGGGAGGGGGAGGGATTTACGCAATGCTCATGGGAAAGAGCTCAATACAAGCATTCCAGTAGTGGCGAAGGATATATTTTGTCAAGTAAGATCGATCCACAGCAGCATACTTGTACAGCTTCAAGTTCTCCAGCTGTTCTTGGGAAAGAAAATCAGGAGAGAACAATGATGGCATTGAGGAATAGCGTTCAATTTAAAAAAAGGGGGAAGATCCTTGATCTAAAATAGAATGACAGGAAAGTAGAAAGAAGAGAGAGGAAAAAAAAAAAAAAAAACGTTGTTCCAGGCACACGCCCTGAAAAAAAAAAGAAATGAAAAAAAAGTTTGTTGGGCGTCCCAATTCATGTAGAGAATTCACATGCCAAATTGGCTGGAAGAGAGATTAGATGGGGGGGATGATCAAAGGAGACTTAGGAAAAAAGAAAGGGGAAAAGGGGCCAAGGTCGTACCAACTTGAAAAGTGCCATTTCCTCCTCGTTTTTTTTTCAGTTTATGCATTTTCAGTAAGGAGGGGCTGCTTTATTTTCTTAAAAGAAGTTACATCCTCATGATTTTACAGATCTTTTCCTTCTTTTTTTTTTTTTTTGCCTATTTTTTCTCTGGAGGAAGCATTAAAAAAAGAAAAAGAAAATAGTAAAGCCATGAGGGAATGGCTTCATTCACGATGATCTGTTGGTTGCTGGCTTTATTTTTGATGCCATGTGTTGCCCTGACGAATCACAGCTCGTGTGTGATTTCCTCCGACCAGCAACTGTACCAATTTGAAATGATGGGCGGTCTAGTGGAAGTGTCCATTTTTGAAAATTTGTCGATATCATCCAAACACAGGCTCAGTACCACGGGCGAGCGACAACAGGGCGTAAGCTCCTTATTATCGTGCACCACCGTAGGCTCGCATGGCTTCGTTCTCCTATCTACGTCGATCCAAAACTATCAACTGGTCAGTTTTCATTTGCAGCGGCATGAATGGTCACATGTCTGGTTGCCTCGTTCGATTGATCCATCGGACTACATGGCAACCGCCTGGCATTCGAAGTATTTGGTCTACAGTGATCGCACAGTGCATGTGTTTGATTTGATGGAAGGCTCTTGGGATGTGCATGAATTGCAAGATATACCTAGTGATGTGCAATGGGCAGCAGCGACCAGTGCGGTCGTCCGTGATGTGCTGTACTTTTTTTTTTTTTCTGCCTCGTCGTCGCTGGTGCAAATGTATGGCTGGGATCTCAAGGAACGCCAGTGGTTAGGGCAGCTGGGGGTTTTTGCATCGGCGACACCGTTTGCTGTCGTTGGTGAACAGACCCATGCCGACCCATGGTTCTACCTTGTTTCTGCTCTCTCTCCTGAATTCGGGCTCCGACTGGAACTGGCCATGTCAATGGGTCATTCGGCCAGTGTGCAGATTCAACAAGAGCCGGTCCAATTGAAAGAGATACCTCGACAAGGCTTATGGACAACCATGGATAACGGCACTTTTCTCTTTTATAATGATACCCTACTTGTCCAGTACCAGCCCTGGACAAAGGCTTGCCGCTGCAATGATAACCCTAGCATCTGTCAAGCCATGGGCAATGGTACCGATCCCCCACCTGTTCCACCCTCTACCTCTCTAACACATACCCAGGTTTTGAAGATCGCTCTTGGCACCTCCATTGGTGCCGTTGCCTTTGTGGTTGTGGTTGTTGCAGCTGTTGTTTTGATCAAGAGAAAGAAACAGCTCGAGGCAGCCGACGCTGCTACACAAGCCTCGCCCACCATGGCCACATTATCGAATCTGCAGCGAGATAATGCTTTGACTTGGAGCCGTAATGTGCATCGTTCGCTTGCCATGGTGTCTTTTGAATATCAACAAGAGCAACCTCAGCAAGATCGTCCCTGCCAGCTGGCTGCCACTTCTTCTTCCTATCCGTCCATGATTATTTCTGGTTCATCTGTTCTATCGTCCTCCACCTCTTCTTCCTTGTCTTCTTATTTAGAAGAAGCCTGGGAACCACCACCACCACCACCTTCTAATCTAGCTCTGCCCTTGCCAAGTCGGCGTCAATAAAAAATGGAAAAAAAAAAAAATAATTTGAATTGGCACCCGCTTCCTGCAATCCGTGTGCGTGGGTTTTATACCGAGCAGAGCTACCCCATTTACCCATTTCGGTTTTTTTTTTTTCTCTTTGTTCTTCTTTTCCATCTCATTGACAAAAAAAAAAAAAAACCTCCCATCCGCTCATCCATCACGAACATAAAAAGGACAGTTCCTCGCTTTTCTTTTATTTTCATCTCCCTTCCTTTATTTATCCTCCTCCATTCACTTTTTGCTGCGTCCCCCCTTTTTTTCTGGTTTTTGTAAAAAAAAAAAAAAAAAAAAGGTGCATGGGACTCGTGCATCATGTTTTATCCACTTCAACAACCGCCTGAGCAAGTGTCCATGGTCGTGAACGATGCCAATGGGCCTCTATACCATCAACATATGATTACAGGTGATGCTCATCTACTTCAATCGACCAGTTCATTAGCGCCTCATCCACCTTTGAACGCTGATCAACTTGCCAATTTTGTGTCGACGATGATCTACCTGTTGTGGCACGTGCGCCGATCTTCTTTTATGGATCTCCATGATGCCTCCAGTCAAGGTGATACTGCTTCGATGCCTGTCCATCAACGTGATACAAATCCCATGCTACAAGGTGTCAACAGTGCCTTTCGTCGGTTTTGTAAGCAGGTGCGTCCTCCTCCCCCCATTTCGCAGGTTTCAGGTTCATTTTTTAACACTCCTCTTTTTTTCAAGATCCTCAACACTACCCAGCTGTCTGATTCAGTGGTCATGCTCTCCTTGAAATTTATTGCTAAGCTTCTACAACGGAACCCCAACATCCAAGGCGCCGATGGATCTGAATATCGGGTATTCATTGTTTCGTTGATGCTTGGTAAGGAAAAAAAAGAGAAAGCGATGACCCCAAAGCTCACTTTTTTCTCAAACACAGCAAACAAGGTGCAAGATGACAACACTTATACGAATCGCACCTGGGCCGACATCTCGGGAATGAAGCTACAAGAGCTGGATATCATGGAGCTTGAGTTTTTGGATGTCCTGGACTTTCGCTTGTTTGTGCGCAAGGAGGAGTTTGACACCTGGCGTTCGGGGCTCCTGGCTTTTATGCAGCAGCTGGAAAACGCTACCCTCATGCAACAACAGTACAATGAACAGCAGACAATTGAAGCCACCTTGCGAAACATGGGTCTTGCCGTCTCTCAACCTGATCCTGCCTGGCCTGCACCGTCCAATAATGTCATGTATCAACAGCAACAACAGCAACAACAGCAGCAGCAGCAGCAACAACAATACCAGTTCCTGCATCTGTTGTCCAAAGCCCAGCCCCAATTCACTAACCAGTACCTGCCATCACCTGTTTCTCGTGTGCCGTTGCGCATTCCTGTCCATCCTGTCTATCTCCCTCCAGCCTCGAATCCCACTCCGCTCTCGTATCCTGCACCACTCACCACCACGCCACTTTCGAATCCCACACCCATCGCTCCGATTGTCCCCTCCCAATCCATGTACGTCTCCCCAATGCCACCCTTTGGTGCCCATACTACAGGAGCGATCAGTGACGCCACGACCTCGATACCCCTCACCGCCATCACCCCGCTTTCCTCGTCGTCGTCCGTCTCTTTGGCGCCTGTGGTGCCATCCATGACCCCCCTCCATTATTTGCCTGCCTCTGTAGCGCCTACCACCGCCGTCCCATCCATGCCCATGTATCCAGCACCAGTCGTGACCTCCAACAAAGCTGTACCCAAGAACCTGTCGACATCAGCATTGCCAATTTTGACCCAGCATTCGTCCAACAATCCTTATTCGAAACTATCCGGCCATCATCCTCGAGGCTATCGGCCCTATCAACGCCCTACATCTGCCATGTATGCTGATCAGTTGATCAGTTCCTCTTGGAACTCTCATGAAGATCAGCAGTTACCACCTCCTTCTCTAACACCCCTGGCCCCTCTTAATCGCAAATCATCCACCCGCATGCGTGCCTTGTCCAACCCTCCTCGATATGATACACATCAGGTAAGGAAAAAAAAGGGGAGCTTTGTTGGTATTGATTTATTTTTTCTAAAAGTTGAAATTTGAGCCCAACATGGTTCATGGTATGCTTCCAGAGCAGCGACCAACCTTTCTGCCTACCCATCCGAGTGGAAAACAACCACATCAAACCTATACAAACAGTCAGGTGTCTTATCCAATGCAATGAGCCATCCTTATTGTTTACGACCAAATGCGTCGAGATCTTCACTTCCTCCTTTTTGTTGCCAGCCATGACTCGCTCTTGGTTTTTGTTTTTGTACCATATTCATTTTCGTAGATTATCTTCTGTAGATTTTTTTTTTTTTTTTTTTTTTGCATCTTATCCTGTTCATCTTTTCCCCCTCTTCCCATTGGATGGAAAGAAAAAAGCCCCTGGAAATAAAAAAAAAACTTCAAATGTAAAGAGATGAGCCAATGCAAGGTAAAAAACTTTCGGTTGAGCATGTCACATCTGATGAGGTTGAAGATTTCGAAAATATCCGGGTCATGTTTGAGGAGTTTTTATTTTTTGCTCTGATGATCACTTGTGTACAGTATTTTTGCAGAGCAAGCTAAAAAAAGACATTCCGAGGCTTGAGACACTTGAAAACCTTATCACGTTGGAGAGCACCTTTCAACTTGTTATGGGCAACCCAACCCAAGAAAAGGCAAAAAGAGCTCTTTTCCAAATTGTAAAAAAAAAGTTTTTTTTGCCTGACCACGTTTTTCATGGGATCCAATCAATTAAAGTTTCTTTTGAATGATATCAAATAGAATGAAAGAATAAAAAGAAACACACAGAGATCGCCTGACCCTGTTCTAACAAAGTTGGAGTAACCTATCGATTTATTGTTGTCCAACTCGCTGACCTTCCAGAGCGATTATAAAAAGATTTTCTCGATGTTTCCCCCTTTTGTAGGCAAGGTCGATGTTGGAGGCGAGACCACAGAGAGGCTATCAAATCGAGGTCATGTCGATCGGGACTTGAAAAAGAAACGGTTCCAAATGAATGAGCAAAAAAAAAAAAAAAAAAAAAAGAGGAGCGTGACCTTAATCACCATTGGCGTTTTGTAACACGCAGGTGTGAGTTGACCGTGCGAGTCATTTGGTGTTTAAAAACAAGCGCATCAAGTTTATTTCATGTGCTTTGATCTGCTTCGGAAATCCCTATTTTCCTATGAAAATCAAAGCCAAATGGTAGGTCACGATACACGTTATTTCTTGCGGAGGTGAAATGCATTTCCCCCCACACCCCTCATTTCGGTCTAAAAAAGTGCCTCCCCTTTTTCCACATAAAATGATGTTCCTCTCTCTTCTTTATTTCTTCCTTTTTTCCCTCTTTGCTTCTACCCTACTCGATCCCCTTCCCTCCCTTCTCAAACGTTTTTGTGTTTAATCATAGCCTTTGATCTCACGAAGAAAAAGACAGCCTCGTTTTTTTTATTGACTCAATTCCTCCCATTCCTCCTCGCGGTCGCTTTTTTTTTTTCTTGTTTCGTGTCTTTTTTTTTTTTGCCCATGATTTCAAAATCATCACAGCCATTGTTAAAATTGACCAGTCAGTCTTTCCATTTGGAAGACGTTGACGAATTGCCTTCTCTTTGGTCAGGTAAAGAAAAAAAGGGTCCTGTGTATAAAAATAAAAGCTGTCAATCAAAAATGAGAGCACCTCAACTTTTTTTTTTTCTCACCAGTCTTCTCAAAATGTAAATCTCATTTACATGATGGAACTCGATTGGAAAATTTGTCATGGCGGCTGTGGCATCAAAAAAAGAAACTGGCTGTCCAACCTTTCTTGTCACTGTCAGCTGGTGATGCCTGCCACGAGGTCCCACAAGCGAAACAAACCCAGCATGATCATGTGGTCGATTGGCCCCCATCCCCTTCAAGTACTACCAGCACCACCCAAACAACAACAAACATCGACTCTCCGATTTCCTCCCAGCAACCCACCAGTCGCACCACGACCCCCTCCCTCTGCCACTCTTCACATCAAAGTGACGACGAAGACTTTGATGATGACGATTATCTGGACGACGAAGACGATGATGATTATATCTCGGACGAGGATATTATCATGCTGCCTCGGTCAGCCAGCGCCTCGAAGACGCAATGCTTTGAAAAAACTCCGCCCCGGCCCTGCACCCAACAACCTTCGCTGCTCTCTGCCTTGTTGTCAAAGACTTCCACGCCATCCGCTTCGTTTGCTCCGCCTCCATCTTTGCCAAAACACCACCCTCCTCCCCATCTTCGAGTTGGTTCCATCATGAATGATCATTTGCTGAAAAAGGAGCTCTCGGAAAGTTTACGGCAAGGCCTCGTCTGGGAACGGTACCAACAAAAGCACCTTTATACCAATCGTTCCTATCCACTCCCACCTCGTCCCAAATCTACTCAAACCGCTCCCGTCCTACCCACCACCTCTAATCTCCATCACCATACTACAACTAGAAACTACAGAAAAAATTATGCTTCCGATCCAGGCTGGGTGGAAAGTTTTCATGGCTGGTGAAAAAAAAAAAAAACCTGCTGCCCTTTTCCTACGCCACTGCCTCCAACTGTACAAAAAAAGAAAAAGGAATCGATGAAATAAACGCTGGTTTGGTTATTTCTGAAATACAAAACAAAGGCGCAACAAGAGGAGGTGAGGCACCATGCAATAGATCACACGGTGGTAAAAAAAAAAAATACATTTATACAAGTATTCTCGTGATCACCAGCCTTGCCATTCTTCAAACTGGGATTCAAATAATTCATCCTCACCGCCTTGCAGCAATTGGCATATGGGCGTGTAGGGAGGTAAGCCCGAGGACTTGAGGTATTCTTGCGCATAGTGTAATCCAAAGCGACGTTCCTTGCGGCTGGCATTGCTGCCCATCCATACAAACACTTGGTGCGTAGCGTCCACCAAGTACACATCTTCACTGGACAGCATTTTCTTGCTGAGCTTTCCTTGACACACTTCGTCCAATTTCAATTTACCCAGCATGTTGGCATGCAGACGAAGCAAGCTCTTGGGTCGGCCTTCGTCCTTGCGCAAATCTTCGTCACTGTCTTCTTCTTGGACGTCTTGTTCCGCTTCACCAAGAGCATCCCAGAACGCTTTTTGACCACCAGCATTTTGTTCTTTTTAAAAGAAAATAAGTCGTCCATCTCTCTGGGTGTAGGTGGGGTCTTCTTTTTTCTCTTTTACCAATGACAACCATGGATCCCTTGCCGTTGCGTTCACTGATCAGCTGGGCAATGAACTCAGCAGCCTTGGCCTTTTCCACACCGCGAGCATGTTGACCTTGCCAAGCGTAGACAACATCACCTGTATCCAAGACAAACACAGCTTGGGCGTTCAGGCTGCCAGCCGCCGTAGGCACTTCGGAAATGACCACAGCGTTTTGCGTGTGGGTGCCATCCAGAGACGAAGGTCGGTGGACACGAAGTAAACGCGTACGCAATTCTTCCTTTTCCACATGGTTGAAACCACTGGCAAAGCCGCCTTGCAAATAAGTCAATGACTTGAAATAGGACTTGAACAAGCTTGACTCGTGGCGTTGCACTTCGCGATGTTGCGTTGCTAGCGAATCCAAGACTACCGTGATTAAAAAAAAAATGGCAATGAAGATGAGTCTGTGGGTATTTTTTCTTTCTTCCAGCCACTTACAGTCATCTAGTTCAACGGTCTTGTAGGCAGCCGTCCCAGCTTCGTCTTGACTTGTTTCCCGGCCAAGCCAGAAATGAACATTATGAACCAAAGCATCCGAGTCCTTCTTTTGCGTCGACTAAGTAAAGAGAAACGATCAGCGGCCTATCACAGCCATTTTCTCTTGCACCTCACCTTGAGCAAAACATAGCTGTCGCCTTGATAAAATTGACCGAATTGGGTTTCAGGTACCTTGATCAAATTGAAAGCTTGCACTCGCCAAATCCAAAAGCCTCTACAAAATCAATGGATGAGCAACTATGATGGGGCATTTCAATGCACATGACAATACTTACTGCTGATGGCCAATGACTGAGCCTTCATAGTTCCAGGCTGTTTCCAAGGCACCTTCTTCTTTACGATGTTGCTTTTCAAGGTCGGACCCAAAGTTGACCAGGTTGGTTTCTTCTAATTCTAGATCATGGTGTCAAAAAAAAACCAAGAGAAAAGCTGTGTTAGTTGAAAAGTAACTCTACAATGTCACCATAATCATTGGTCGTTGCTTACTCCAGGTGGAGTTCTTTAACATTGTTATCTGTGAGATGAAAGAAAAAAGAGAAAGAAAGCTGTGAAACCTTGTCTTGGCGTACCTTTTTTTTTTTTTGAGAAGCCAATTTCCAAAACGGAACCCGACTCCGAAAGAGACGAGGAGTGGGCATGGATTGCTTTTTATTTGGGCAGATGCTGCGCATGAGGATGAGTGAAAAAGAAAAAAGTATACAACATTGAAAAATTTGATACAGCTAATAAAAGAGCTAATAAAAAAATGTCAGCAAGAAAGAGGAGGGAATCAGAAGAGAGAGAAAGAAGATGAGAAGGAGTGAGAGGGGAGGAGAGGATGCAAGCAAACAAGTGTATGTAAAATATGGTATCTTGAGAGAAAATAATAATAATGTAAGGGCAAGGTTAATTGGTTGGTTGTGCCGGCATCTGCATATTGCTGGCACCTGAGCTTGTCAGCAGCGAAAAGGTTGCCACAAGAAGTACTGTGCCAATGGCGTCAATGGTTGCCGTTCTTCATACGCAAAAAGTAAAACGGTCAGGACAACCTCTCTGTCAACGCTCGGTTACTTACAAGTACGGAATCACATAGTTGTCAGGATCGTAGCCCATTTTCCAAAAAGACAAGGTCATCCATTTACCTACTTTTAAGCAGATGAACGTCTATGCCCAAACAAAAAAAAAAAAGAGAGTGAGCAGACGCGTCGCAGGTAAAAAAAAAACCTACACAGATTAAATTCACCATCATGTAGGTCAAAAAGAACCAAAAGTTGTAGTCCAGATCGCCCATATTAAAGGCCCAGATGATCAGCAAGAAGATGGCTTGCACAGGTATGTTCATCAAGAATAGGGCGCGCTCCACAGAAGCGTAGTCTTCCTCGGTGTCCTGATGCAAGCACGTACTGATTCTCGATACATAAATCGATCCAAGGTTACCAGCCACACCAATCAGCACAGGCGTCAGCAAAGCAATCCCTTTGTACTTTTCTACGTAATGCTCCAATACCACACCTGCAAGACTATATATACAAAGAGGTGGATGAGTTATGCTCGTTTTTTTTTTATGAGCCTACCTGGAAATCACCATGGCAATGACGATTGGCGTCCATCCAGCGAAAAGCAGTTGTTTGATGCGCTTGTTTCTCCAAACAATGACGCCAAAGAAAGGGACAGCCAGGAGCATAGACAGGAACACAAAAGTGCTCATCAAGGTCTCTAAGAAAAAAAAACTCAAGTGTGAGACTTTCCAATTTCTGTGGGGCAAAAGGAGTGTCCATTGGCATAAAATCCAAATTTGGCATCCTACCCATGTGATCTTGGAGAATCATAGCACAGCCGGCCAATAAAATCAGAGTGACCACATCCCCTGTGGCCGAGGCAAGTGGGCAGGCGATGTTGTCTGCAAAAAAAAAAAAATTGAGTTTCTTCTCTGAGCTTTCTTTTTTGTACGTTACCTGGGTTGATACGGTATTGGCGACAAATAAGAATCAAGGCACACATAAAAACTCCAAGAATGGCACTCGAGAAGGAGGCTGACACCATGGAACAAGCAGTCATGTACACGCTTTCGTAGTAGGAGCCTCCAGTGTCTGGTCGAGTCAGCACACCCAAGGCAAAGGATGCCAAGCCTGCAATGGCACCCGCAACCAATGCCTGCACTTGTAACAAAGCTAAATTACCAAGCATTAATGACTTGCGTGAGGAGCCATAATCTAATTCACCCATGTTAGCCTAATCCAAAAACAGCAAAGGGAGAGAGAGAGAGAGAGAGAGCGGAAATCTGTAAGAGCGAACAGTTCACCTTGCTTGTTTCTTACCGAGGTCGAGAAGCGCGAGGCAAGAATCATTTCCAGATTTCCTTTGAGATTGAGCAAAATCGGCAGAAGGATAAACAGTTCAGAAGTGTTCACAAAGACTTGCCAGTGCTAAAAATATAAAATCAGCTCATCCGTACAGCCTCCTCAGCACGAAACAAGAGTAACGCAAAAATAAAGTAATAATAAAAAAAAAGGTTGCCCTGAATCTAATTCATTACCTGGTACTCGTCCATCAGGACACCGGCTACCACCAAACCAATCAAAGAGATGATCAAAGAGGGCAGTGACTGTGTGAATAAAGGTAGGACATAGGCAGACGATTTCAAGGATTGAACAAGATATGCATAAGCGTTCAGACCAAGGTAACACAGTTCAAATAGAAAGGTAATATCCATCAAAGATAAACATAGTCAAAAAAGAAAGAAGACCAAAAATAAAATAAATTGGTATTGCGTCAGTAAGAAATACGGGATGGAATATTTTAAGGAGGTGCCGTCCAAGGAGTGTCTAGGTTCAGTCATAAAAAAAAAAAGGAGGGGAGGAAGGTTTTCTTTTTTACCTGAACAATCAAACGCCATGGGTGAGAGGCAGGATTGGGTTCCAAGTGAGTGGCTTCTTCCAGTAAAGCTTCCATGCTCGCACGATGGATGGAGGCACTCCGTTTTCCTTCCAAAGAATACTGATCGCGTCGTATATCGGGAGGTTCATCATCTTCGTTTAATGCGGGGGATAATTCAATATAGTCATTCTTGGTTGTAAAGTGGCTCATTAAATAACTCTATCTATTGCGAATGCAAAGACCAGAATGGGTAAAAAGGGCAATAAAAAAAGAGGTTGGAAGAAGGGGAAAAAAAGGGACGCAGCTCAAAAAAAAACATGGCCCAAAAAAAAAAAAAAAAAAAATGGGAGGCGGAGAATGAAGTTGCGATCATCTTCTGCCTCGTTTCATTTGGAGCGTCCCTGAAAACGCTTTTGCATTCATCCTTTTTTAATTGTTTTTCCTCCTTTTTCTTTTTTCTTTTTATCGTCCTAATTCTTTTAATCATTAAGAAGAAAGTATATCGTCATAAACCACAGTAGCACTCTCTCTTTCTGTTTAATGAAATTGCTGTCGATCTTTCGACTCGACTTTGTGTAACGTTTCATCGCCTGTACTACCAAAGCCATTCTTTTCTCCAATTTCTTGCCACAAAATCTAATTTTTCATAGTGCTGGCCCCAACGTACTGCTGGTGAGCCATTGAAAAAAATGTGGCTGGCTTCAAATTCGATGACTCGAATCCTATTTTTTTTTTTTTTTTTTCGAAGTAGACCATAGCCATGACGACCTATTCCAATTGCATTGTTGAATACGCCGATACAAAGGACAAATTTGACCTATGTATGCAAGTGCGCATCACAGTTTTTGTCAATGAACAAAAGTACCCACTTCACACCGAAACTGACGAGTAAAATAACAACGAACTAATCCGCCTCTGCAAAAGAGTTGACCCCTTCATTTTTATACAGTGAATACAATGACAAGAGTTTCAACTGGGTGGCTACTTGTGATAAGACTGAAGACGACGGAACAACAAGCCGTATACCAGTAGGTACTATCCGCTTAATTCCCGTGAGCGACAGTGTGGGCAAGCTGGGTCGGTTGGCTGTCCTTCGTGAAGCTCGTGGCCTGGCTCTTGGGAAACGGCTGGTTCAATTCTTATTAAAAGAGTCTGCTGAACGGGGTATGAAAGAAATTGTGCTCAATGCCCAGTACGACAAACAAGGCTTCTATGAAAAGGCTGGTTTTGTGGTGGAAAAAGGTGACGAGGAAACCTTTTTGGAGGATGGTAAGAGCATCGATGTCCCCGGCTTGCATTCATATCCTCTTTCTTACCTAGGCACGCCTCATATTAGAATGTGGAATCGTGATATCAATGGCTTTCTTGCCGATGTTGCCTCAAAATAAAACCTTGTAATATAAAAGTATGTCTTTGCACAGCATTTTTGAGCAGCCTCTCTTGCCGCCTCAATTTTTATTTTTTTTTTTTTTTTCTTTTCTTCACTCCTTTTTTCCATTTTACATTCATGCCAGCACAGCGACAAACGACAGACACCTCCCTCCGTCGCGATACCTCATTTGATCGTTCTGGAGCCAGAGGAAGCCCTGGCGATGGTGGCCGCATGGCCAATTTCAGCCGCGGTCAATCGGTGTCGCCCATGGCACCTAGAACACCACGCACTCCTTCTGTTTTAAACATGGCCAACACACATGATCTTATGCCTTACAGCCCTGATCTTGCCTCACCATCTAGTCGCCATTTCAGTCCTCATTCAGCTGCTCTGGCCTCCCCTGTCGGCTCGTTCGATGCCTCACTCAACGCCTTTCGCCGGAACAGCCCCTCCATGGCCAGCCGCCCTCAGCCTCGTCGCATGATCTTCAACGAACCATCCACTATCAGCATCAACAACAATCCGCTTTTACAAGGCGATGCTACCCGTGAAGATCGCCTGCGCATGCTCCGTCATGATGCCCTTCAACAACATCTTGGCCGGGCTGCTATTTTCTTTGCCGAAAAGGTCATGGCCATGACCGGTAAGTCAAAAAGCCAGACAGTGCAACTTCCTCTTCTCTCCTGACACCTGGCTCTTTTTCGTAGGTGATACCAATGACGTGTACTTTCTAGCGCAAGCATATTATGAATCCCACCTTTATGAACAGGCCCTGGATTTGCTCAACAAGAAACAAACGCTCAACAAAAGTGTACAGTGCCGCTACCTTGCAGGATTGTGTGCGGTAAAAAAAAAAAAAAAAAGTCAATAGATAAGATATGGGGGCACGGCTGATGGGTATTTTTCTGGTAGATTGCATTGGAGCACTGGCAAGACGCGTTGGATTATTTGGGGCATGATAACCCCTTTGTCGAACAAGATTTTCATCATCACGATACATTGGACGGCAGCGTCAAGATAAAGGTAAAAAAGAGACTCCTGGAAAGGCTGCGTGCTGATCGATGCTACTTTTTTTTTTTTACAAAGCTGGAAGCCATTATGTGTTACGCCCGTGGAAATGCCTTCTTGCACTTGAACCAAACAGAGCGGGCCAAGGATTGCTTCAAAGAAGCCCTTAATGTCGATGTCAAGTGCTATGATGTAATGTAAAAAAATGACAGCCTCGACGTCAGTGCTCACCGCCAATGATTTTATTTTCTTGCAGGCATTGGAAGCCCTGGTCCGCCACAACATGCTGGAAGAAAAGACCGGTAATCACGGCTTTGATGTCTCTTTTTCTTAACTCATCCTATACGTTTTGTGTCTGTAGAATGGGAGTTTATCA
The DNA here is from genome assembly GCA_002104935.1 of Hesseltinella vesiculosa. Lineage (NCBI taxonomy): Eukaryota > Fungi > Mucoromycota > Mucoromycetes > Mucorales > Cunninghamellaceae > Hesseltinella > Hesseltinella vesiculosa. The sequence goes on along the minus strand of MCGT01000016.1, from coordinate 118,232 downwards.
TGACTTTGCCCTATGAAGAACACTGTCAAAGCGACTCGGACCTCTTTCGATCTCTCTATATGCTACAGCTGAAACGGGTAAACGCCTCGTTTTTCGCGTGGAATGCTCTCGAACAAACACTCACGCTTTTTTTTTTTTCCCCCTCAGTACTCCCATAGCAAAGATATCATGATTGCTCAGCATAATGCCGAGAACGATTATCGACTGGCCAATAGTTTGGATGTGATGCAAAGTACAGCTGAAACTCTCTTAGCTGAAAGCAAGTATGAAGAATGCATTGACGTGTGCAAAAAGTAAGATATTGAAATATATTGAGCGATCGTGTAGCTGACACCAACTCCGAAGGATCCGGTCGAGCGACGGTTTGTATAGAAGGTGCCTCCCGATTTACCTGGCCTGTCTGTACGAGCTGCGGCGCAAAAGTGAATTGTATGAATTGGCACAAGAGCTCGTGGATCGTCTTAACAATGAAGCTGTCACATGGTATGCTGTTGGAATGTATTACCTCTGCGTGAAACGATATGCCGAGGCACGCCAGTATTTTAGGTAGGGACCCACCACTCTCCACAAGCCTTTGTCCTGAATCCCCCCCCCCCTTTTTTTTTACAGTCAATCGACGTCGATGGATCAGCATTTTGAAGCTTCCTGGCTTGGTTTTGGGCATGCATTTGCAGCAGAGCATGACCATGAACAGGCCATCAATGCTTATTTGGAATGTACCAAACTGGTGCCAGGGTAAGCCGAGGAGAATTGTGCTAGAAAAAAAATTAACCCCGCGTTCATGTTCATCGCTAGGTCACATCTCCCGTATATGTATATTGGCATTCAGTACATGAAGCAAAACAATATGGACAGTGCTCTTGAATATCTCGACAAAAGCCTGTCGCAGTGCGACAATGATCCGTTTTTGTACAATGAATTTGGCGTTTACTATTACAACTGCGCAAAGTAAGTGTGAAAGAGGAGATCGGGCTTGGCCTCACGCTTCCATCTATTTTTTTTTTTCGCCCTAGATACGACCTCTCTCTCGAGTCATTACAAAAATCACTTCGTCTCGCAAAGCAAGGCCAGGCACCAAGCAGTCTGATTTGGGAAAAGCTTTGGGAAAACCTGGGACACACGTACAGAAAACTACAGTAAGTCGCAGGGTAACCAGGTCACACGTCGAGATTCAACTCCTCTTTTGTTTACCTAGGGATTACGGTCGAGCCATTCAGTGCTTTAAACTTGCTCTGACAAGAGACCCACAAAGCACCAATGCTCATGCAGGATTGGGCATCATATACCACATTCATCAAAAGTACTCCAAGGCTATTGTACAATACAATTTGGTAAGTCCCCGCTTTCTTACTGGAGGATCAGTGAGAGTTCGTTCATCTCCTATTTTCCTTCTAGGCCCTCCGGAATGCACCTAGTCAAGAAATGCTTTTGGAGCTTTTGAACAAAGCCATGCTGGACAATGCAAATATACCCAACTATGCAAAGAGCGGCGAGCATCGATTTGACAATGATGAGGACTTTGACATCTTTGCCCTCGGTCGGGAGCCCGAAAAAATGAAGACTTTCATGGAAGACAAAATCACCGAATTGGCCTGTAGCTCGCCAACCATGGACGCTGCCACCTCCATCTTACCTGAGCCCGACATGGGCTCCTTTTTAGCATGATCTCACTGGTAGTCATAATAAACTCATGGCTCGTGGTTTTTGGCATAGAAAATCCGCTCTTGCAGCCCCTGATCAGTTCCCATTGGCGAATGCGTCTTGCAAACGGTTTATAATAAACGTAAACTAATGGCCGTCGTGGTGTGCGGGGGGATACGCCCCTTTGTCGACAGGGCCGTCAATGCGCATGTACGCGGTGTTTCCAGATAGCATGCGTTGGTCCCAGACGTCCTTACTGTCAGGTGTGGTGTTTGTAAATTGCACGATCTTTGAATTGGTTGTGGTGCCGTTGAGGAATTTCAGGGTGTTGTTACCATATAAACCTTCTCGGATAGCCGATCGGTCGGAACCAAAGTTTTCCAAAAAGCTGTACAGGCCAGTAAGATATGTCGTGCGCTTATAAGCGCGCATTTGAGCAACCAAATTCCATTGTCTATCACTGGCTTTGCGGTAGTAGCCTGTGATGATGCTGTAATCAGAGTTCTTGTTGACCTGCATTGTGGTTCGGAAGTGCACTGGCTCGCCAGCCACCCATTGGGCATCCAGGTATGCTTGCTTCCCTGTACCTTCACCGCCGAAGTTGCCAGAGTGGACCCCAGACCCGGTCTTCAACACGTCCACCCGGCTGCCATTGCCATTGTCCCACACCGAGAACAGCACTCGGCGTTCTGTGCCAGTGTTGTGCTGCATCCCCATGTAGCCATAGGACCAGCCGTTGGCCATCCAGTAAGTGTGCTCGGGGTCAGAGCCCCGAGGCACAGTGATGGACGATGTCATTTCTATGATTTCGCTTGCTGGGGTGTTCCACCAACCGTGAACAGATACTGCTTGGCAGGAAGCTACACTGCCAAGGACGAGTAAACTGATAAGCGTGAAGCGCATTTTTTTTTTTTTCGATCAAGGAAAAAAGTGAAACAGGAAGAAAAAAAAACAATATGCTGTTGGAAGCTCTCTTTTTTTTTACTGTATGCGAGGTTAAATTGGCGCAATTTAACCTTAATTCGCAGAAACGGAATGAGGTGGCACACACTGTGGTGTACTAGTCAAAAAAAAGGGTCCTTTGCCAAAATGGTAGCAATCACAACCGGCACAATCTACGGCTCTTGTTAGGTCACCGTCATGCAGTTCGTGGTCGGAGCTGATTTTCCCAAGCAAAATGGGGAAGCCATCCATCCGGGCCATTCCTATCCCATGGCTCTAATCCACGCCAAACAAGCGTAAATTTCTAACCGCATGAACCTAGGCATAACTTGGCCGGTTCGTTTCCCGTCCAGACAAATCGAAGACGTGATTCTGCAGTGGTTAACCCCCTCGCAGTTCCGGCCAGAGATTTGGCCAGGTTCTGTATGCTGGCCTCCTCGTAGCTATGCATTGCCATGCCCGAAAGGCCTGTGCTTAACACATAGTTTGAAGAGAAATGACGAATGTAGGGGTTTGCGATGGTTTTTTTTATGTTGGATTTTTGACCGGATCGACTGAGTTCTCTTAATAGCGGCGGTTATATTCCCTGATTACCAGCTGCCCTGTGCCCTGTGTGCTCTGGTTAGGAATCGCAGTCGCTGCGGAAGTTGAATATGGCCTACGTACTTTTTTTTTTATTTAAAAAAAAAAAGCAAAGCAATAGTGCACAACACTTTTAACGGATTAAATCGATGTGAAATTTGGAGAGAATGCGCAAATCCATAATTGATGGCGATGCTGATAAAATTAGACCGATTGGTAAAGGCTTCCCAGCCAACTTTTGATCACTTTTGTTTACCGCCTCTGATTCTCTCCGACAGTGCGAAGTTGTTCCTGGTCATTTTACCCCAAATTTTGCATGCGAGTTCAAAATGGTGATAAACAAATATAATTAAAATTACACTCTCAGAAAGCGGTGGTGCATTGAATTTGCTCATTTTCGCTGCAATCCATTGGAATGCAGTCCTTCCCAGAGTGTATGCCAGGAAAAGATTCAGATGCTGTTGGATCATATTTTTGCGTCTATTTTTTTTTTTTTTTGCGTCATTTTGTTTTCGTGATCTAATTTCGTTAGCAAGGAGACCACATGCACAATGGAAACTTTATTCAGCCTCGATCAGCCCATAGTCAGTTATCCTCGTACAGAATCCTCCTTCATGGATGGATATGCCGACAAGCTGATCCGGCTACTGACTGGCTGAAGCCATCATGAAGTGCTATACACTACATGCTAGATAAATTAAATAAGTCCAAGCTCTAAGAAACGAGGAACATGCTCTGAAGCCAAGCTTATTTAGACTGGTGGTAGTGCTAAAATGAGCCAATATCAAATCATTGACACTTTGTTTGGAAAAAAAAATATGTCTGAATAAACAGCTACGGAACGATGTGCAACATTGAAAAAAAGTAGCAGACAAAAAAAAAGTAGCAGGCAGAACAAAAAAAAGAAAAAGAAAAAAGAGCCTCTCATTGACGCGTCGGGGTTGGTGCAGAAAGGGGGAGGTCGTCATCATCGTCGTCGTTGTCGCCAAAATCTTGGATGGTGATGCGTGACGTTTTGTGCATGGTTGACAGAGTATCACAAAGAAGATGTTTGACTTGAGATACCAGTGCCAACATCGTTCCAAACTTGCTGCTACGTTCGAACATCCACTTGGACATTGTCAAAGGCGGTGTCCACAAAGAACCAAACGCGACGAATCAAATCGGTTTCGGTTTGATCTTTCAGTGGCAGGTATCGGCTTTTGAACAAGCGTGCCACCACTTGCATGGATTGTGGGCCCAGTCCAGATCAAATTCTTCATCGAAGTCAAATGATCGCTTTCGCAATTGCTTCATCAATGCGTCCGCGGTCTCCTATTAAATATTTACCATTACATATACGAGACCAAGGAAGTTTAAAATGTCACTTACCAAGCCGATGAACGTGTAAAATGACAAGGCGGCACAAGCAGATTGTTGTAAAAGGGGTTTCTCCGTTATAGAAAACATGGTAAGTCTTCATATTGAAGTGCAAGCTCCATAGCTTCGTCCACACTTCGGTCACGCCTGTGTGAAAAAATATACGATTGCACCGGAGTCCTGAGTCCTCGAATAAACCGGTCTAGGGCTTCTTCCTCGCTGACGGTTCTAACGATGGTACGGATGTCTTGATATGCGTTAATATAAGCCTGCACCGATCCAGTTTGTCGCAACTTATGTAACTTGGTACGTAGGTACCAATCGTTGTTGCTGGGGATGAAGTAATCTTTGACAGCATATTTAAGTCCTTCCCAGCTTGAGGGTGCACCATCCTTCAACGTTTCTTGCGTATACATCCACCAATCCACAGCTTTATCTTGGAGGGATAAGATACCCCAATTAAAATGATCTTCAGGGGTGGCTTTGGTGATTCCAAAATACATTTCCATTGCTTGGATCCACCGTGTTACTTTCGCAGCGTCTCGTTCACCAGAGAACGAGTGGGTCATAGGCAGTTCGACGATCAATACCAGCACCGGCTTTAGCTTCCTTTCTCAAGGCCCTGTCTTGCGTGGTGACTAATTGTTGTGTTGCCATAGTCAAAGCAGACAGCTGTTGTTGGATATCATTCAATGATAGCGATTGTCCTTGCGTAGTAGAGTCTTCAGGGTTCATGTTATTGATCGGGTTGTTGAGTGGAAAGGACGTGCCAAGCTAAAGAAAAGGAACGAAAAAGGAAAGGGTGAAGAACCCAGGCGTTCGCCAGCGGCTGAAACTTCGGGGACCAGACGGCGTCGGTCATAATATAATTTCAACGAGTCCGCGTTGACAGGGCCTTCTAGACGTCGATTATCGCGACCAGTTAAACCGTAGGTACCATTGCCATACACTCGATATACCACATAGGGGCCAATCCATTTCCTATAGAACTTGTCATGATTTTGGTGGTATCGTTCGACCATGAGAACCAAATCCCCCACCGAAAAGGGCTTGCGGAAGTAGACTTGTTGATCGTACCGCACCTTCGCTTTATCCTTGTTTTCGTCTGACTTGGTACGGGCTTCTTGACGCAATTCAGCTAAGGTACCCAGCACATCCTTGACTCTTCGATCAACTTGATCTTGCAACGCACCTTCAACATAGTCTAAACGAGGAGAGGACCAAACTGCAGGGGACCGGAGGTTGAATCCAAATAGTAACATGGCGGGAGAATAACCAGTGGCAGAATTTACCATGGTTCGCATCGCAAGAAGGACGTCGGGAAGGCAGCTATCCCAATCCTGTTGAGCCTTGCGCTCGATTACCATTTTCGCCAAAGCATTCACCAGAGTCTGGTTTGCGCGCTCTACTAATCCATTGGTTTGTGGGCGGAAGGCTGTTGTGGAAAGGCGACGACACCCCAAACGTGACAGAAGGTGTTTGACGTAGATTGATTTAAAATTTGATCCCCTGTCGGTCAGCAAGTAACGCGGCACGCCGTAGTCTTGTATTATACACGTCAAGAGGAATTCACCGGTGGTAATTTCGTTTATGTTCGTCACAGCAGAGACCACAGGCCAGCGAGTGAGGTGATCAACAGCAACCAAGAGGTAAGCATTTCCTTTCCTTGATTTAGTAATCGGGCCCACCGCGTCCAATCCAACCAAGTAGAAGGGATGTTCAGGTGTGGCAATTGGTCTTGCAGGTTCCATTTTGAGATGACGTCTACGTGCCCTTACTTGACATATTTCACAACTTCTTACTAGTGTTTTGGTGAGTTCGTAAAGTTGATAGCCGTCGTAATATAACCGTAATCGTCGCCATGTATTCACCAGTCCTAGGTGTCCTTCCTCGTGAATTCGTTTGATGGTGGAAACAGCGTTACCAGCGTGGAGTACCTCTTGCGTAGGCTGATATTCTTTGTTTCTTCGAAATAGTCGTCCGTTGTGGCACACTAATCGCCTTGACCATGCCGCGACACGTCTTCGTTCCTTGCGAGTCGTACAACCAAGAGGGTAGGTGCCTTTCTCTAAGTAGTTGATAATAGCCAAGTATCTTGCAGGGTCCATAAAAAGGAAGGGAAAGGAAAGAAGAAGAAAAAAAGGTAGAAAAAAAATGAGGAAAGGTAGAAAAACAGTGCAAGGGAGAATGAGAGGGAACTATAATAAAAAGATAGAAGAGGAAAAAGGTAACAAAATTTAAAAGAAAAAGGGAAGATTCATGCAAAAAAAAAATAATTCTAATTGGGGGAAAAACATGTGGCTAATGCCAGTTTTTTTTTTTTTTTTTTTTTTTTTTTTCATTATCATTTCAAGTATGTCAGTAATGTGTGCGAGCAAGGTGGTAATGGATGGGCATGGGTGCTGGCAATTTCCTCCAATTCGTCGGTGGTGAACTTCTTTTTCCAAACGGGATCATCTGGTGCAATGATGAAGCCGTGGGCATGGCTAGCACAGCAGGTAACAAAACCAAACGTTAGTTTTTTTTTTTTTTTTTTTTTTTTGAATGTTTACTGTTCCCACTCGCACTCGATTCCCAATTGGAAGATTTGGTCCTCCACGACTTTGCCAGATGTTAACGTCCACATTCGAACTGGACGAGGATGTGTTAGTGGCGTTGGTGCTTCCACTGCTGGCTTTGATGGAATTGGCAGTGGATGCGACTGCAAGGTCGCCAGTTTTGGCTGCATTTGGACTTTCGTGCTCTGGGCAAGTTTTTGCAAAAAAACGACCAGAAAATTCACGGAACCGAAGTTACACTCAGCGTGGGATTGTCCAATAAAATCATTTTTCAGTTTTTGGATTCTTTTTTTTTCCAATTTCCTTCCCATTCACCTGGAACTTGTTGTCAATACTCGCTTGAGCTTGTACAGGAAGCGTAAAAGGCGATAGCTGAGCGTCTTGAAGGGTCATGGTTAAGCTTCAAATAGAACATGAAGCCAGACGTGTCATAGAGATGCACAATGAAATGACGCACAATGTCGCCAACTGCCAAGTCGACAAGGTTGTCAGGAAGATGCACATTGATAGGCAGAGCAGGGTTGTGACGGAACTGGCCATTAAATTCATCTAGCTCATCCCAGTTAATCATTGCTTCAGAAGGGGGAGATCATTGGCGGGTGGCACTGTTTCGGCAGCGGATGCAAGTGAGGTACCAGCATCTGCGTCCTCCAAAATGCTCTAAAGGTCGTTTACAATTGCAATCACTACAGCGAGCGATGGGCACTTGATCAGTTACTTGCAATAAAGCGTTCAATGAAGGCATTATACAGGCGCGTAACGTTGTGCGATGTCATGTTAAGAAATAGCGAAGAGAAAGAAAAGGTGATAAAAAAAGCAAGTTAGCTTTTCTCTGCCCCCCATTTTTTTTTGCCAAAAACAGATTATTGGACAATCCCAGGCTGAGTGTAACATTCTTATCCGTGAATTTTCTGAACCGTGGGGTACACGATTTGGTCGAGCCTGGAAATGTCCTGGCCTTGGATGTAATAGACCGCTATGGCGTGTTTGTTTTTGCTGACAAAATCCGCCAGATTTGCATCTGGAGTCGTTCGAAAGTAAGGTTCAAAAACTGAGAGATATTCTGGTGTTTAATATAAAATCAACATGTTTATTAAGACTTACTATCGTAAAAATCAGGTAGTGAGGTTGCCAGGCAACAAAATGGAGTCAGATGGAAAAGTTTGGTTCTTTGTGGGCACCGCATTTGACAATGTCCAAATGGTTCGAATATTTTGCCGATGCGCTTCATTTTTTTTTTTTTTGCAGGGGGGGGGGGAGCAAAGCCAGCAGTGCCCGACGCAATAGAGCACGCAGCATGATGTGCAATTCAAGAAAGAAACACGGTCATCGCGTGGATTCTGTGATCAAATTCGGTCAGGGCAAGGTCGGTTGTACCGAGGCGGGGAAAACCGACGCGGAGCTAGGCTGAAATACGATCTCCGCAGCCGACCGCTGTTCACTGCGCCTGGGGGTTGCCCTCCTTCACTTCAGATTAGCACCATCTTTTATCTCATTGCCAGTCTCGCTTGCAACTACTAGCTTGAGGCGAGGCAATAAAGAATTACTGTAAATACAAGCCCGAGCAAATGAGGAACATACGATAAGGCTGGCCTTGGAAAAGAGGCACCTAGCCCCAAAAGATGTGTCCTGGGCACCGCCAATGCTATCCTTCCACAGATTTCCGAAAAGAAATAGTTTTAATTAATTATTGATATAGATGGAATTATAATAATGCAATTATGGGATGATGATTGTCGGAGGCGGGCGTGATGAGTTTGGCCTTAGTCTTTCCTTGCCGATTCATTACCAGAGTCAGGGAGCTCAAGCTTCTCAATGTCAAAGGTGCCAGATTTCTGGAATTGTTCAATAACATGTTCTTGGATAGATAAAGCATCTAGCTTGATTTCATCACCGATAAACACCAAGTCGATCTAGACAGAAAAAGAGATGAGGATCAAACAGTGATCACATTTCCCCTTTTTCGCCACGCACTTCCTCAAGGGTCTTTCCCTTGGTCTCTGGGAACCAATAGTACACCACCGGGATAAAGGCAATGTTGAGAAAGCCAAAGAGAATGTAAGTGTAAAAACCAATAGACGAGAACAACCTGAATTTAAGAAAAAAACGAATGAGAGCCCTTGAACTTCCGCTTAAACTGGAGCCTGGCCTACACGGGGGTAATCTCGGCAACTACAAAGTTAAATAGCCAATTGCTTGCAGTAGAGAGAGAGTTGCCTAGCATAAATAGCCGTGTGAGAACGCACATTGATATCTTTTTCGATGGCGCTTACCCTTGGCACGCATAGCAGTAGAGAAGAGCTCAGCAGGATAAAGCCAAGCCATACTCAGCCAGGACGCACCGAACACAAAGTTGTAAAGCATGGTGAATGCTGCAGCGCCTCCCTGACCACCGGCAAGATGCCAGGTGCCTGCCTTGTAACCGTCACTGGCGGCTTGACTGCCGGCTAGCGCCATCAATGTCACTGCCTGCGCGACAAGACCCCAAAGCATAATTGGCCGGCGGCCAACTTTTTCCACAAAAAAAATTGGGACTAACGACCCAATCGCATACACCAGGGTGTCAACCCCACCAAACATCATAGCCATAGGTCTAGTAACAATTAAGGACATTGGCCATCTCATTGCTTTGCCGAGTCTGCTGTGTTACCTTGTAAATCCAGCATTTTCAAAGACCGTCGTCAAGTAATAGGTGGTGGCCTAAAATGATTTTTTTTTTAAAAAAAAAGGAGGTGTAGGTCAGTTAGAATTCTATTCTGCAATTTTCTCCATGCATACATTGATACCGGACAGCTGTTGAATGGCTTGGGACAACATGCCGAGGCAGACGCGGTAGCGGTTATTGTATTTGCCTTTGCTGAACAATTCTTGGTAGGATGAGATGCCGAGGCGGCGCTCCATGTTGATTCCCTGTTTGATTTCTTCATATTCGTCGACACAGCGAGGGTGCGTGGTGTCCTCATTGGTCCACAGGCGCGCAAGTACCATCTTAGCTTCTTCGTCCCGATCTTTTGACACAAGCCAGCGTGGTGTCTCAGGCAGAACCGTTGTGCCAGCCAACAGAGTCAGTGCAAAGACAATTTGGAAGGCAAGAGGGAACCGCCATGCAACCACACCACCGGCCCAGTAAAGCCCAAACTCAAGCCAGTAAGCTGCACATGATAAGTATAAAAATAAAGAGATGAGGATGGACCTACTCTGTCAATGATTGAGGCGCTAGGTTCTTACCAATAGACATGCCCACGACCAAAAGGGTACATTCGTAGCACACGCTGGCACCTCGCGACGTCGGAGGGGCAATTTCAGATTGATAGACAGGCACCGTTGCTGTGATCATACCATTACCAACACCTGTGATGATGCGTGACACAATAGCCATTGCCAAATCCACTTGGGCTGTTTGCAACACGGCCCCAATGATCAAAATGATAGACCCAATGCGAATGGTGTTTTTGCGTCCGATCCAATCGCTGACGGCACCTACCGACAGGGCCCCAAACATACAACCTTGAAAAAATAATTAAAGCCATGCCCTCCTATTTTTTTTTAATGCATTACCAATTTCATACAATGCCACCACGGCACCAATCACTGCGGGAGAAGGTTGACCCATCAATTCTAGCCAGTTTTCATTCGTGATAATGCCAGACATCACGCCCTGGTAAAGCATTGAAAAAGATCCAATTCAGCTGTGCCCTATCAAATCAAGAAGGGGAGGCTTACCTGATCATACCCAAATAGGAGGAACCCCACAGCTACCAATGTCGTGGATGCTCTGAACAAAGATTTCCCTTTCAACGGCATTATGTAATAAAAATAAAAGTAAAAAAAAAAAAAAAAAGGGAAGAAGAAACGAAAAAAAAAAAAATCAAGCGGGCTTTTCATTTCTCTTTTGGGCGTGACAGACTCGGGAGTCAAACTTTGTTTTCGTTGCACCCGATGATTTCATGTCTGGTGCATTTTTCTGCATGGCAAGAGTGTTCTATGGCAAAGGAGACGAATTTAACTCCACACCAATAGCGTGCTCATGTTTGGTCAAGCTATTCTCTAAACAGCAAAGGTCCTTGACGGAGTCTATCTCCGACTGGTACCTGGTTGATAAATCTTTTGCAGAATATCCAAAGGAAGTACCGAACCGACGAAAGCTTGTATCTCCATAGAGATGGAAAAAGTCACGGCCAGCTAACCACCACCAAGAAGGCATGGTAAACATGAGGAGGATTTTCAGCATGCTCGCCCGCCACGTCGATCAAACGATTTCTCTTTGTCATTCCAAATGGAAGTCATGCTTCAAGTCAATCAGTTACACAATCAATTGAAAAATGGTGCTATGAAATATGACCGTGTTTGCGCGAATTTAAAGTTTTTTCATTTATGTCTGCCGCCCTTGAAATGAAAACGGCCGATCATTGATGTCAGCGGCTCCGCCTTTGGTGGACCAGAGAGTCAGACACTGTAGAAGAAAATTCGCAAGTCATGTGCAATGCTTGAGCGGTAGAGCCATGTGAGCTTAGCGTTGATGCCTATTCAGAGCCATTGGGCAAGACAGAAACCATGAAACCATTTCGCTAGCGCCAGCGGGGCGTAAAAAGTAAGGAGTGCAAAAGCATGCCGAAGATTTGCCAATGTGTGGCCCATCATGTCAAAAAATGGTAATAATGAAGTGTGTTCTTGAAAGACAGAGTGATTATCAAATGCTGTAACATAAGCGAGGATCCGCGAAATCCTCTCTCTTTCTCTCTCTCTCTTTTTTTTAAGCTTGTCTAATTCTCAATCTAAATCGAGTTTTGTGAGCATTTTGCGTGACTGGGAGCTCCATAATTTGACGGGCTTAGAGCAAATGTAACAAAGTGGGTGAGGGCAACTTCATTTTACACAAAAGTCAACTGCATGCGATGATCGGCGATCAGCAACGCCATGGCAGCATCGAATTTTTAGAGGATATGCGTCGCTGCCTCTCTTTCTACTGCGTCACTCAGGTCATGGAGTAAAGTATTCAAAAATGGGAAACGTGGGCGTATCTCTTTTATTTTTTTTATATTTTTTTCTTGAAAGAAAGGCGTGCATCGGACCTTCGACGTGCAATGCTTTTCAACCAATTCCTTTATTGGTGAAAAAAAAAAACCATACCAAATCCTACGCTTTGATTGGAGGGAAATACAGCTTCATCTACAGCAATGACCACCCCAGCAATTATACTAAATGTGAACTACTTTGCATTGTTGGTATCCACCAGAATGTCTGAAGCCGTTCCAGATCGACCGACGCAAAAACGTGACCAGTAAGATATGTTTTGCGTCGCACATTAAAAAAAAGGGGGTGTGTGTGAAGGGGCTAGTGGTGAGAAAGAAAATGTCAACAGCTGTGCGGCCGTGTTCCTGGAGCCAGGAAGAAAGAAAAAATGCATTGTCGTAGTATGTTCTTAGAAAAAAAAAAAAAAAAAGCAATGACGGTGGACGATTTTTATCCATTCATTGAAAGACAGCAATCGTTGGGCAGGAGGAACGTGCATTGGAATGTGAACTGGCTGCCGCATATTTCGTTTTCCCTTTTGTTGGCCCAGAAACTTGTTACTTGAAAATCGTTGTCAAGATGCAACATATAATTGCGTCTTGAAACATGGGGGAGGGGATGCCATAAACCAGTTCCTGTCGAAGAAAAATAATGCAGCAGCCCTGATGATCGACCTTGCTTGTTCAAGAGCACAAAAATAAATAAGAAACGAACCAGAGCGTGGATTGTTGATTATAAAAACAACGCACAAGTGTGGAATGACAAAATGACCAATTCTCTTGCTCGTGGAATAACTGGCGCCAATGATTTGAGCAGCAAGCTTCCGAGGCAAGCTTCAAAGAGTCCATAAATTGGTCCATATTTTTCCTGCTTTCTTTTCCATTGCCTTTTTTCTTACATACTCTTCACAGCCCTACACAATGAAAGCTCTTATTTTAGTTGGCGGTAAACAAAAAAAAAAAAAAAAAGAAAATGGGCAGCCGACTCGGGAAAAGATCTTGGAGATGTTCTGACGGATTTGTTTTTCCACCCATGCTGCAGGTTTTGGAACTCGACTTCGCCCTTTGACTTTGACTTTGCCCAAACCTCTCGTTGAGTTTGGTAACCGGCCCATGATCCTTCATCAAATTGAACACCTTGCCAAGGCTGGTGTGACCGACATCGTTCTGGCTGTCAACTACCGGCCCGAAATCATGGTGGCCGCTCTGCGTGAATATGAAAAGGAGTATAACGTCAAGATCACTTTCTCGGTGGAAACAGAGCCCTTGGGCACCGCTGGTCCTCTTGCCTTGGCCCGTGAGATCTTGGCAAAGGATGAATCGCCTTTCTTTGTGCTCAACAGCGACATCATCTGTGATTATCCCTTTGAGCAGCTCCGTGACTTCCACCTGGCCCATGGCAATGAAGGTACCATTGTCGTGACCAAGGTCGATGACCCATCCAAATACGGTGTTATTGTCAACCACCCAGGGCACCCCTCTCGAATTGATCGCTTTGTCGAAAAGCCCAAAGAATTCATCAGCAACAAAATCAATGCCGGTATTTATATTCTCAACCCCGCCGTGTTGGATCGCATTGAGGTAGGTCTTTTTTTTTTTTTTAGATTTTTTATTTTGTATTGACATGCCTGTGTTTTCTTCTTACAATTGGCTACAGTTGAAGCCAACGTCCATCGAAAAGGAAGTGTTCCCGTTTGTGGCTCAGGATGGTCAACTGCATACGTTTGAACTAGATGGTTTCTGGATGGACGTGGGTCAACCCAAGGATTTCCTGACCGGCACCTGTCTTTACTTGAACCACCTGGCCAAGACTAAGCCTCATGAACTGGCTGACAGCCAAAAAGATACCTATGTGCACCAAGGCAACGTCATGGTCCACCCCACCGCCAAGATCGGTCGCGACTGTCGAATCGGCCCCAACGTTGTGGTCGGTCCCAATGTGGAAATCGGCGACGGTGTGCGATTACAACGCTGTGTCCTCTTGGAAGGCGTCAAAGTCAAGGACTTTGCTTGGGTACATTCCAGCATTGTAGGCTGGCACTCAACTGTTGGTCGCTGGTCGCGCCTGGATGGTTGCTCTGTCTTGGGCGATGATGTCACCATCCACGATGAAGTGTCTGTCAACGGTGGCTCCATCTTGCCTCACAAGTCGATTTCGACCAACATCACAGAGCCTACCATTATCATGTAATCACACCGTACCCTGATCGTTTCTCATCTCCCTTCTCTCCAACCCTTTTTTAAAATCGGCTCTGCTCTGACCAGGCCAATTTTACTAATTTTTAAAAACGCAATAAAAACGCATGTTTGCCGTAAAAAAATTGGGTAAACAATAATAGAAGAGCTGTCTGTACCCTTTTTCAATCACAATCAATAGCACTGAGGTTACTTGCAGTTTTTAGATTGCCCTGGATGTCGCAAGCAAGAAGTCAGTGGCCTTTCAGAAAAAGTGCAAAAGCCAAGATCAAAACTCAGCACCTGGCGGCAGCCATTTTGGAGAGCTGTCTTTTTCCTTTCTTCCTGAAAGATCTCTCTCGTTGTGGCAAATGTAATAGATGAAGCAACCATACCATGCTTACAACTAATGGCATTTTTTTTTTTTTACATTGCACTGTTAGGGCTGATTTTTGGGTGTCACAGCAAAAACATTGGTGCAAATATTGTAAAAAGTTTGTCTACAACAACAAAATCGTAAGCCGCCAAAAGAACGATCGCTTTGGGTATTGACCATAGGATTCCATAGTCCATAGAGCGGCATGAAAATGGGCCTCAGCATAAGCAAAATATTCAACGATACCTGAGTGATGTGTACAAGCGAGGCAAGCAGGAAAAGAAGGAAGCCGAGAGTGTGCGGCGTGAACTGCAGCGCATTGAAAAGGTATGATGGATGATATGAGATCAACACATTGCTAACGCTCTCATGGTTTGGTTGACGGTGGATCATAGGCTGCACACTTATCTATGGCAAAAGGCGGCTCCAGCGGTATCCCTGCCTCCATCACTGGACCTGCATCAGCAGCAGCAATAACGACTGCCGCTCCACAAGCCAGCAAAGCCGCCAGCTCTCGGCCAGCCCAACCTCGAGCCTATATACCACCTCCTCCATCACTAGAAATGCTAAAAAGCAGCGGTCCTAAGCGTGAGGGCCGCGACGAATGGGCTATGCCAAAAGAACAGCCCAAGGAAGAAAAGGTTGGAAACGATGATGCTCTGGTCGGTCAATGGCAAGTCGTAGCCACGCCTACAAAACCTACCGCCGACAAGCCGCGCTCTGGTTCCAAATCTACAGCCAAGGCCGACCCGGCTGCTTCATCCACGATGCCGCACGATGAAAAACTAAACGACGACGACGAAGATCAGCAGGAAGACCTGACGCAGTTCAAAATCAAAGAAAAAGAGTTCCCCACAGATGCACTCACTCTGGATGACGCCACAGCCGATATTGGGGCCACCCTGTTCAAAAAACGAAAGCTTGGTGACAAGGCAGCGTCTCGAAAGAAAATGAATATCAGAAAAAAGGAATAAACCCTTATTTTTTTTTTTTTTTTACGAGTTTGTTGGCAGTCACTTTTTTTTTTTTTGATGAGTAATGAATGACGCGGAAAGAAGGGACATCCAGACGGCCAGACCGTTTTTTCGGGTCGTAGTTCATCCGTCTCTCGGGGCTACCCATGCACGGACAGGAATCGATTGACCGCAACTTTCAAAGACAATGCAAAAGGACGGGTTTCGGCAGCACCGTGTCGGAGGCGAATAATGGCTCTGCTTTCGCAAGGGGTCGACAGCAAATGTTGTTGAGGAAGATGAGATGTCAAAGCGGTGTTTGAAACGGGGGAGCTAAATTTTTTTGTTTTCAAAAGCGTCATTTTTGTCCAGTCTGGCGCGTTTCCCTTTTCTTTTCTCTTTAAACTAAAACAGACTAAAATGCGCTTCCTAAGCTCTTCCATCACTGGTGCCGTCCGTGCTTCTACCAATACCTCTCGTCTCATGACCAACGTAAGTGATGTAGCTTGCCTATTTTTTTTTTGGACTTGAATCTCACCTGGCTTATCATGACGTGGGTAGGTTGCTCGTCCTTCGCTCCGTAACTACAGTACAGAAACAAAGAAAAGTGGTGGTAATGGCCTCGTATTAGGCGCCTTAGCTGCTGCTGGTCTTGCTGGTGGGATCTACTACAACCAAAGCTCGGCTAAGCATGCTGCTGCTTCAAGTGAGCCTCCCAAGGCAGCCTTTGACGCCGCTCAATTCAAACCTTTCACTGTAAGTTGCAAGGAGGAAGAGAAGACGGTAACGGAAAACATCGAGACTGACGTCTTTATTATTTTATAAATTAGCTGGAAAAAGTGGAAGAAATCACACATGACACCAGCCTCTTCCGTTTCAAGTTGGACAGTGCCGACCACGTCTCTGGTTTGCACGCTGCTTCCTGTGTGATTACCCGTTACCCCATCACCAAGAAGGACGGCACTCCTGGCTTTGTCATCCGCCCCTACACCCCCACTTCCACCGAAGAAGTAAGCTTCTCCCTCTCAACGGAACTCCCAGAAAAAAGCTGACCACTTTTTTTAATGGACATCTAGACCAAGGGCTACGTTGATTTTATTGTCAAGGTGTACCCTGACGGCAAGATGAGCAAGCATATCCACAACCTGAAGGTGGGTGAAACCTTGGACATCAAGGGCCCTATTCCCAAGTACAACTGGGACGAAAAGCCTGTGCAACATGTTGGTATGATTGCTGGTGGCACTGGTATCACTCCCATGGTAAAAACTCGGAAGCAGCGAAAAGTATAATAACCGGGAAACTGACCATTTTTTTTTTTTTTTTCGTTTGTACCTGGCAGCTCCAAGTGATCCGTCGTGTGTTTGATCCTATTTCCAAGAATGACAACACCAAGGTGACGCTGATCTTCGGTAACCGTACTGAAGACGATATCATTCTTAAGAAGGAATTGGATGGCTATGCCAAGGCTTTCCCCGACCGTTTCCGCGTGATCTACGCATTGGACAAGGCTCCCGAAAACTGGGATGGCATCAAGGGTTATGTTACCAAGGAAGATATCCAAAAGAACTTGCCCGGCCCCGAAACACCCTCTTCCATGATCTTTGTCTGTGGCCCCGATCCTCTCTTGGTGACTTATGCCGGCCCCAAGACCAAGGACAAGCAACAAGGCGAAGTTGCCGGTATCCTCAAGGAATTGGGCTACGACTCTTCCAACGTGTACAAGTTCTAATCAAAACAGCATGGTATCCCCCCCCCCCTCTCTCGACGCATTTTTTCATTTTGCATGAGATTAAAAAAAAAGCGTCCAGATTTTTTTTTCTTTATTCAGCTTTGGGAAAGAGGAAGTAGTCAAAAGGAAGCAGAGGCATGAGAGACAAGGAGTCAATGGTTGCTATACATTGTATGCTTCTGGGTCTTCATGGCAAGCTTGGGAGGAAGACTGAAGAGAGGGCGTTTCTTCAGTGGGGTTTTCGCAAAGGTTGCGGGCGAGGGCGAAGCAGAGAGCTGAGGAGGAGGCGTGGGCGTGGTGATGGCCGTTTGCGGTGAGGATCGCATGGCATAAGGAGGGGAAGCAGACGACGATGACGATGGCGAAAGGGCGATATGAGGTGGCAGGTGGGACACGGGTGACAATGGCCTTTGGTCCGGCTGGTAGCCTACATCCAGGGAAATAGTGATCAGCTTCTTGCTGAGGTAGCTATAGTCATTCTTGATCAAGGAAATGACAGGATCCAGCTGGACAAAGTAAAGAGGCTGGAGAAGGAAATGCTGCTTTTCTTGCTCGCGCTGTTCAGCCAGGGCAGCCGCTTTGCGTTTTTTGTCTGGGCCGTGGGTTTGGGAATAATGCGGCGAGGCACAGATCATTTTGGACAGCGGCAGCCACAGACGTTCCTTTTCCTTGTTGGTGACTGGGCGACGACGCAAGTGAGGATATCGATGCCAGAGCAGATGGATGGGCAAGTTCAGCAACCGACTGACCTGCAGATCAAGTACATACAATGCTGATTCCTGCTGTACGACAGGCGGTGGTGAAGAGGAGGTGGAGGAGGAGGAGGGCGAAGAACAAGTGGCGTAGTGACGGTGGTGGTGATAGGGCAGCGCATCGCTAGGCCCGTCCAGCTGGACGGTGTAGAGCGGCAGGTAGCGCATGGCCACGGTCAGATCGGGTGTCGCTTGGTTGACAGGTGAGATGGGAGAGGTAGCCATGGGCGAGGAATTTGCCGAGGAGGCAGAAGAAGGTGGCTGGGCGTGAAGGATATGGGCGGGCCCGGCGGAAAGGGACGATGTGGACGTCATGGGCGGGGATTGCAATCGCTCTTGCTTGATGATAGGGTCGGCCAAGGACGAGGGAATAGGTGTTCGAGGGATGTCAAACACATGGCGCATGGAGGCAGAGGAGAGCGGGGTGGAAGAGGACGTGTGTTGGGTGGCTGGGTGGTAAGGGGGGTCAATATACAAAGGCATCGAGGGAGGAGGGCGTGTATGCCGTGGAGGTGGTTGCTGGTAAGGAGTAGCGGCATGGGCTGCAGGTGGTTCGTGTTGCTGCCGTTCATACAAGGACGGGGCTGAATATGAGTTGCGAGTAGTGGACAAGTGCACTGGTTGCGATTCTGTCAGCATGTGGATATCCATCGGGTTCATGGTTCTTCGCTGCACGGGAGGATCCGTGTCCATGGGCTGACAAGCTTCGTTCAGTTCCTGTTTCGAAATCGCCTCTGCCTTGATACAGGTTTCAGGCGGTTGCGACAAGTCTTCGGTCACCGTCAGTCGTCGTTTCTTGGCAATGGGCGGTGAAGGAGCTACCGGAGACAGAGAGAGAGAGAGTGTGTGTGTGAGTCTACTATATATGTGTATGTATATAATAAAAAAAAAGACTCTTTCATTTTACCTTGGAGAGCGGCATTGACTTGGACAAGCTCTTCCTTTTTGATCTTGATCCATTGCTGTTTTTCCAGAGCTTGCTTGATGAGGTGAGTGATGTCGACTGACTCGGACGCATCGGCGAGGGCCAGGCAGGATTGGTCGTCTTTGTTGCACAGATGAGGATTGGCACCGGCATCCAGCAGGAGAGCAACAACGTCTGGGTGTGCATTATCGATGGCATCATGCAAGGGAGTGTCAAGGTCCATGCCTTTGGCGTCAATGTTAGCACCATTGTCGAGCAAGAGACGCACAACATTGACATGGCCACGCAAGGAAGCTTCGTGGAGAGGTGAATAGCCGGCGTGGTCGGTGATGTTGGGGTTGGCGCCAGCTTGCAGCAGATCGTTCACGACCTCAGCATCGCCCCGGATGGCCCAGCGGTGCAAGTGTGTTCGGCCGCATGTGTCTTTTTTCTCAAGATCCAATTTGGCTACGTTCAATTTCTTCGGTTTGGCGTCGTTGGCAGTCGCTTCAACAGAGCATTCACGGGAAGACGTTGCTGGGCTCGCAGGCGAAGATTTACGGCTGGACAAGCGCTGCTTCTTTTTGGTGGGCTTGGAAGCGAAAGGTGACGGTAGAGATTTGGGCTCGCTGGACGGTGAGGTTGGACGAGAGGTGCGGGAAGGCGCAGGTTGTGGGGTTGACTTGGTACCTTCGTTACCAGCAAAGGTGTCGGCCATGGTGCACTTTTTCAACGTATGGGGTGGGTCGAGGTCCATGTCATCACGACAGTCATCCGGGGGCTGGGCCGATGAGTGTCGGACATTGCGGCGGGAAGACGTACGAGGGGTGGAGGGGGAGGAGATGGTAGAGCGACGAGAGACTGGCTGATGTTGCTGCTGCTGTTGTTCCAGAGCAGCAAAGGACCGCATGATGGCCTGGATCTTGCGCTCCTCCCGGGACAGCGTCTTTTGGCGACTAGACGTGGACGAGGGGTCGGTGGGTTTGAAGGTGGTAGACGGCAAGGCTGAAGTGGAAGGGGCGGTAGATTTGGCAGCAGAAGAGGAGGAAGCGATCTGCCGCTGTTTACGCAAGGTGGTGAACGTTGCTTCGTCGATGGCGTCACTGGTGGCGCGTTGTTTGCGTTCGTCGTCGATTCGGGCAGCAAGGTCGCGGCGGATGGTGGGGTCGCTGGTGACGTCGTATGGGGACTTTTCATCGTGACTGTGTGCGTGGATGTCGGCTCCTTGCTCCAGCAAAAAATGGACAATGTCGAGATGCCCTGCGCGGCAGGCGTGATGCAAGACGGTGAAACCTTGGCAGTCGGCATGGTTGACAATGGCACCGCGATCGACCAAAAGCCGGACGACTCGCAGATGGCCGTTTTGAGCAGCATCGTGTAGCGGGGTGCGTTTGTTTCGGTCCTCCGGGTTGGAATTGACCCCTTGGTCGAGCAGCTGGACGATGGCGCCGATCTGATCGTCAGCGGAAGCGCAGAGCTCGTGTAGGGATGTGCGCTTGGTGGCTGGGTCGAGAGCCATGCGGCGATCGAGCTCGCATTGCTTATGCTGAATGATGTGTTCGCAGTCGTCATTGTCGCACACGTCCAAGGGCTGCTCATGGTCGCCGTTGAGGGCGTAGACGTCGGCACCGTGATCGACCAGCAGTTGGACCATGTCTGCAAATCCATTGGAGCAGGCGTCATGGAGGGGGGTATCATCGCCATAGCCACGTACGTTGACTTTGGCGCCATGTTCGATCAGGAGCTTGGCGACAGCCACCTGGCCCTTGAGGGCAGCTTCATGCAAGGGCGCCCAGCCAGCGTGATCCTTGAAGTTGACGTCAGCACCAAAATCGATCATTTGTTTCACCTTGTCAAGCTGGCCAGAGCCAGTATAAGCAAAGAGTTTGGTGCGGCCAGCCTTGTCGGTGCGATGGGGGTCCAGGGAAGGCGGTGGTCGACGTTGGGAGGGTGAGGAGGAAGGCGTTTTAGGATGACCGACTTGTTTAGTCAGGTCGGCAGGCGTAGCTGGTGTAGCAGGGCGAGAGGTGGTGAAGGATGGCCCTGGTGGCTCAGCAGGCTCCTGCCTTGATTGGTCATCGAGGTCGTCGTCATCTTCGATGGGTTTTCTTGGTCTTCCTCTTCCACGTCGTCGTTTGCTCGCAGACGGCTGTGGGCCATGGTCGTCTGTATCCTCTTCATCGGTAAAATGCGAATCACCTTTGCCATCTTGCGACGGTCGATGTTCCACGGTCGAGCGATCTTGTTTCAGCCGTTCATGGTAACGGGCTAATTCATCGTCAGCGTCATCCGACAGAGACATTGTTCTGGTATGGGAAGGCGAATTGGCATTGTGAGGTGACTCTGTACTAGTCAGGCGGTTGTCTTCCAGTTGAGTTGAATAGGGTATAGGTGGTGGCAATGGCATAAACACTAAACATGACAATGTCATAACGTGGTAAGAAAACTGACACGTCGGGTAGTCAAGAGCGTACCTGGTGGATGATATAGATGTTCAACAATTGGGTAGTGGCAAGTGTTCGCAATGAGAAGAAAGGTTCGAAAAAAATAAAAAAGGATGATCCCAAGACAAGGAAAAGGGGAAAAGGTTGGATGTGTGATTGGGGAAGGGGGAGGGGAATCTAGCAAAAATAAAGTTGAGTATGAACATCATACTGCTTTCATGAAAGGAGGTTTACCTAGTTTGATAGATGGGGTGGGTACACGGATAGACTGCCGAGATGCTGATGATGCTAATAGGGGGGCAAGTTGAGAATAAAGAAGAAAACAAAGAAAGCGAGTGAGAATTACCCAGGCTACTTTTTTTATTTTTATGTTTTTTTTGTGTTTATTTTTCTTTTTCTATTTTAAATGGTGACTTACAAGATCAAACGATATTTTTTTATTGCTTTTATGGTATTTTTGAGAGAGGAATAGGATGAAAATGATTAAGAAGAAAGGGAATAAAATGCAAGCGATAAGGATGAAAGGGTGAAAAAGAAAACTATGGAAAAAATAGAACTTGTCGGCCAAGGAACGTTCTTCAGCACCTTTTTGTTCATTGCAGTTTCTTCACCAATCAGGATGAAAGGCAGCCGGCCTTCCAGCTTTGCATGGAAAGTTGTTCATCGAGTCATGTGACCTTTTTCCTTTTGACAGCAACACTCTTCTATGTATTGTGATGATTGGCTCAAGGGGCTTCTTCAAACACCAGCAACTGACCACAGGGCGCAAAGAAAAAACGATCATCTTTTTTTTATTGCTTCGCCATGCCAATGTCAAGAAAGAGGATGGGACAGTGAGGTTGAGTGGGGGAGGGGCTAGAACATTAACAATAAAATCGTTTTGGGGACCAATCTTCTTACTTGAGTGTGGACCTATTCGTCAATGGATCAGGTTGGAATCTAAAAAAAAAAATATTAATTAATGGCTAAATTTGGAGTGAGGATGAGGAGTCGATTCAGGGGTAGGTGTGCTTCTTTTTCAAGATGACTTCTTAGTATGAAACACCCGAAGCGTCATGGCCGTTTGAGTCGATGACGATCGGGTTGCACTGGTTTTAAAAGTCCACGTTTTTAGCCAGGGACGTATAGTCTCGGGCCGAAGATGCTTCATGCCAGATTGCTCATCGTGTTGGTAAGTTGTGCTCTGACACTTGGAGCCAACAAAAAGAAGGTGCTAGATTTCATCAAAGGATACTCCAACCAAGCCATTGGAGGTCTTGCCCTAAAAAAATGGCAGCAGTAGCCATGGCCTTTATTTCACCATTTGATCTTTGCAGGAAAAAATTCGGCAATGAGGTCTTCGTAATATGGACGGAGAGCCTGTACGTCGGGCACTTTTTCATCCTTGGAGTAAAGATCGTACTGGTTAAAAACCTTGACCCAATGCATCATGGTGTGGTCGTGGTCGTTCATCAGCCATTCATAAGCCCCAGCGGTGTGACAGGAATAAAAAGAATGGAAGCGAATCACGTAAGATGCCTCCTCTGGAAGATAGTCCTTGACGATGTGATACAAGTACTCGTCATGACCAAAGGACATGTGCACCTCGTCAAGACCTGCTCCCAACCGGGATTTAAAAAAGTGAGCGGCTAACTTTCCTCGTGTTTTTCGCTCCCACATACGTACCACAATGAGGGTTATAAATCCCATGCTTCGACTGATAAGCAGATACTTGTGAATCTGGGTTGGTTTGAAAATAATCCCAGTATACCACCTTGTCGGAAAATGCGCAGCCCACAGGGAAAGTGTCGCCAACAACAGTCCACTAGGGAAAAAAACCCCTCCCAAGATGATTAAGCTCGTCGGGGAAGGGACAAGGTCTTACCTGAGGCTCACCCATGACTGAGAGTAGCTTGCCGAGGTCATGTATCAGAGCGGTCAAGATCAGCCATCGAGGCTGGTCATCCTTACGAGCGGCCTCGGCAGATTGCATGGCATGCATGATTTGTGACAGGTGAGTGTCAGGGTCGGAGTCGTCGACAAAGCTATCGAGGATTTCAAGCACTTGCCAGACACTCATGTCTTTCTGGGGTCGATCCCGACGGCAGTATTTTTTTTTCTGCGCCAGGACATGGGCTACTGTTTGCTTTTCGTGGTTTTCCCTGTACAAAGCAGAGACGTTGTCGTTGGCGTGGTCATAGTCACGAAACGTTTCAGCCGGTTTTTTGGACTGCCGCCATGTCACCAGCCCGCCTGCTGAATTTGTTGTTTGTTCAGCAATCAAAGGCACGAGATCTTGAAAATTGCGCATCACACTTTTTTTGAATTTTTCAGGAGGGAAAATCAAAAGAAAGAGGGAAAAAAAAAAAGAGTGGGAATTTTTTATCTTTTTAAAGCATGTTGCTTCACGCTTCAGCTTGCAATTAATCCCAAATTGCAACGTCTCATTTTTGCCAGCTCAAATGTTGCACTTGCAAGTGGGTGAAATTGGGAAAAATAAAGGGGGAGCCAATGGTAGGTCCAATGCTTTGCGGCAGAGCGGTAGAAATTGCTTCCGAGCTAGAAGTGCAACAAAAAAAAAAAAAAAAAAAAAAAAAGGCTCTTCTTTTCTTGGCTTTTTCATCATGGACGACACCGAAAAAAAGTCAAAGCGACCTGAAGGTATTGTCACTCGGTTGGAAAGGTTACGATGGACTTGTATTTAACCAGCTTATGCGGCTGCCTTCTTCCACAGATGGCCCTTTTCGCCAGCAACGATTACCGGCTTGGCAACCCGTTTTGATTCCACGAACAACCCTACCGACCTTGTTTATCTTTGGTATATTGTTTTGTCCCATTGGCGGCCTGCTGTACTGGAACAGTGGCAAGGTAACTGCTACGATTCGCCTGTTCTTGTAAAACCGACTCATTTTCTAAAATGTCGCAGGTAAATGAAATCTTGATCAACTACAGCCACTGTGCACAATATACCGATCCCGTCTATCTTGCATCCAATCTTTACACATACAACTTTGGCAATGATGATAATCTCACTTCTATGGAACCTCCAGCTTTCCACATTCAAAACAGCACGCAGTTTATCGATCCTACCTGGGCCAACCCAAACAACCTCACGATTCCCCAGTGCGTTATCGATTTTACTGTGCCTTCGACCATGACCGGGCCAATCTACATGTACTATCGACTGACAAACTTTTATCAGAATCATCGCTTATACGTCAAAAACTACGATCCTGACCAGCTGCAGGGAAAACCAGCTTCCGGCACCACTTATGACAACAACTGCAACCCTCTGGCCAACAACGGTCAAGGGCAATATATTTATCCCTGTGGGTTGATTGCTAACTCCATGTTCAACGGTGAGGCATCTCTGGCAGGCCAATGAATAGACCCTGTTGGTATTCATCCCATATTTCTTTATCTTTGCCTGTTAGACACTGCTTCCAACTTCACTTCTTTGGCCGATGGCAGCCATTACAATTTCAGCACGTCGAACGTTGCCTGGCCAACCGACAAGCAAAAGTATGGCATGACACAGTACAGCATCAGCCAAATCGCCCCACCTCCCAACTGGTCCTTGCGTTATCCCAACGGCGCCTATACCGCGCAGTATCCTCCTCCTGATCTCTCAACCATGGAGCGCTTCATGGTGTGGATGCATGTCTCTGCTTTACCTGATTTTAGAAAACTATGGGCAAGGAATGACCAAGACGATCTGCAAGCTGGACGGTGGCGTGTAGCCATTGATATGAGCAAGTGCAAAAAATAGGTTGCACATGGAGGATCATGGCCGTCAACTGTTTTTTTTTTTTCCATTCTAGATTTTGATACGCTCTCCTATGAAGGTTCCAAATGGCTGGTACTGTCAACCACGACACCTTTGGGCGGCAGAAACCCATACCTTGGCATTGCCTATTTAGCCATCGGGGCTCTATGTTTGCTATTGGGTTTCATCTTTACTGTACGACATTTAGTCAAGCCAAGGTAAAAAAAAGATGCAAGGAGGTGTCCAGTCCCTGAACTTTATTTTTTTATTGTAGAAAACTTGGTGATGAAAACTATCTCTCTTGGAACCAACCTGGTGGCGGTTTACCTAAAAACAAACGGGCCGAACATTTGCACAATGAATAGACTCTTCTCGCAGTAATTTTCGCATCCTCTAAATTATACACATCTTCAGCATCATCTATTGAACTCCTTATTTGTGACAGGGTGTACTGTTTCGAAAAGAAAAAACAAATAAATGCACATCCCTTTTGACATGATCCTCCCTCCTTCATTTGCCTCCTTTCTTTTTCTTTCCTTCCTCATCTTTTCATTTCATATGGTTTCAAGCCTGTCTCTAGCTTGGTTAGCGTCGAGCTTGACCTTGTGCCTTGGTGCGCAATCCTATTGTGAACGAGGCTACCGTCCTCTCCCAGCTGTAGATGGCCAGCTTGATCTTTCTAGATTGAATAAGTAAGGTGATGACCCCCCTGAGATTTCCTGTCGTTGACTGGTCGATATTCAGGAAAATAGAGCTTGTCCAGGAATCAAATACACACCCAGGCAAGACGTCAAATCAATGGCAAATTAACATTTGTGACACGTTGCCGGCACAAACAAATGAAAATGACTGCGAAACTGGCACGGTAAATGTCAGCTCTCAGCTGTTTTACTTTTTGCCACTCACCGATGATCTCATAGTATATCTGCCATCGCGTTGTCTATCGTAAAGGCACTGAAGACTATGTAGCCACTGTACAGAGCATTGCTGGCGAGTTTAAAGAGTACGTGAAGGTCCAAATGAGTTGGTAACTCACTTTTTTTTTTTTTTTTGTTGGCAGTTCTGGCTTGAAGTCTGAATTTAGAGCGATTGAAAACTACGATGATTTGTCAAGAGGTGAGTGGGTCGGTTGGTAAAATGACCAAGGCATTGACACTAGTGAATTTTGAAATGGGATAGCTGGTACGCAATTTTCATTGACTTTGAATGGTGGTCAAAACGAGGCAGGGCAAGCTCAGTCAGCTTCCATAGCATTGGAATGTGATCCGTCACAGGACAGAAATGTAAGAGAGATAGAAGGTTCCAGAGTTTGGGGACAACCCTTTTTTTATTTTTTTGACCCGAGGTAGGCAGAGCCATCTGAGCCTTCCTTCATATCCTATCAAAACAATGTTCTGAGTCTGCACTGGCGGACGGTGTTTGCCTGTGGGTTCCAACCAAATCAGGCCCCACCCAAAAATGGAAATGAATCGTCACCTTCCTCAAGTGTCGTCACTCAGCTTGTCAAAATGTAGGACAAATCAAAAAAAACTGTTTTGACTCATTCCCATTTTTCCCAAAGGACCTTTTACTTTGGCTTGATCTATTTCATTGGTGGAGCCGTTTACAACCGTATAGTTTACAATGCCCGAGGCCAAGACTTGATCATTCACCGAGGTTTGCAACAAAAAAAAAAAAAATAAAAAATGCCACGTGGCTAACCATGGTTGATAGACTTCTGGCTGGACTTGCCATTTGTCATCAAGGTAAGAGTTCATGATACAACATCTCCATGCTCAGCAATACGCCTTTTGTAGGATACAATGTCGAGAATCATGGATACCATCCTCAGCAGGCGACGAGGTGGAAGCGGTGGCTATGTGGCAGTCTAATTTTATCTCATCTCTCTCGGCAGACCCTTCATTCTTGCATTAAAATAAAAAAAAGCACTTTTTTATTTCAAAAATAGTAAAGAGAGGGGAGATCAATGATGAAAAAGATAGATTGGACTATGAGACAGTGACAAAGCGTTCTTTGCATCGACGGAAGGTAGCATAGATGCTGCACTTTGTTTCATGTTGACGCTGTTGTTGTTCTTGCTGTTGCTGCAAGACATATTGTTCGACGCATTGATGAACAAGGGCGCAAACATAATCCTTCATGTAGCGGTGGGCAGCACAGACAGGGTTACGCAGATACCGGATGGCACAGTAATGGCTGGGGTTACCGTCGGCACGGTCATCTTCCTCGGGAACGGGGGCATCCAGGAACTGGTCGTCGTCTTCGTCGTCGGTGTAGTAGTCGATGGCTTTGGTGGTACTGTCAATGGTGGTCATGGCTGCTTGCAGTGAGGGTTCTAGCAGCTCCCACACTTTGAACATTTCCTTGTCGGAGGTGGTAGGTACAGTTTGGGTGCTGAAGTTTAGGCGCAAGAGGTCGTCTGTAGACAAGGTCATGGTGTGGCCAACGACAATAGACATGAGAGCAGGAGCAAGCAGAGGGTAGCGCTGGAATACTTCCATGACATTGGGGGCCAAATTGGTGTCCATGGATTTGTTGGACAGCGGCAGAGACAAGTCGGGGAAGAGGGCATGGGAAAGGAACATGTTGAAAGCGGGTGGCCAGGAAGCATCCATCACCAAGGGTGAAGACTCCATAAGCATCAATTCGTTGGGTGAAGAGTCGCCCGAGGAGGATGAGGAAGAAGTGGTGAACAGGTCGTCTATAGGCATCAGGCCTGTGGTGGCGGAAGCGATGGCTGTAGGGGGAGTGGTGGCGGTCAGAGCATCCGCTAATGGTGGGGTTGTCATGGCTGGATTGAGAGGCATGGGTCGCACACCCTGCTCATACAAAACGAGATCCAGGCGTAATTGCTGGTTGATATCACGAAGTTGATCCATTTCATTACGCATCGTTGCTAATTCAGACCTCAGTTTTTCATTCTCTTGTTTTTGATCATCGAGTTGTTCTTCGATGGATTCGATGTATTCTATAACCAGGGGGAAAAGGAATGTATAAATTACTCGTGGTACAAAACCCAACCCCAAGACCAACATTTTTTTTTCCCATTCAGCCTTCTTTTTTTGGATGGTCTCGCTCGCTCTATCTCCACGTTTTTTTCTTTTTTTTGATTTACCTTTTCTTCGGTTACGGAAATTCCTGGCCGATATTTTGTTGCGAAGTTGCCGTCTTTCTTTTGGTGACATGGACTTCAGCTGATGTTCGGGTATATGGTCTGTCATTGTGGGGCGGAAGTCGAGCTTCCCAGAGAAGGCCTCGTTGCTGTGTGGTTTTGATAGTTTCTTGGCAGTCGACGGCGGGTGTTCACTGCGTCTGTCAAGTTTCAAGGATGGCGTTGGGAAGCCACTGGTCATGGGAGTCTCCAGATCGAATAGTAACGGATTGCTTGTTACTTCCTCAGGGCAAGTTTCCAACTGTAAAATCCAATCAATCGTGGACATGTTTTCGTTATTCATTTTAAGACACACAAAAAAAAAAAAAAGTTGGAAAGAAAGAAGGAGAGAAAAAGAATGGGACGGGCCCATAAAAAGGCAAAAAGGTGGCCGGCAATGATTACCCAGCCAATCACATTGATTTTCTATTTTCACCCAAAATCCAAAATAATAAAAAATCCTCGCCACTGGATCACAGATGGCTCGAGAATGCTAGCGGCAACGAAAAATGCCCTGAACACTGCCAAGCTCTTGCGGATGTGGCTAGGGTTGGCAGTGGTCAGGCTGTGGTGCTTCTAGCTTGGCTCTACCTTGCTTACCAGGCTTTGTGTATATGGCTAGCTATCTCACCTATTAACTGTGTACTAGTTCGAGGTAGGACTTGGTGAAGACCAATTTTGCCCGGCGATTTTTGATCAGATTGCCTGAGGGGTCCCCTGAGGAAATTGGTTGATTGTTTCATTTTTTTAGCGGAAGAATCGGAGGCGTCAAACGAAACTGATCAAACGTTGGCTGAGCAATCTTGCCCAATCCATTTTGGTTTTTCAGAGTCATTGGCATTCATGAATTTACACACTTGTGTAAAATGTCACGTTGATGCGATCATTCAAAAGCGCTGTGCAGCAATTGTCTGTCTATTTTCAAAACGAAGAAAGATGAATTTGGGTGGCCACGTCCAATCTCCGCCCTGTGCCTTTCCCTTCCTGGCTGGTGCTCGCAGGGCAATTGACAGCCAACGAAATCAGGTACTCTCTGGGGAACGCTGAGCTTTGGGCCTTCAGACTGACCCTGGACCATTCGATTTTTTTAGAGGCGATAGCTGCATGGACTGATCACCCATTGCCCTGCGAGCACCAGCCAGGATGGGAAAGGCACAGGGCGGAGATTGGACGTGGCCACCTAAATTCATCTTTCTTCGTTTTGAAAATAAACAGACAATTGCTGCACAGCGCTTTTGAATGATCGCATCAACGTGACATTTTACACAAGTGTGTAAATCCATGAATGCCAATGACTCTGAAAAACCAAAATGGATTGGGCAAGGTTGCTCAGCCAACGTTTGATCAGTTTCGTTTTGACGCCTCCGATTCTCCCGCTAAAAAAATGAAAAAATCAACCAATTTCCTCAGGGGACCCCTCAGGCAATCTGATCAAAAATCGCCGTGCGAAATTGCTCTTCATCAGTTCATTCCAAATCTTGCGCAGGAGCACCAAATGACGTGCAATGATTCTCGTTGTGGTCGGCGGGTGAAAGCTGCACAGTGAAATTGATGTCGATTCTGCTTTGGGATGTCTGATATCCCAACCAAAGACCACCTGAAAATAAAGTGAGAAAAGAGGAAGGAGTTGGCTACAAGGGTAGTACTTGACTTTTCGATGAAGCTAAACTTTCCTTGCGTTCAGCAGTATTTTGCTACTGTGCCCAGTATTTAGTCCTATCATCATTTATTCTTGCAACATGGTTATGGTGGAAGCCTTTTCAGTCACGACTTTCTCCTAGCGCTACGACTTTGCTAAGTTTGAAGCATTCAAGATGCTTACGACAAGGCTGATGGTTTTGCTACTAAAAAATAAAGCCAAGGGGAAGTTTTTCCTAGCCCCAGGTGATTTTCCCGTTTCCAATGAATCCGTAAGGAGACGAGGGTGGTGATAAAGTCTACGGACGTTCAGCCCTTTGCTGGGCATTTCCTCGTCACTGCTCAGAGAGCCAAGAACACATCTTTCGCTTGTTTGCGGAACTAAAAAATTCAATTTCTTTGTTTTGTTTTGGAGCCGCCCTCTCTTTCTCTTGTCCGCATTATTGTACACTCTTGCAAAGATCATGGCTTTTAATGGAGATTCTGCAGGGAATACCAATGGATCTTCAAAGAAGCTGTCCTTTGGTGCCAAAAAGTTCTCAGCCTACACTGGAAAATCAGCAAACAAGCCTCGATTAAGCTTTGGCGACGATGACGATGACGACATGGAAGAAGCTCAGATCCAACTTGTGCAAGGTTTCGAAGACAACAAATTAAAGCAGTAAGTGACGACGAAATGTTGAATGAGATGGATGAAAAAAAAAAAATAGAGTACAAGCTGGGTTGGATGGAGTCAAAGATGAAATGGCGGCATTGTGGCAAGACGAGCATAAGGAAAACTGCTTTTTGACGCCAGTACGCTTCTATTTTTATTTTTCATTCTCTACAGTGTGCACACCAAGGAAGCGGCCAAGCCGCTGACCATTGCAGCTTTACCGAATGCCGACTGGCGTGCGAATGCAAAGAAGAAAAAGGAGCTGTTTGTGCCTGCGCAAGCACCTCAAAAAGATTCCCCGGGCCACCCAGAGGTGATGATCCAGTCTGCCACCAGTTTTGGTCTTCAGGTGCCCACCCATACCAAAAAAACAGCTGAGCCCATCTGTATCTCAAGTCCTGACATCCAACCTACCGACCTTTCTCCCGCACCTCCAAAATCTCTTGAAACCCAGGCCGTTGACGCCATTTTGCATGGTAAGTCACCACCCGCAAAATCAAGAGATGAACGGCAAAAAAGGAAAAAAACATGATCATCACGTCTCATCAATTTTTTTTTTTCAGAGGTGACACATGGGCTAAACGATCAAGATGACAACGAACATGCCAACCTGGTGATCCCAAAGCAAGATGAAGCTGCAGCCCTCCGAGACGACCTTGCCAGCCGTGCGGATGATACCACGATGGATGACTATGAAAAGATCCCCGTCGACGCTTTCGGTGAAGCTCTGCTGCGTGGCCTTGGTTGGCAAAAAGGAGAAGGGATTGGTCGTAATCGTAAAACAAACAAGTAAGTTTAGGGCAATGAAAAGATGATGGAGAAGGGAAAAGAAGTGGAAAAAAAAGGTGCAAGCAAGAAGTGAAATGGTGCAATCTTTTAAGTTCACATGCGATGAAATTCCATTTTAGGGCCCCAGAAATTCAGCCTGCGCAACAACGTGAGGCCTTACTCGGATTGGGTGCCAAGGCTCAAGATATGCCAGATCAAAAAAAGAAGAGTCGGTCTAGTCGCCGTGAAGCTTACGAATACAAAGACTCGAGCCTGTTCAAGAAAATCTCGAAACGACGTTACGATGACGACGATTCCGACCATCGATCCTCCTCGAGCCGACATCACAGCAATGATAGAGATCGAGGCAGCCGTAGCCATAGTTCCAGCCGCCATTCCAGCCGTCCGTCCAGCCGTCAGTCAAGTCGAGAACGTGGTTCTTCGAGCTCCCGGAAACGAAGTCGCTCAAGATCTCCACATCGGGCTCGCCACCGTCGATGATGGGCTTTCTCTTCACCGTTTTTTATTAATTGCATTGTTTTCCCATCATCACTATTCTAAATTTGTCCTGATTCCATCTTTTTTTTCTTTTCTTTGCATCACGTTGATCTCCCCCCCCCCTTTTTTTTTTTTTTGTTCACGCATCAAAATATAAACATCGTTGGTCTCAAAAAGGAATTGTTGGAAAAAAAGAAAGTTTAATTGTTTTGGGTTTTAGGATGTCATCATTGTGCCATTTTGCCATTGAATTGGTTGCGTTGCCCATGGCGCAGATCACTGGCTGCTGGGGTCGCATTTAATTAAAACTCAGGGCCACAAGCTTTTGGCTTTCAGGCGATGGCGCAATTCTTTCACTGACTTGCTTCATGAAGATGGCCCAATTCGGTTTGGAAACCATATTTTTTTTTTGTTTTGCAGTATAAATTTCCTCTCTTTTATTTAATTTTTTATCTTTCTTCACTTTACCTTTTTTTTTTTTTTTTTATTTTACCACTTTGACCATGACTTCGTCCAAGGGCAACGAAGGTGAGATCATTGTTGATTATGATGAATTGACTTTCCGCAAGGAAGTGGAACAAACGACAAAAAACCTTCCTCGATATACAAAAGATTACTTGGTTGGTCTTTTGCCCATCTTCAAATGGATTCATCGCTACAATGTTCACGTAAGTATAAAAAAAAATGATGTTAAAAATAAGAAGTGGAGCTCACTCCTTTTTTTTTTGCAGTGGCTGGTTGGCGATTTGATTGCCGGCATCACAGTTGGTATTGTGATTGTTCCTCAGTCCATGGCTTATGCTAAAATTGCCCAACTGCCCCCCCAATACGGTCTTTAGTAAGTGCATTTTCACATAAAAGAACATCACAATCATGCATTTTCTGGATCATGCCCAAACGGAAAAATGTAATTGCCCAATAGCCGTGTCACTGACCCGAGGTTTTTTTTTCGGCTAATTTAGCACCGGCTTTGTTGGGCTCTGCATTTATTGTCTTTTTGCCACTTCCAAAGATATTTCTATTGGTCCCACTGGTAATATTCAACATTCTACTCATGATCTAGCTCACCTTCCTCCCCCTTAGCCGTGATGTCATTGCTCGTGGGCCAAACAGTCACACGCATCACCGCTTCCAATCCTGATATCACACCCGAACAAATCGCCGTCGCATTTTCCTTGTTCACAGGCGCCATTGCCACGTTCATCGGTCTCGTACGTCTCGGTATCCTCGTTGATTTCATTCCAGGTACAACGGTTTTTTTAAAGTTTCATCACATTATGCACGAAAACCTTGACTAACTTTATTTCTGACATCATTTCTTTTCACTTTCATTAGCTCCTGCTATTGCTGGTTTCATGACAGGCAGTGCAATCACCATTTCCATCGGTCAGGTAAGCTTTCGAAGTCGGCTCATGAATCTTTGTTTTGTTCTAATCTTTTTTTTTTTTTTCCCTTCTCAGTGGCCAGCCCTCTTTGGTCTAAAGAGTTTCATCAATACCCAAGACTCAGCCTACCTGATTTTTGGTCACTTTTTCCAAAACTTACCCAAGACGAAACTGGATGTCGCATTTGGTTTGGTCGGTTTGGTCTGGCTTTACGGTGTGCGCTACCTCTGTCAATACCTCACAAAACGCTTCCCCAAATACAGCATGCCCTTGTTCTTCTTCAGCATCATGCGCAACGGTGTTCTTGTCATCGTCGGCACGGCTATCGCCTATGCTATCAACATCGGCAAAACCACTTCACCTATCAGCATCCTCAAGACCGTGCCCAGTGGTTTCCAAGCCATGGCTGTGCCTTCGACGAATGTCTCCATCATCTCCGACATTGCTTCCTCACTTCCTTCGGGTGTCATCATTTTGATCTTGGAACACGTCGCTATTGCCAAATCCTTTGGCCGTGTCAACAATTACACTATCAACCCTGATCAAGAAATCATTGCCATTGGCTTTACCAACATCTGGGGTGCTTTCTTTGGGTAAAAAAAAAATACATTTTTCAGCAAGGCAAAACACAGCGGAGTCTCACCTCGTTATTTTTTTCTTTATTGGATCAGTGCCTATCCTTCCACCGGCTCCTTCTCTCGCACTGCCATTAAAGCCCGCTCAGGTGTGCGCACGCCCATTGCTGGTGTGTTCTCGGCCGCCGTGGTTGTTCTTGCGCTATATGTGTTGACACCTGCTTTCTACTACATCCCCGACGCCATCCTTGCTGCTGTCGTTATTCATGCCGTTGTTGATCTGGTGTCTGGCCCTTCGTACATCAAGCGTCTTGCAGCTGTCAGCTTGTGGGAATTGTTTGTGTTCTTTGCTGCTGTCATTATCACCTTCTTCACCACTGTCGAATATGGTATCTATGCCTCTGTGGGCCTGTCCATCTTGATCCTCCTGTTCCGCATTGCCCGTCCTCGCTTCTGGGCTCTTGGTCGTGTGCCTTTGATCTCCGACGTTCCCAAAACCGAGCCTGCCCATCAACGCTACTTGTACGTATCTCCCAACCACCCCTCTTTGGGCAAGCTGGTCGAGCCCTTGCCCCGGGGTATCCTGATGTGCCGTGTCGAAGAATCCTTCACCTACCCCAACTCCAGCTACGTTGTTGACCGCATCGTAGAATACTGCAAGGATCAGACCCGCCGTGGTGGCCCCGTCCCCAAGAAGAGTGAGCGTGCCTGGAACGATGCTAGCACAGCTGCCTCGGATGCCGACCGTCAAAAGCTTCCCATCCTGCATGCCCTGATCCTCGACTTTGCCAGTGTCAACCGCCTGGACTCCAGCGGTCTTCAAGCTGTCGTCGATGCCCAGACAGCCTTGAATCGCCATGCTGGCCAACATGTTGAGTTCCACTTTGTCAACATCGTGCACCCTGCTATCCGTCAATCCCTGATTGTCGCTGGTTTCGGCACTCAACCCTTGCCTGGACAAGAACAACATGGCCAAGAAATCCTTCCTGTCGTGCCTGTCTCCATGGACGGCCCTCAGCAACCCACAGCCTCTCAATCTCGTGCCTCTTCCTCAAATGACATTGAATCCAACTTGGACGACGAAAAGTTCCAGCTAGATCACATCGACCACGACTTTGCCAATAAGACCCGCAACGGTTCAGCCTCCACCCTGTCGCTGCCCATTCCTGTGCCCAAGGATGTCTATCCTTTCTTCCATTGGAGTGGTGACGAGGCTGTCAATGCTGCTACGCACTCGTTGTCCCTGCGTGAAACTATTGAATTGCATTCCATCGAAGTGGAGCAAGATGAAAAACACTAACGGACTTGCCTTCCTCTTCGATAATATCCCTCTTCTTGTACCATTGTGTAGTTTTACCAATTATTCTTTTTCCCTCAGATACCAACCATCCTCTTATGAATAAATTTTTTTTGATTTTCAAAACCCGGTTCGGCCCACGTCACTGAGAGAGGTTATATTAGTGGCGTATTTTAACCTAACGTTAGAACCAGCGCTTAGATCGTTCCTAGCCTGCATTGTTTTTATGGTGGGAGTCAAACTGACACGAGGGCTGCATCGACTTTCCGTATTGGTTGAGCGGGTAAGCACAAAAACGTGGCGATCATTGCTGGCTGCAACGAAGCAATGTCCTATGACGGGCGTGATGCAAAAAGTATGATTTGTGTTTTAAGTGAACAAGGATTTAAAGTTTTCTTTATTTTTGGCCATCCACATTGCATGTTTCTTTTCCACTGCCGTCCGCAATGCTAGCAGAGATTCTTCACCAGGAGCGTGCTATTTGTAACAAGTCAGTCAGCTGTGGTCTCATGAGCGGGCAAACAAAAAATAAAAGAATCTGCCGCATACCTCGATGCCATTGCTGAGCACTTCTATAGCAGCTTCGTATTCCTTGGTATTCAGATAGGCTTGACCAAGACGATAATACGACTTGATGTGTGACTCATCCAAAGCAAGGACTTGCTGACACATGCCAATACACGCTGTCCAATCACCCAACTTGTTATAGCAAGCAGCCATATTGCTCAGAACCGACACTGCGAGTGTGATTGTCTCTTCCTTTTCTTGGGTATCTTTCGCCGTCAGCGCATCCAGTTTGACTTTGGCCTATAAAAAAGGGAGAGAAAAAAAAGGCAATGGGCATTGAGTGTATGATCGAAAGGCTGCCTACTTTACCTTTTTGTATTGTTCCAGCGCGTCCTCGATGTCACCAATTTTGTAAAACTCGTTACCTTTCGACTTGAGCTGTGCAGCCATGTCCAAAAGATAGCCTGTTGATGCTTTGGACTGGTAGTCCATCATAACGTTAAAACCGCTCACTTTGTGTAGATCCCCTCGTACTCAATTCCATACCTGCTCCACGGACAGCAGTGTGAGGTCAAATCGCAGCGACGCATTGGCAGGGATGATGGGCGGACGGCCTTGCTCGTTATAGCCTAGCCGTAATAAATGAGGGTCACTATGAGGGTTTGTCATACGCTGAAATATGTGTGAGCACCTTTGTTGGCATCGATGAGAATCTCAGCTTGCTCACCCACGCGCATAGTTTTGATAACTTGCTCCAAACTTGGTAACACCTGACCTGTGCAGCCGCAATAAAATGGAAATGGCCATGGTTAGAGTGGCTGACAGGTAAAACATTCTAGCTCATTCATTACTTTGGCCAACAACGAAGGTCAATGGCGAATTTAGGGCAGTGGAGCTATCAAATCGATAGCCAGTATCCTGGATGTACCCATCGTAATGCACTATTGGGGAAGAGGGTCAGGTTGGGTAATAAAAAGGCGTTCTTGGCCGCCTACCAGAGACAAGGTCATGCTCCATGACATTGCTGCCTGTCCCTTGTCGAATAACGTTTTTGGTTATGCCTTGTTCGTTGCCGATTGCATTCATGGGAAGGCTGAAGGTTTGAAAAAGAGGAAAGACAGCGAAAAATAAAAAACCTGCCGCGATTTGCCCTTTTGCGTGTCCTGTTTTTTTTTTCTTTCAACTTAAAAACTGTGCCTCTTTCCATGTTAGTATGACGATACTATGTGTGGCAGAGAAACCAAAAGCTGCCAAGCTCCTAGCTGAAGTGTTGTCTCAGAACTCCATGCGAACGGTAATATGGTTGGATGCTTTCGAGTGCTGTTTAAATGAAATCACATAGCTTGACATCTCTCGATTTTTGTTCTGACCCTTAGGCGCAAACCGGAAATCAGTATATCAAAAACTACGAATTCGAATATACCCTCAATGGACGTACAGTGACCATGATCATGACATCTGTACTTGGCCATGTTATGGATTTACGCTTCCCTCAGCCTCAGCATAGACAATGGGATGCGTGCGATCCTGAGGATCTCTTCCGCCTTCCCGTGAGTCGTGATATTCCTGATGTAAGTCTATGGCAAAGCAGCAGAGTTAAATGCGAAGACACCGAGCTTTTTTTTTTAATATGGCATGTGATTAGAACATGGAAGCTGTGGCCGAAAATCTGCGACGACTTGCCCAAAGAGCTGAACGTGTGTTTATATGGACTGATTGTGATCGTGAAGGCGAAGGAATCGGCGGTGAAATTGTATCGATCTGCCAAAGCAGAAACAGAAACATCCCAGTTTGGCGGGCCCAGTTCTCATCCATGCAACCACAGTAAATCAAAAGAGCAGTTGCTACCCAACGAAACAGCCGATACTAAGCCCTTTCTTTTTTACTTTTATCTTGCAGAGACGTTCATCGAGCTGTGAATAATCCACGACCTCTTGATGGCCGTATGGTACAGGCTGTTGAAGCACGAACAGAATTGGATCTTCGAGCTGGGGCAGCTTACACGCGATTCCTGACCATACTTTTGCGAAGGCGGATCGGTTTAGATCGCAGCGTCATCAGTTACGGTAAGGCTAGAAGGCTTGGAGCAGTAAATAACATCGGCAAACTGGAGCTCACCCATCCTGCCATTTCTTCCTATAGGTCCCTGTCAATTCCCATGCCTCGGATTCATTGTCAGCCGATTTTTAGAACGTGAAAACTTTATGCCTGAAGACTTTTGGCAAATCAAGGTCACGTTCTCTGAGCCTGCACATCAGCAAAGTGACGGCCCCAAGACTGCTAAATTCAATTGGGCACGTCATCACTGTTTCGATCGGCACGTATGCTTTGTCCTCTACGATCAATGTGTCAACCATCCGACCGCCACCGTCACCAAAGTCGACCGAAGAGAAAAGAAAAAATGGTAGGCTCCTTCAGCGCGACCCCATTCACCAGTACCTTGACCTTTTTTTTTTTTTTTTTTTAAACGCAATCCCTAGGAAACCAAAACCACTAACGACTCTGGAGCTGCAAAAGGTCGGGACAAGGATATTTCGAATTTCTGGTGAACAAATCATGCGCCACGCCGAGAACCTCTATTTGCAAGGTTACATCAGCTATCCAAGAACGGAAACCGACCAATTTGACAAGAACTTTGACTTTCAACGGCACATTGGCATGCAAACAGGCGATACAGACTGGGGAACATGTGCTGAAAGGTAGGGACATGGGCTCAGAGGATCATTTCAAATCTCATTCCCTCTTATTACAACAGGTTAATGAACGGCAGTTTTCGGCCCCCTCGCAATGGACGGAACAATGACAAGGCCCACCCTCCCATCCATCCCACATCCTATCTCCCGCCTGGCCATAGCAGCATACCCCCTGAGGCAAGGAAGATCTACGAGTTCATTACACGGCGCTATTTAGCCTGCTGCTGGGACGACGCGATTGGTGACGAAACCAAGGTCGCTATTGACATTGCCAGTGAAAAATTCAACACAACCGGTATGTCACATCCATTGCACCTGTCCTTTTCTATATATTGGCGTCGTCCTTACGTTTTCCTTGCTAGGTTTGGTGATTCGTGAACGAAACTATCTAGAAGTGTATCCGTATGACAAGTGGTCCGACTCGGTTCTACCGACGTTTACCCTTGGCCAACGATTCCAGCCGACTGAATTGCTGATGGATCCCGGCCGCACCACTCCCCCCAACCTCTTGACCGAAGCTGATCTCATTGGCCTTATGGAGCGCAACGGGATTGGAACAGACGCAACGATTGCCTCGCATATCGAAATGATGATCCGCCGAAACTATGCCTTCAAGCGGCAGGAATATTTTATCCCGTCCACACTGGGGATCGGCCTTGTCGATGGATATGAAAAAATGGACCTGGAAGAAGATGTATTTAAGCCACATTTGCGACAAACTGTAAGTGGCGGAGAATGCTGTTCAAAAAAAATGCTTTCAAAAAAAAAAAAGAGGGGAAACGTGGCAACTGACGACGACACTTTTTTTTTCCAGCTGGAATTAGATCTAACAGCGCTTTGTAACGGAAACAAGGAGAAAGACATGGTGCTACGTGAATGCATAGGCAAGTATCTGTCAATGTATGTGGTGCAGCGTCATCGGGCTGAGACTCTGGCTAGTTCTGTCGTTCGAATTTACGATCAAGCTGAAGATGAGCAACGACGTCTTGGCCGTGGTCGTTATGTTGGCAACACCGAGCTGAACGATCCTGGCGATGACCAGCCCAACTCGTTGACAACCAATGGCGACGCTCCCAGCGATGAGCGTGGTCGTGGACGTGGTCGAGGCCGAGGTCGAGGCCGTGGATCCAACAGCGATCGAGACCAAGGACGTGGCCGCAACACTAATACTAGTCGGGAACGTGGTCGTGGCCGAGGTCGTGGCCGGGGCCGAGGCGGTGCCAGTCATGGTCAGCCTATTTCCATGCCCAACTGCAACTGTGCGATTCCATCTGTAGAGCGCACGGTCACGAACAATGGCGCCAATCATGGTCGTAAATTTTTCTGCTGCTCCCGCGGTAGTCGTGATGCTGGTGGATGTGGCTTCTTTGAGTGGGCCTAGCTTTGCCCTTTGTATTTTTTTTCTTTCATTCTCACACACCTCACTTATAACTGTGTGTATACCTTTTTTTTTTATTTTAATTATCGACAATAAAATACTATGTCGAGTGAAACGCAGTGGGCAGATCAGGAATCGCAAATTTCCCAATCGGCACAATACGGACCAGTCTTTATTTAAAGTGAAGGATCAGTTGACATGCCCTGTAAAAACATTGATCCGTGGGAGCATCCAAGCATACTAAATCGGGAAGAAAAGGGACATATCCATTTTGCTTTTCATTGACATCATTTGCACATGAAAACACGAGTGGGGCTGATCCAATCAAAACTCTGATCGCTGTGCTTTTGTTTTTTATTTTTTTATTTTTTTTTTCGCCAGCATGGGATTAAATAAGAGAGGTTCAAGGACACAAGAGAATAATGATAAACATTCTTGGTTGGTCATTTCAGCATATCAAACGTTATGAGAGTTTGCAAAAGTATAAATGGCACAGCAAAAGGTCATATTTTCAAGAGAGTGCTGTCAAAGATCTGGTGAATTTGACCTCCACTCCCCACATTTCCACTGACTAACGAGACTTCCAAGTTGGGATTATCGTTATCACCTCTGAAACCTAAATTTAATCGCTGAGTGTCACAAAAGGCAAGTGGGGAAATGTTAGCGCTCTTTCATTATTGTTTTTGGGGGGTGACAACTGTCAATTTTTTGAGCCTGTTCATTGAAACAACTGCGATCGAGTTTATTATGTTGAAGCGTTATAATACAAATGGGAAACTGTATACATGGAGGGGGAAAAAAATGAAGAGGGGGATAATTTTTGAAAAAAGGGGAAATCTAGTGCTTGAATTGATCTTCGGTCACACCCTTGCCCATGGCAGCAGTAGCAGCAACACCACCGGTGACAGTCTTGATGAGTTCATCAACATAGGTAGCACCAGACCACTTTTGATGTTGAAGAACATCGACATTTTCTTCACGTTCCTTGCGTTGGACGTTGTTGACGTAGCCGTACATACCGCGGGCCTTGTAAGCGCGAGCGAAGGTGGAAGAGATCAAGGCGTTGGCGTGGAGACCGGCCAAGGTGATGAATTGCCAGACAAAGCCAAGCTTACCCAATTGCCAGACATAAGCTTCGATTTGATCATCGTTCATACCAGCAGCATCCCTTCAAAAAATAAAGCAGTCAGCTACCTGGAAGATCCTCGGCGGTGATGTGTGCCTTCTGATCACCCCACTCCAAAAAAAATAAAAATAAAAATAAAAAAAAAAAAACTCACCAGTTGAAGGAAGGAGACAAGTTGTAGCAGAGCTTGGCTTGAGGGTGGACACTCAAGACACCTTCGGAGAATTGCTTGGCTTGAGAAAGGATAGGCTTCTTGGTTTCCATCCACAACATATCAGCATAGGGAGCGAAAGCGGTACAACGGGCAGTGGCAGCTTCGGTACCACCTTCATAGCGGTAGTAACCTTCACGGACACGGGGAGCATCCCAGTCAAAGTAGACTTGGACACCATATTCCTTGGCAATAGCTTGAGCATCCTTGTTAGACTTGAAGTGGATCTTGGACAAGAATTCCTCGGCTTCCTTGGCCTTGCCGGCCTTGACCAATTCGTCAGCGACAGCAGTACCATAACGCTTCAAGCCAGCCTTGGCAACCCATTCATCTTCGACGGCTTGGAGAGCAGGGCCAACCTTGCCTTGGGCTTCGGCTTCAGCCATCAATTCGGCCAAAGGAGGCATGGGAGTGGTAGCACCAACAATGAATTCGTGATCACGGGGATCGATGTTGGTGGTGAGGAGGGTAGCAGCTTCAGCGTCAGAACGGGCAACAACCACGTTATCAACACCCATGATATCGTATTGGAGACGGATGGCCACCAAGCGGTTGATGTGTTCAGCAATAGGCACCAACACCTTACCGGCCATGTGACCGCACTTCTTGGTACCAGGTGCTTGATCTTCAATGTGGATACCAGCGGCACCACGTTCAACGAACATCTTGGCCAACTTCATGACAGCAGTGATACCACCATGCTAATGAAAAGCGCAAGTGAGTTTAAGAGCCTCTTCATTCTCTCGTTTCCCCCCAAAAAAAAACTTACACCAGTGTCAGCATCGGCAACAATGGGACGGAGGTAGTCGACGGCAGGAGTCTTAGCACGTTCTTCAGGGGTCATGCGCAAGCGTTCTTCACGTTGCTTGCGGTCATGGAACACCTGAGCCATGAACAAGTGTTCAACCTTGTTGGGAACAGTGTCCATAGGGTAATCAGCAAGATCAGGCCCGGGTTCGTTGGAGGTGGAGGCAGTGGAGGAGGATTGCCAGCCCGAAACGTAGACAGTT
Organism: Hesseltinella vesiculosa; assembly: GCA_002104935.1. Taxonomy (NCBI): domain Eukaryota; kingdom Fungi; phylum Mucoromycota; class Mucoromycetes; order Mucorales; family Cunninghamellaceae; genus Hesseltinella; species Hesseltinella vesiculosa. The sequence goes on along the minus strand of MCGT01000016.1, from coordinate 76,168 downwards.
TCCAAACCAGCCGAGGCCATTTGGGTCACCTAAGCAAACAAGAAAATTTTAAGTCTTTTTTTTCTTTTTATATAGTTTTTTAAGACTTACTTGGACAGGGTCAAGAGCACCGAAGGTGTGGCTAGTTTCACCAGTAGCCTTGTTCTTTTCCAACAAGGTCCAGAGCTTCTTGGCTTGAGTGTTGGAAGCGTAGGAAACAGGCAAGTTACCGCGCTTGGACACAACTTGTTCAGCTGTGTACACACGCTTAACATTGCGGAATCGAGGAGAGTTCCACCATTGTTTAACTTGTTCGACTTCGTTTTGGAAAGCAATGAGTTCTTGATCAGCCATTGTTAATGTTGGTTTTTTTACAAAAAAAAAAAAAAGATGCAGAAGAATCAGAGAAAAGAAAGAAAAAACTGAATGGCCTTAAATAAGGTGTGAGTCAGGAAAAAAGTAAAGCAAAAAAAAAAGGGGGGCCTCCAATATTTCCTTTTTAAGCTGACTGGTCAGTTCAGGCTCCGTGGAAGAAGACGCTATGTCGAAGCATTCATGTGAAAAATAGCGTTTGTAACAATGCTGCTTGTTTCCCGGCTCCTCCGCAAATTATCAACACCTTCCACAATGCAAATTTGTCAGCTATTTCATGGCCCTTTCTTGGCCCCTTTCTTTCCTTTCAAAACTTGTCAAACTTCGTCTTTTTTTCTTTCATCTTGCTTTGATCTTCATATAATTATGGGCAATTTCGTAAACATCTTTTTCTTATTCTAAGCAACTTCTTTTTTCCGTTCAATAACATCGCCGAGGAACATATTTTACATTTTCTTGTTGATGGTTTTAACTTGATCTGAGGTTAAAACAACCTGACGGCATTCATGATCAATCATCCCAAAACGAGGGAAAAAAAAAAAAAACCAGCGAGGACCACTCTCTACACAACCTTTGGAAAAAGGCTTGACGTGGTTCTCTTTTTCATCAAGGCCATGTTTTCCCTGGATGAACATAATTCCTTTCAAGTAGCTTTTTAGGTCATCGCAGAAAGTTTAGCTCGCTCCCCCCATTTCTGATTGGTGTGACTAAAGACAAGTTTAAAATCACAGTGTTTTGAACCATTCATGCCAAAACCTGTCATCAGAAATGTTTTTGATCTAATCATGATGATTGACAAATTTGCCCTTGATGCCGTGCCCATTTTTCCACCTCCTCTGCATGAATTTTCTTTGTCAACGTATTGTTCTTCTTTTCTTCGAAATGTTGGGTCGTGGAAAAAAAAAAAAAAAAGGTTTGAAGAACTCTTAAAATTTACCTTGACAATCAAAACTATTAAAAGCGATATACCATCACCTACAAAAAATACTTTCCAAGTTTTGTTACAACTTAATATGGTCCCGCTCAATCGAATGATTAAAACAGGAGTGAATGGGGTTCAAGGTTTCAAGCGAAGTTAGTCTGGGATGGAACATTGGCTCTGGCGGTTCCCTGGGAAAATAGCCGATTTCTCATTTTTTCACGCTGAGGGAATCCTGCGGTGTCATAGCGAACCTTGTCAAAAGCCATTTTGATCTTTTCAACAACATCACCCATGCATTTGCGCACCCTTACAAAATAGCAGATCGATCTGATCACTCGATTCCTGGCCAGTGCACACAGGGTAGCTGGTCATCGGCGAACACTGCCTTTGACATGAAGGTGTGACCTAAACCCAGGCCGATGATTTTTCCCCTGTCGCACGGACGGTGTCTACTTCTGAATCGTCATCCACTCTTCTTCATTTACAGTATCAAGGTGAGCATAATTTGGGATTTTTAATCTTGAGTATCATAAAGGGAGGTGGGATATATGGGGGGGGATAAGAGATATTTTGATTATGTGTAAGAGGGAGGAAAAAATGGAACGCAGGGATGTCGTTAACAAGGAATACTGTGGATGCGCTTCACTCGGTTGTTTTGGGGTGTGGAGAAAGTAGGTGGCAGGATTTGTTGCGTCACGAAGGAATTGCTGCTGTTTGGTTGAGTGACCTGGATGCAATTTTGAATCCAGTTTTCTTCTTTGTCCATGACATCTTCAACAATTGCCTTGGTGGAAACGATCATGGCCTTTGCCATCCATATCATGCACAGACACTGGATGAGAGACTTACAGGTTTGACGGCAAGTGGATGTGATGATGTTGATGCTGTTGGTGCGAGTGAGGCGGCAAACATATCCACAAGGAAAGTCCAGTCGTAGCATCGTCAATGACAGTCCTGTCGTCACACAAGGGCAAAAAAAAAAACCAGTTAGCTCTGTTCTATTCACGGCTTCCTTTTGCATAAACTTACCATATGACACCAGGCCAAGGGTTTCGAGCTTTCTAGCCTTGTCGATACTGTTGTCAGTGCTGTCGATCAGGTCCGCGAGCATATCCTTCAGCACCTTGGGCAGTTTCAGGCCAGCTTCAGCTAAAGGTTTGGTTCCATTGCCTTGTTCGTATAGTTTGCCAACTTCACCACCACCAAATTCAAATGCATGCTCATGGTGTGCACGAATCAACTTGATGATGAGATCCAGCTTGCGTCCGAACTTCTTACGTTCATGGTGGTCACTGCGGTTGGCGTTCTTGCGATTTGCCGAGGCGGTCGACGTGGCCTCACCGCTACGTAAAAAAAAAAACCAGCACGTGAGGACTTTCCTTACTTTTTCTATTAGCATCTGGTTTTTACCGTGCCACTTCAATGTCGGGGATATCATCAAATATTGTGTCAATCATGCGCCAAACATGAGCATTATACCAACTTTCCAGATGGCTATGTGCCAACGCCCCAGATTCCAGCATTCGTGCACTAGCATGCAAGGAAATCATATCAGTTCTCCCGTTTTTTTTTTACGACGTATCACCACCAAAATAAAAGGGGTGACTTACAAAGCAAAAAATGTCTGATGGATCCAATCAAAATCTGAAGAGCGATGAAAATCAAAGTCAAGTTGCCATGGGTGGGCCTTGTAGAGAGCACTGCGCAGTTCCTGTGTAGTGTTCTAAAAAAAATGTGTGAGGAACTGTCATAGCGAGACATTGCATGACACTCACAACTTCAAAAGACTTGAGATATTCCATCAAATCGTCAGGTAATTTAGGCATGGCTTTGGGTTCGAAAGCGTGGATTTCGCTGATCTCGTCAGTTGTAAACACACCATCCTTGACATAGGTAGCATCGTTAACATCCAGGATGAATGAATGAGAGAGACTACAAAAGTAATAAATAAGACAAGGCCAGTAAATTCACACACGCACTCTCTCTTACAGCTTTTTATATCACTTACTGTTCGTCTGCTTTTGTGCAGGCATACTCATACAGCTTGTCTTCAACCACCGACCCTGTAGATAATATCCATTTTTTTTCGTCGTCCATTTTGAAGTATGCATTGTGAAGCGGATCCTGTTAAACACGTCGAAGATAAGGTTATGCTGAGAACGCGCAGGGCAAACCCGAACTGTGTGTCTGCTTACTAGATCCAAATCATTTCCTCGCTCGCGCTTGGTAGTTGACCCTTGGTCAGCCGATGTTGGGTAAGACTGAGCTGGGTGTGCTGCAGAGTAAAATCCAGGCGCTAGGATGGGTGAGAGTGGAGACGGTGCTCGTGTTGGTGGCAAGTCGGCTGTCATTTCAGTATCTTTTCCAGTCGCCTATTTTTATAAAAAGGTGATTGGCACCATCAATTATAAAGCACATATTCAGCCAACTGTGTCTTTCCTCATACCTGTTTGAAAGGCAAGGAAGCCGCAGCAAAAACCGAAGAGCTTGCATTGTTTGGCTCCAGTCGACGCTGGGGTTCCTACAAGAGAAAATATAGGAGATAAAAGGCTGTATGATGAGACAAACTGAATCGCTGCAGGTCATTATATCATACCTTCATTGATCGTTCAATCGCGTTGCCTTCATCGTTGTAGAACTTCATAATCCTCAAGTTGGATGTCTTGTCCAGTTTGCACTGCACCCAGTAGGCGTCCATGTTTTCATTATTTAAAATCTAATAAACATTCTTTAGTCGAAAGCCTAAACAATGCAGGGACATGACTTACTGAGAAATTACTTGCTTTGACTTCTTTCGCCCAGCTTTTGCAAAAACTGTTTCCGTGGTCTTCCAATATACGATCAATAGAAGAAACAAAGAGTCTCTTTGCAATAACGGGATCCTTGACACCCATATCATCGAAAAAAAGAGCTAAATCAAAGTTTTCGCCTGCTACAGATACTGATTGTCTTAATGCTTTTCGAAATCTTTCGTTCATGTTAAACAATTAAGAAAGAAAATAGGAAGGTGGAGTGGATGCCAAAATGTAGTTGGTCAAGCTCGGAATTTAAATTGTGATGATATTTTTTCGCAGGTTGTTGGCCAGTCTGACTATATTTTTTTTCTCGTCTTTCTTTTGATTGTTAAATACAGTATTCAATGATTCAATCATCTTCTAACTTACAGACGACGGCAGCCCTCAAGTGCACTGTTTTGGTAATTGTATTGCCAGTGTTCCTTTCCACAGGAATAGTTACAAGGGTAAACAGGAAACCAAGGGTGATTCCTAAGCTCCTGTTCTCTTGTCGGCAGTGTTTGGTATAGCCAATGTGCTTTGTATGGGTGCTCTTTAACGAGAACGTGTGCAATGTTGGGTGGGCTATGCTACCTGATGGTTGATGCGTCGTTTGATGGGGTTTCAATCAAGGCTTTTCACAGGTACGTTGGAAATCAATTGCGGATAAATCAAGAACTGACATATTTTTTTTTCTTTGAACGAGCCACGATTCTCCCATCTTCTGGCATTACAGACGACGGCGGCCCTCAAGTGCACTGTTTTGGTAATTGTATTGCCAGTGTTCCTTTCCACAGGAATAGTTACAAGGGTAAACAGGAAACCAAGGGTGATTCCTAAGCTCCTGTTCTCTTGTCGGCAGTGTTTGGCATAGCCAATGTGCTTTGTATGGGTGCTCTTTAACGAGAACGTGTGCAATGTTGGGTGGGCTATGCTACTTGTTGGCTGATGCGTCGTCATGGAGTGATACTGAAGACTTTCACGGGTACGTTGGAAATCAATTGCGGATAAATCAAGAACTGACATTATTTTTTTTTTCTTGAACGAGCCATGATTCTCCCATCTTCTGGCATTACAGACGACGGCGGCCCTCAAGTGCACTGTTTTGGTAATTGTATTGCCAGTGTTCCTTTCCACAGGAATAGTTTACAAGAGTAAACAGGAAACCAAGGGTGATTCCGAAGCTCCTGTTCTCTTGTCGGCAGTGTTTGGCATAGCCAATGTGCTTTGTATGGGTGCTCTTTAACGAGAACGTGTGCAATGTTGGGTGGGCTATGCTACTTGTTGGCTGATGCGTCGTCATGGAGTGATACTGAAGACTTTCACGGGTACGTTGGAAAACCATTGTGGATAAATCTAGGGCCATGTTGCAATGCTGCAAGACCTTCAGGTGGCGGTCTCGAAAGCACTGCTTTGTAATAATGCAAGTGTGAACATGATAGCAAAGGTGATATGTACTTCCATTGACAAGAGCATGGCACTTTTTCTTGAATCCTCTTGATTTGCAATAAATGCTTGTCGCTTATTTTTTCATTCCTTTTTTTTTACAACTCGCTTCACGGTCATCCCTTTTACAGTAATAACCTTTCTGGGCGGTTTCGCAAAGGCTTGAGGCTATCAGCAACAATATCATCACCAACCCTGCTGACATGGATGATTATCTGCCTTACGACACCTGAAATACCTATATTGCCCTTTCTTCCGCTTACAAGCCCACAGTCTTTCCTAGTCATATCTCCTCAACTAGTCATTATAGAATCCTCTTAAAGCTGTAACATTTCTCATTGACACTGCCTCTATGTTGACCAACTATACACTCCTACTCGTCATTCGCTCATTCTGCCATTTTTTCTATCGACTTTTTTCTTCCAAATCGGGAATTGCACCTTCATCCCTTTTACAATTTTTTTTTTTTTATTCTTAAAAAAAAAATCTATTTTGAAAAGAGATTATCTATGCACCGAACTGCTTGATATCCCAACCGTCCCAAGCCTGGTTTTCTTTTTGTTCACCAAGGATGACGGTCGAGCTTTCTTGTTGACGTAGCTTTTCGACTACTTGACGGATGTCAGCTTGAGTCACACTCAGCAGTTGCTCACGGCGCCATTGTCGCATTTCATCCGAGATACCATACACAAACTGCAGCATGCCTTCTTCAGAGACGCTTTGAGGGGAATCGACGCTCTGGAAGATGGACAGTTTAGCCTCGGTCATTTCTTGATCGGTAAAGTCGCGCTGGCTTGCCCATTGCAAGGCATGGTCGTATGTCGATAAGGTTTCCAAAGTGTTGGGGTCGCGGTAAGAGTAAAAGGACAGCACACCGTTCAAACCGGCAAACGAGGCACCGCCACCGTAGGCCCCATTCTTTTCACGGATTTCGCGATGGAGGTAGTGCTGTGTCATGAGTGAAGCAAGCACCTGGTACTTGCCACCGTCGTCATGGGTGTAGGGCACACCACGGAAGCATTTGGCCGAGAAATTGACGGAGAAGGGTAGAGGGAAGAAGGTGCGGCTGTAATGAGGAGAGAAGACAGAGGCAGGAGCCTTGACGCCGCTGTGAGTGTCATCCAGGGCTTCCAAAAAGGAAAGGAGAGCAGTTTCGTTTTTAGAAATGGCATCACTGCCACAGGTCACAGCCACACGCATGGTGTCTTGCTTCAAGACAAGTTGGGCAATTTCTTTCAGTTTGGCCGAGACAGAGGAGAGGTCTTCTATGTTGGCTAAAGCGTTCATAAAGTTGACTTGGGTCATCCCGCGCATCTTTTCGGTCACGTGCAATGTTGAGGTCAGGGTGGACCCAGCATAGGTACGAGCAAACGCATGACCAGCATCAGCAATTGAGTTCACCATACCACTGGCGTTGCCAATAATCAACGTCTTGAGCTTCTCCACATCGTCAAAGTTGGTGTGTTGTACCAATTTGAGCAGGATGCTGTACATTTTGTCAATATTTCGGTCCAAGCAGTTGCCTGTCAATGCGATGGATTCCTCCATCACGTCGATATCTACATCGAAGAAAAAAAATTCAGCAACTCATGCATTTCATCCATCCTGTCAAACATACCTGAGTGATTTGTAGAAATCATGGGCGAAGCACGGAGACCACCAGTGTACAATCGGATCTCTTCGTCAATTTCAGCCATAGATTGCGTTTTGGTACCAAGAGACAGCAAAGACTGAAAAAGAAAAACTGGTCAGCCGACCGTAACAAAAAAAAAAAAAGGAAATCGATGATTTACGTCGCAGAACAAGGGCAGGTACATCTTCAATTCATCCGAGAGAGGGGGCAAGTTGCTGATGGCACGGAAATACGTGATTTCGTTCGTGCCGGTGACACGCCATTGCACGGGCACGTTACAAAGGCCGGTGTGTTCCAGGGCATATCGTTTGGTCTTGGTGGCAATGTCCGACAGTGACAGGGTAGGCAAGCACGACAGATCCTCGACCTTGTCTTGATTGGCTTGCAGAGCCTTGCCTTGGTCCAAAATCTGGATGCGGTCCACATCCGTCAGGGCATCGACATGCTTAGCTAATCTGGCATCTTCTTCTTGCGTCAAACCAGCAGTGTAGTTAGCCACAGGTTGCATGATATAGGTGAGCTTGTGAGTGTTGTTCAGCAAATACTTGTCGATGCGCGATTCGAAAAAGTTGCCTTGAGCCATTTCAGTGCGAAGTCGATCAATGTTCTTGTCGAGAAATACATGTCAATAATTTTGTCTATCCATAGGCTGTTTTTTTCTCTCTGCCCGCTCACCTTGTTAATCTCCAACACATTTAAAGGATTGACTTGATTGAACCATCCACCAAAGACACCATTCATAATCGACAGACCAAAATCGGCCGTTTTCTAAAAGAAAGAAAAAAAATCAATGTCGATAACGATGACTGCTTGGTATCTTACGTGTTTTTGACCTAATTCCATTTGGTGGATAGCGGCTTCGATTCGCTTGGGATCGAAGCCTTCTTGCTTGGATTTTTCAAGGACAGACCGGATGGTTTCTTGGACTTTTTCCACATCGTCATTCTTGACGCCTTGAAGACCAATGGACAGGGAGCTCATTCTAGAATGTCAGAAGAAAATTTATAAAACCCGCCGTGTCCCTCCACTTTCGAAATCTTACCGAGTGTAACTATCGTAGCCAGTGTTGGCTGAGAATTCGGATCCCAGGTTGGTTTCAATCAATGCCTTGTACATGGGAGAAGCATGGCCATCAAGCAACAGGTAAGAGAGTAGGCGCATGGAGAATGTTTCGAAAGTATCCTAGAAACGTGTCACGACAACGACCTGTGAGCATACTCTGTTTTGTCGAACTCACTTCCTGCCTACCGTGACGTCATTAGCCAAAAATGAGACCGACAATCTGGTCTGTTTGTCACTAGGCGACACTAAATAAGATTTGTCAATTGTATGCGGCAGATGAGAGCTAATAAACTGGCTTACTGGGATCTAAAGCACAGGAAGACTGGATAACCTTTGGTTGAGACCAGGGTTGAACCACCTTGTTGGCCTCGACGGGCGCACTGCGATCAAATCCTTTCAAATAGTTGCCAATGTATTCCAAATGGTTTTCCAAGGGGAAGTTGCCTAAAAATATACACATAGAACACCTGTCATGAACCAACTCGACTCTTTCACCTTTTGCTTTGGCTTTACCATAAGTGTAGAATCGAGCGTTGCTAGGGTGATAGTGCGTCTTGTGGAATTGAACAAGCTGGTCATGCGTCAAATCGGTAATGCAGGGTGGATCACCACCACTGGAGAAGGCATAAGCTGTACCAGGGTACATAGCTTCTTGGGCACGTGAGTAAAACAGGTAGTTGGTATCAGACTAAACTCAAGAAATAAAAAGTCAGCACAGCACCTTGCCCATCTTTTCGAGACGCCTGGCTTTACCGTCTGGCCTTTCATTTCGTTGTAGACGATGCCCTTGAACTGAATTGGCGTAGAGGCATCTCCAGGCACCTTGTGTTCAAGGCGCCAGCCTTCTTGGGAAAAGTCCATGTTCGTTAGGCGAGGGTGAAACACAGCATCAAGGTAGACGCTGCGCAGGTGGTCATAATCGATCTTGTTGGTGGTGGCAAATGGATACATCGTGAAGTCAGAGGCAGTGAAAGCATTCATAAACGTGGCTAAGCTTCGGTTGAGCATCTTGAAAAAGGGATCGCGCACAGGATAGCGTTCGCTGCCGCATAGAGTGGTGTGTTCCTATGAGCAAGTGTGCTGTAAGTGTCACTACATCTCGCTTCTTCTTTCTATCAAGGATCGCTTTTTTACCAAGACATGAGGCACCCCAGTACTGTCTTCAACTGGAGTATGGAATCCAACGGCAAAGACATTGTTGCTATCTTCACGATCAATGTGCAGGTGCTTGGCTCCTGTCGCTTCATGTTCAAGAGCCACTGCGGTGAGCTCAAGTTCAGGGATGCGGCGTACCTATTGAGAAATAGTTAAATGGTATAAATACCAACACGATCTTTTATACATTTTTGTCGATCCATTTACCTGCTGTACACGGTATCCATGAAGCTCTTGGCCAACTCGCAGCGATGCTATTGACAGGGAACATTGAATAATAATAATAATCACAAAAATAATAAGCAAGATATGAATGACTACGATCCTAGTTTGCATTTACCTTTTTCAGTGTAACTTCTAATAGATTGAGCCCTTACGCCTCTGGTGAACGAGGATGGGTAAAGACACCGTGAGAGCATAGCAATACTGTAAGTAAAGAGAAAAAAAAAAATAAAAAAAGTCCAAGAGAAAAACGGCCACAGACTTTTTTTTTGCAGCGGTGTCAGAATTTGAATTCTCACGTCTTGATTTGCTCTCAAATCTTCCCTTTGTCACTCAGAAGCTACGGATTCGCGAAGCTGGGCACTATGGAGTATTGGAGGAGAAGTGCACAGTGTGCAAGATCTCAAGAAAAAGGTGGGGAAGAGAAGGTTATTATTCGTGTCCCGTCGGGATATGTGATATGGCGTGTGGGAATGGCTGGTGGCTGTCTGTGGAGAGCAGTCATTCAGTACAGTGTATAGTTCGATCCGTATAATAAGAAGCGCCTTTAACATTGTTATATGGTGTCACCAAAAGGTATATTCATGCAACCACCATCAAATCTCACAGAAAAAAAAAAACAGATTGACTCTCCTTGGGCAGGCACCTGCTGAGAGCATTTCAAGTGCCGCCACTTGATCCTCGTTGCCTGGTTTTTCTGTATTTTGTGCATCGATTAAACATAGTCTATAACCTTTCCTGCAAGAATTTGAAATGTGGGGTTCATGGAATCCTGAATGAGATTTTTGCGGAAAGACTGGTGTGGGCAATATCCCAGCTATTGGATTGGTTGGAATTTGTTTACCAGTCAAATTCCGACGTGACGCTGCCGTCTCCCTTTCTGCCTTCGTTTTTCTCTTTTCTTTCAAGCTTACATGCTATGCAGAGTTTATTCGATGTCAAAAAAGACGACGTAGACTATTACGATGTTCTAGGATGTGTTCCATCCAGCTCGGTAATGTTGGCATTTGATACATTGTAAGATCAGAACTTGAGACTCACCTTTTTCTATTCATTGACGTGCACGACGCATTTAGGCTGAGCAGATCAAGACAGAATACAGACGACTGGCTCTCCTTCACCATCCAGATAAGCATGAAGGCCAAGGTAAACCATTCAACACTCCCATTGATGAACTTTGGTGAATGCTACCCTTGGAGACCGTGGGAAAGCTGAGCTCAGAAGCATGGGTTATCTTTCTTTTTCTAGACTGCACGTACAAGAAAATCAAGCAAGCATATGATATCGTGGGTGACCCTGTCGAACGCGCGAAATATGAACGTTGGAGACTGAGCGGCCTACAGATTCCTTTTGAAGATTTCAGGCAACTTAGCCAGCATGCACAGGTAAAAGGTGTCTCTGGTTTATTTTCTTATGAAGACCGACCTTTTATTTTTCTAGAATGTCCATTGGCAGGCCCTGCCATCGCCTTTGATGCTAACAGATACATCGTCTGAATCATCTGGTGCCCAGCCTTCAACCTTCAAACCAACGTCCTCAGATCGGTTACCCAGAATCCATATCCAAAAGCAATCGTTCTGGTCAAAGCCCGATGCCTATGATAAATTCCGAAATTACACACTCGACACACACGACTACAAGTAGCCACATACCGCAAATGGCTGTTTATTGAATGATAGAGTAATAAAGCCAAAGTACAGTTATAGTACGTATGGAATATGTTTGTCATGTTTGCTTAAAGCCATTCGCAGAGAAAAGATCTTTGGGTTCCTAGTTTTTTTTAAAGCGTGCAAATCTGCAAAAAAACCACTCTTTTAAGCATGAAAACCGCAAAAATCCAAGGACTAATAAAAGCAAACCTGGAAATTGTAATATACCGTAAATTTGATGGCAAACGGACGGTCCAGGCATTGATCCATTTCGCTACATTCCCTCCCACGTTCTGCCTTCGTCGAAGGCGCTGCGCGGAAGCTGAATATGGCAATCCATTTTTTTTTCAAAACGATTGCACAGCGCTTTTGAGTGATTTAATCGATGTGAGATTTTGAAGGATGCGCAAATGCATGAATGGTGGTGATTCTGAAAAAATCAGGTCGATTGAAAAAGGCTGACCAGCCAACTTTTGATCACTTTCGTTTTGAAGCTTCCGATCCCTCAGCTAAAAAAAAAATGAAAAATCGGCATTTTCGTTGATGAAGTGTTCATAGTGCTGCCTCGTTAAAGCTCCAACGACAGGAACCAAAGGTGCTGTTGATGCCAATGAGCACAATTTCATTACCAGACTGCCGGTATGCACAGATACCTAACTCCCCTATAATACGCGAGACACACTCGAAAATCTTTTTCAAGAATGGATGCCCCATTTAATATCAAGTGTCGCAGAAAAAAATAAACTATGCCAAGGACGCATTTTCGCTATCATCACCATCTTCTTCTTCGCTGTCTGTCACCTGCTCACCGAGCTGTCGTAATCTTGCACGGTATTTTCTATTAGCGAGGTCTTGTTCACCTGCAAACAAACGCGATTAACAATGATAAAAAACCAGTAACATTTTTATCAAACAAGAGGCTCTCCAAACTTTACCCATGATCACCAAGATGTCTTCTTGCTCCTTTTCCAAGCATTGCTTTTGCTCCAATATCATGGCATTTTTTTGTCGTTCAGTTACCAGGTCAGTTTCCAAAGCAGCTACTTTTTGCTCCAAAGATGTAATGGCAGCCTTATAACCTGCTGCATCTTCAGCACCAAAATTACTCGCTAAAGATCAATAAAAAAACAAAAAGAATGATGTGCAAAAGCGGCTGTGTTATTGGGCTGTCATTGAGTGATATGCGTTTGGGATTACCTGGAGGGGCAGCAGATTTGAAGCTCGAAGGCTTTCGTTTGATGGCTCGTTGCGTGGTTTCTAATGGAAGAAATGGAGTTCAGCCTGGGCTGTCGTGAGGAAACAGGAGAGGATACGTACCGGCGACATCTTTGAAAAATTCGACAAAGGATATGTCCAGTAAGAGCAATGGCAAGGCTTTCGTGGAAGCCGAAGGGGAAACGGCCTCGTCAGCATCGGTGACTTCAAAATAATGCAGGGCATTCTTGACAGCCGGGCTATCACGTAGACGGACCATATGGCTGTTCAAGATATCAACGCGACTTGAATAAATGGCTTGAAGGTGTTCTCTGTAAAGAAGAGGAGGAGGTACGATCAGCCTCAAAATGCTCTTTCAAAGGAAACAAAATCTCTAAATTTGCCTACTGCATACCTGGATATCGGGGTATTAGGATCATCATTGTATTGATAGGTGATCCCAAGCAAGAAGGCAGCAAGGCCTTGCACAATGGGGTCATTTGTCGAGGATTGAACTTCTTGGATCATCTGGAAAAAAGCAAAACGAAAACCGGTATTAGGTAGTGCATAGCCGGCGGCTGAGGATTGCATCTTACAAATTGAACGTGTGTGCTTTCCGATAAGAAGAGGGAGACCGACTTGGGGCTATTATACAGCCATTCACACAGTAGACAGAGATAAGCGATGGGTATCCGGGAATTTGTCGCAGAGTTTTTGGTTGCCAGTAAGAGTTGAGCAACAAGGTGGTGCAGCAAAGGCACCGGCTCTTCACCTAGTAGCAATAAAAAAAAATTGAGTTCCAGGCAGCCCCCTCGACCATGTTTCTCATCTAACCGTGCTCCTGTTCGCCAAAAACGATGCTTGAAGCCAGTTGTTTAGCCTGTTCGTTGTCTTTCAGCAAGTGGGTCAAGACGGCGCAAGCAAACCACACTTTGTAGGGATCATTGATCGATGCTTCCCAATTTTCAATGGCCTCCATTAACAGGGATCCAACGGAGTGAGGTTTATCTAAAGAAATATAAGAATCCAGTATGGTTAAAATGGGGTTTTTTTTTCTTACCTTGATACTCGGTATTGATGTTGTCAACGGGAGGTGACTTCATCATGGAGGCGATGACCAATTGAGTGTCATGGTTACCATCCACACACGCATACATGGCATAGGCAGAGGCGGCACGACTGGTATAACTATAGGTGAACGATTGGTCGGCATTAACAGCAATGGCGATCAAGGATACCATGGCCGGTCGAGGAGGCAAGCGGGTGACAAGGGCGGCAGGCTCGACATCTTCGGTGGCTGCTGTGCCTTTTTCATCGACACTGGGAGGGCTAGCAACCACGGTCTTTGTGAATTGATCTTGGGTGAGCTCATTATCGCGCATTAAATAGGCAAGAGCGTAGAGAGCTTCAGTGCGGACGACAGCTGGTGCATTTGAGCAAAGTGCGAGTTGGACGACGGGTAGCAACATCCCACTTTGCATCATGACTTGTTGGTTCACGGTCGTGTTCGCACCGTCAGGCTCGGCCAAGATGCGGATCAACATCAAAACGGCTACTGTGTTTGCGATCTTTTGGTCGGGCCAGTCTTCAAAAGAAAAAGGAATGTGATCGGCATCACTGTCGCCAACATAGCCCAATAATCCTGGAATTTGTTGAATGCAGCTCGTTTCTCGGAAATAGACCTGGTACGTTGAAAAGATAACGAAAAAAATATGAGCACAACCAAAAAAGGAGGATGGTACCGGATTCCATACCTGATCGGACACGTTGTAGCGTAATAAATTCTGCATCAGCGTCAAGCTATCTTGTACAACAATATCACCAGATATCCCTTCTTGCTCCTCGATCAGCACAAGGAGCTTCTCAAACGTCGCTTGGAAGGTCACCATTTTCTGCACCTCAGCATTGGAGCGCGTGAGCTCGATCAGTAGCAAAAGTCCCTCTGCGCATGCAAAAAAAAAAGGGCACATAAGCAACAATGCCACAGGAAATCCAAGCGGAAGAGTCCAATTTTTACCATTGCGAATGATTTCACGTTTGTCGTCCAAAAGGTCAACCAATCGAGTGATGCCCATGGGGCTTGTGAGCAGGCATTCCTGGATGCGCTTGCATCGGTTGCCAGTTAACACAGATAAAAGTTTGATTGTACTGAATCGAAGGTAAAAGTCGTATTCTTCAAGTATGTCCAATAAAATCGTCACGTTTTCGGGTTCCTAGGTTTAAAAAAGAGGTGAGTTTGATCAGGTCGTGTTTTTGTTGCTTTACATATAAAAACGAATCGGTAAACTTGAATGCAGAATCGCTTTGTTCATCCTAATTGAAAAGGTGAATTGGAGCCTTTTAAAAACATGGAAGTCGTCTTACTTGTTCATCGGGAGTGAATAGAATCGTCAGAGTTTCCAAAAGGGATTTTGTAATATCCACATCACCATAGTCTGTGCGAAGCACTTTGATCAGAGCAGGTAAGCTTTTTTCGCCAACTTTCTAATCCATCAGAACGTAAGAGGCTAATGTGAGTCGACTTTCTATTATTTTTTATCCCGTCTCTATTTCAATGCCGTACCTGTTTCCAATCTTTAACAAGACCTTTCAAGCTCATGACGCCGGCTCGTCGATCCTCCAACAACGTGGCCGTTTCCAAACAATCAGCTAGTCGTTCAATCGTATCATCTGCTGACTGTGGTTGACCCTTTTCACCTCTGAGGGCATTATACCCGCGGCTAAAAAAGTCCATACTGGATAAGACTATATTGATGGGTAAGGGATGGGTAAGAAGTGATGAGGAACAAAAAAAAAAAGGAAGAAAGAATAAAATTGTCTTTCGCGTCGGACTTTTTAGTTGGACCTTGGCGGTCGTCTGACCACATCTCAAGCATGATGCGTAAAATTCGACTGTTGGTGTCGTTCGCTTGCTAAGAGGCGGCAAAAAAAAAATATACAAAATGATGGATAACGAATGCAGAAGATATGTCTCGAGATGAGACTGAAAAAAAAAAGAATAAGGACCCGGGCTAACATGTCCCAAACAAGTGCAAAAAAAAAAATATACATATAAAGCAAAGAATGATTTTGGCGCACCAACTCATCTAGGGCCTTCAAGCATATTGGCAATTCCTTTCTCTTCGTCAGCATATAATTTGAAGCCAATTAGAATAAGGGAGAGCGTTTTGAGGGAGAATGACAAGCAGCAGTGATGAAGGGTAATAACAAGCTTGTCACTGTCAAGTGTCATCATTTGGTCAAATATCAGCAGGGAGCTAATAATTAAAAGCTCCAACCAATTTACAGGCCACATTTGCTCACTTATAAATCACTGTCAAGTCTGCCGTCAAAGGCTGAAAAAAAATTGCTATTTGGTGCTCATCATGTGCAGCTGCCACGCCAAAATTCAAGTCAGTTGGGCAAGATAAAAGTGCAGTTCCCAGGCCCTGCCACTCTACCTTGTCTCACTTCCAACTCGCTATCAGGCCGTCAATGCAGGCCAAGATTTTTACCATGCCAAGTTTGAAGCAGATCGGTAGGGTCGATTTTTGCTTGAGTTTGGATTTTTCAGATTCTTCGCTGGGAGCAATTTTTTTGTCGCTTTTCTCGTTTTTTTAGCTGAGGAATCGGACATTGTAAATCTTGATCGTTGTAGCTTTGGCTTGGCAACCTTGCTCAATCCACGTGATGTTTATACCATCACCAGCTTTCGTCAGCTTCTGCATCCACACGAAATCTGGACTAGATCCATTAGCTCAAAACCGATCTACAACGGTTTTTCTATTTTTCAAAATCGCTGAGGGTGCCCTGGCCATTTTTTGCCAAAAATCCACCGCTAATCGCCAAACTCAGATCCTTTGGCTGAGACTTTGGCTGCATTTTTTTTCCTGTTGAAGACTACCAAAAGCTTCAACTAACCAAGTTGAATATATTGGAAAATCTAAGCCCTCTTCCTTTCCTGTTGTGTTTTCTTTTCTTCATCTCATACTGCATGCGCGTCAATAAAACAGAAAATCATCGAAAATACTATACCCACCAATCAGCTTTTCGTATACCTAGCATAGGATCAGAGGTAGTATTGGTTAAAAACATAAGCCTTCCTGACATCATACTGGTGGCCTTGGGTTAAAACAATCGCGATACAATAAAGCATAAACAGCCAGGGATGGGCGGGAAAAGTGAGAGCTTTCCAAACATCGTGTAGTCCACAGGGAAGATAAACTCTAGAGATAGAGGTTGCTATGACAACCGACCAATTTGGAAGCTGGTCAGAACCAGTAAACACAAACACAGAAGACCATGCGAAAATAAAAACTGAAACATTCCCACCCCCAGCAAAAGCCAGTACGGTTTCTGATACCCTTTGCTCAAGTCAATTACGTGACAGTGCGCAGTAAAAAAAAAAACACCCAAAGAAAGCAGGGAAACTGTACGCCTGTCCTTGTGAACAAATACATAGTATGGGCGAGCAGGATAACAATCAAAGAAGAGAGGTATGCATTTTTGAATGGCTTGGCTATGTAGCGCGTTTATAATAAAATCATGGACCAGGACGATACAAAGAAACCAAATGAAGTGATCTTACCTCAAAAACCCAGAACGGCATCTTTGATGCAAACAATGAAAAGCAATGGAGGCATAGAAAAGAATGAAGACGTCCAAAAAATCTAAAAGCCCAGATGCTCTCCTAGAAAACACTTAAAGGACACAAATGCTGCCCCCCCCCCAAAAAAAAAAAATAAGTTACTCAAATTGACATTGATTAAGCCTGGGCATGTTACAAAAAAAATTGGGATTCTACTGCGCGTGAAACAAAACAAAATCCAAAAAGAAGGTACAGGGTTAGACAGCAGGGACACCGCCCAGGCTTGAAAAAACGTCCATATTTAGACATGGCCAAAAAAGTGTCAATTTTAAGCAAATACTTACCTTCAATGGGAATATAAATAATTGTGAGCGATATATTTTTCTTTATATGGGTGGTGGATTTTTTGAAAAAATACGTTCCTTTTCAAGGCAATTGACCCTTTTAAGGCACGTATTTTTTCAAAAAATCCACCACCCATATAAAGAAAAATATATCGCTCACAATTATTTATATTCCCATTGAAGGTAAGTATTTGCTTAAAATTGACACTTTTTTGGCCATGTCTAAATATGGACGTTTTTTCAAGCCTGGGCGGTGTCCCTGCTGTCTAACCCTGTACCTTCTTTTTGGATTTTGTTTTGTTTCACACGCGGCAAAATGCCAATTTTTTTTTTCAAAATGAGCAGACTCTGCTTTCAAAGCAACGTGCGCTGGCCTTGCCTTCATCAAAAGTGTTCTTGAGTAGCTTTTTTTTTTTTTTTTTGTGCAGCATTTGTGACTTTCAGGTTTTTTTCTGAAAGAGTACCGTATTTGCGGGAGAGCATTTGTGCCTTCAGATATTTTCGGACGTCTCTGTTCATCTCTATGGCCAATGCCGCCATCACCTGTTTTTTCCACTTTCGTATGTAATTTTAATATTTCAGCCTGCGTCTATCGCGCTACACCGCCAAGTCTTACAAAAAAACGTATTTCCTCTCTTCTTTGCTGTCCAGAGCCAGTACGGTGCATTAATTCACAAGACAAGGCGCACCAGCATCATTTCTTTTTTTTTTTTTTTGAGCAAAGGGTATCAGAAACCATACTGGCTTTTGTTGGGGGTGGGAATGTTTCAGTTTTTATTTTCGCATGGTCTTCTGTGTTTGTGTTTACTGGTTCTGACCAGCTTCCAAATTGGTCGGTTGTCATAGCAACCTCCATCTCTAGATTATTTTTTTCAACACCATTTTCTCGTCACCACGATGGCTGCCTTTTTTTCATTGCGTTCATCTAACATACTACTCCAGTATGTGATGGAACAGATGTGTTGCCTGACAAATAGCCGCTTTTCTCTGCCGCCGTATACTTCCTGCCTATTCCAGGCTGTTATTACTTTACTTTTTCGTTCAAGCTTGTGGTACCAGTAGACGGCTTGTTTCCATTTCTGCATAAATTTCGTAAAGTAGCACGTTACTTAAGCATGTGCATGACTACACGTAAGCAGGCTGCAGTGGGAGGCCGTTTGGGGTCTTACTGGAAGAGTTTAAATTTTGGACAGGGCACTACGCCAAAACTCGACAGGGCAGTAAGAATATTGATATGACACGCGGAGATGACGCGTTGTACAAGCTAGAGAGTCTATGCTTATAACTATCAAAAGACTATCACGTTGTGCTACCTTGGAATGCTGGCATTCATGTGGATATGGATGGAGCCCTATTTTGGATGGCCTAGTCTTCAACGGATATGAAAAAACCGGGGTGGATTATGTATATCAGGTTTTCGGTGATTTATACACACGCATATGAAGAAGAAAAAGGAAAAGTGCATTTTTTGCTTTTCTCGTTTTTTTTTTTTTTTAGCTGGAGAATCGGACATTGTAAATAGCTTTGGCTGGGCAGATTTGCTCAATCGACGTGATTCTTATACCATCATCAGCTTCTGTCAGCTTCTGCATCCACAAGAAATCTGGACGGGATCCATAAGTTCGAAACCGATTGAAGGCGCTTTTTCTATTTTTTAATATCCCTGAAGATACGATCTTCTTCAGGGCTGCTTTGTTTGGGACTACGGTAGGCATCATTCGCTTTTTTTTTCTTGGTGGCATGCCGAGGGCAGTCGTGCCAAAGGATGCGGTCGGTCCAGCTTGGCACACGCATTTTTTGGCTGGTGCCATAGGTGATGGTTGTATCAAGTGTGAGATCGGTGGGGGATGGAAGGATAAAGGAATATACCCTGGTGTCCCGCATGCCCTGGTCGGACTCTACATTCCCCCGCTCATTCCTCGCCAGTACATCAGTGCCAAAATATATAAATATCATAAAATAAAAGAAATAAAAAACGTCATATTTGATATTTCCACTTGTCTTGACCTAGCCTTTTTCAAACCCAGCTCCAGACAACTGACCCATTTTGATCATTAGCAGGAGCCAAAAATTGATTTCCCCCCAAACTCCACGGAATCATTATATGATCTAATTTGCACATGGCAGAGCTCCCAGGTTAACATCGTTATTCCTTCTGACCTTCTTCAACGTTAAAATATGCCCCTCCAGCCAAAATATGACTGTTTGGGGGGGGGGTACAGCAATGAAGTTAAAGCTTGGCTAGTCTGAATGAAATAAAATTTTGCGAGCGCAATGATGATGGGCAAAATGTTAGCCGTGTTGGATCAAAAAGCTGGAGAACTAGAGTAGCACTGACCAAAATTTGGCTGGAGGAAGATGCAGCAAATGCATGCCAAATCCCATTTCGTCCTCCTAATGGGCAGATTATGATCAAGTGACCACGACTAATTTTTTGCATGGAAACCACAGGATTCTTCAACTCCCAGGCACATTGATAAGATGTGTATTTTCACACCCCGATGGGCTGTTCTGTTGATTCAAGTTGCACGGATACGGAGAGGGGGAAAGATCTGATTATGCTTTTTTCCGTTTTTCCCAGTGACCCAAGTATCAGATCTTTGGTTGTGCCATGAATTATTAAAAGAAATAGTAGGGAGATGAACCACTGTTTTTATTTTGGTCACCAAAAGCGGGGAGCTGCGCCGTATACCGAGGCTTCTCACAAAATGCAGCTGTAGGGACCTTGGCTTCATTCGTGTGACCTGCAGCCAAATCAACACTTAAAAATGCTGCATATACACCCACACCATACGCTTGTCCTACTTCAAAAAAAACCCTCCTCCGTAGACTTGGGTCCCTCCCACCCTTTGGAAAAATTTTATTTTTGTTAATGACCTGATTTGGAACGAAGGTTTCACTTTACAATGAAGAGATCTTTGATTGAAACCAGCCAGCACGTCCCCTG
This sequence comes from Hesseltinella vesiculosa, assembly GCA_002104935.1. NCBI lineage: Eukaryota > Fungi > Mucoromycota > Mucoromycetes > Mucorales > Cunninghamellaceae > Hesseltinella > Hesseltinella vesiculosa. Next base: position 55,902 of record MCGT01000016.1, on the reverse strand, counting down.
GCCAAAGCACGGACAAATCAAAAAGAACGAGCGGAACCGAGTTATTTAACGCATGCAGGAATTCCAGGATTTTTGATCCAAGAATAGAGCAAAGCCGAACATTGATATGATCTGTTGTCATGAGCTAAACGAAAATTGGCTTGGTGCCTTGGCGCCACGATCCTGGTGTGGCTTCGGCCCATTTTCTCTCAAAAGAAATTGAGACAATGGATGAAAATGATGTCAACTATGGCATTTTCAGTGGAAATCATGGTTGCTTTGGAATATCCTAAAAAAAAAAGAAGGATCCTGCATAAGATGAAGCTCCGCATTTTATTTTTAATATCATTGACAGTGGTATCCTCAGGATATCAAACGAGAAAGATCAAACACGGAAAATAAAAATGCCTCATGCTTATAATAGTCAACGCATATGCACCTATTTTTGAACTTCATCAATAGACTGCTCATATGTAAGCAAGACAATTCACCCCAAAAAGAAACTGGGGGGGGGCTGGCCTGGGAAAACCGCCTTGCTGGGTGAATGGTTCCCTTTTGTCATTGGCGTGATCATTGTAATCCAGGGTATCGATATTGCATGCTCAAAACGAACTCACTTTTGGGTTAATGGCCAAGGTCGAATATTCGAAGCTCAGAATCTCGATATTAGGAATGAGAGAGCGAGTAAGAACAATCCCGAAAATAAAAAAAAATAAATAAGGGTCCAAAGATGTGGGACATAATGAAATAAGGGGGGAGAGACCAAAGATGGAAGAAAAAAAAAAAACCTTGGTTGTGTAAAGCTTGAGCCCAGGCTACTGGTAACAACTCTGATTGCCTAAAAAAAGTCCAAATTCTTTCTTTTTGACCTATCTCTCTCTTTCCGATTCTTTCTTTTTCCTTGTTCTTCTTGTAAATTTCGCCCAACAAGATTTTTCCAGTGGCACTTTATTATTACCGATTGATACGGCGTCAATCATGACTTACCCAGATATCCCATCGCCTAGCGCCCGCGTTCAGGATCCAGGGTCATCCACGTAAAACTTTGCACGTCCAGCCTATTGCTTGAAAGATACACATCAACTTTTTTTTTGCTTAGCCAAGACTTCAAATTATTAATATGTCAGCAACCTGAAAAAGCTCGTTTGTGCAGTTACAAAGAACGAGGTAGTAATGACTCAGCCTTTTTTTATTTTTGTGCGATGGCTGACGAAGGCACCTTTTTTTTTTTACAAGTGGACCGCCGGCCATTAGATCCCCCACCTATTATTCAACTATTTTCCAAACTGAGGTAAACACTCTTGTTCTGAAACATCCATTCATTAGCAAAATGCTTCCCTCCTTTTTTTTATTGCAGCGAAGACCGCTACGCCAATTTTTTTCTTTATGCAACGCTGGTGAACAAAGACGGAGATATCGACCTGACCTTGAAAGATCACACAAGAACAACTGCCGGGATGGTGGTCCAGTCCCTTCATAAGTTAAAAGGTGCCAACAGTCAAGGTAGAATCAAAAAAAAAAAAAAAAAGAAGAGACTTCGAGAAGATGTTAATGCCACTTTTTTCTTCGTCTCTGTGTTCAAAGAGGGTGCTTATTTTGTCTTTTCTGATATCAGCGTCCGTTTGGAAGGTTTTTTTCGTCTTAAATTCACACTCTTTGAAATCTCAGGGTAAGCATAAGGTGAAGGGGCAGAAAGTTTAGGCAAAAATATTAAGGGAAGCTCAATTGACGGCACGGTATTTTTTTGTAATTCAACGATTAGATTACGAATGCGCCGTAGAAACTCAGTTTTGTCAAACGTCTTCCAAGTCTTCTCCCCAAAGAGTGCGGCAAGGAAAAAAAAATCTTAAATTGGGAATGATAATGTTTAACGCTTTTTTTTTTGTTTTTCATCTAGCATTCCCAGGTATGTCAGGTAAGAGAAAGGATAAGAATGTGGCTGTTTTTGCTAAAAAAAAAATTTCTCCTCCAGAGTCCACAGAGCTGACACAGTTCCTATCAAAACAAGGTCTACACATTCGGGTGCGCAAGGCATCAAAAACCCAGTCAGAAGCCTCACCTGTGTAAAAGACGACCCCTTGCCAATAGCCCACTGACCTGTTCTCCTTTTTACTGAAATTTGCAGGAAACGCAGAAAAACGCAAAATGCCACCACAGAATGGCGAATATACCATCCAGAGCCAATGTATGAATCCCAACCAACCTTGCCTTCTGTACAAACATCTTCTCAGTGTGCTCAATCCATCATGTCGGTCAGGAACATTCTTATTTCTCCAAGCCAGCGCGCACCGGATCATCAACCTCGGCTGCCATACCATACATTACCACCTCCCATCCCTTCCCTTAATACGTTCCATCATCCAACCCGTACAAACCCACAGTCAGCATCCATCGTCACACCAACTTCCTCCTTGCTGTTCAGACCATTCCATTCTAAATAATCTTGCAGACATAGTCATCTCGTTCATGCATCTCCCAATTTCCTAAAAAGTAAACTTGCATTTCCCCCCTCCCATCCCATGTACAAACCCTACAGTTCTTCTTGACTGAATACCTAATTGGAAAAATTAAATACCCCATGTTCTTCTAACATACGAGAGGGAGTGCACGATTACAGCGGTCTGCTAAGTCGACTGGCTCCTTCGGGCAAGAAAATATCCGGAGACTAATTTACAGTAAACAGCCAGTAAAAAGTTTGGGGGAGAGCACGGTCATTTTTCTGTTAGACAGAAAAAAAAAAATAATGATAATCATAATGAGGGGCTGCGGAAGTATCCTGCCATGCACAACCAGTAAGCAGTCAAAAAGCCATGTCAATTAAATGAATCGAAGGGTAAAAAGTTTAATGGTGTGATACAAAAGGCACGATAGAAAATCACGGCTGTCTATTTTGACAAAGGCTCAGGTATCGCCTTCGAACGATCAGACGTGGACGAAGAACCAGTCTCATATTGTCTCCAGTTTACTTGCTGACTTTTTGTCGGTTCGCCTTCCATCCCCATTTGCATGGTCTGAAATTGCGCTTGCTGCTCTTCGGTCAATTGAGACAAAGCATTTACAAATGATGGCTGGTGCTGAATGGAAGTATTTCTGTACATGGGGCCGTTCTGAGGATAAAAACCCTGCTGAATGGGGTGATAAATCCATTGGGCACTAGTCTGGGCTTGCGAGGGCAATGGCTGTTGGATATTTTGCACATGTTGCATACCAGGAAGCTGTCGATTGGATTGTATAGCTTGCACAAATTGTTGCCGAATGGCTTGTGGAAGAGGGATGACTTGACGTTGATCACGGAAAGAGTGGGTGTGCTGCTGCGAAGATCCAATGCCTGTAGAAGAATTGACCGAAGGCAACCGGATCTGTTGGTGTGGGTATGTCTGTGCTCTGTGGGCGTGTTCCATGTAACGCATGGCCTCTTGCTCAGGCATGGGTGCAGGATGGTACATCGGTTGGTGATTTGGCCACACCCAGCGACTGTGATGTTGTAGAGCAGCCAGACGCTGGAGAAGTTCATGCGGGGGTAAGGGAGAACCATGTAGCAAGTGACCTTGGGTTGTCCCTGTAGATTGCTGTAGCGGCGGGATGATCGGGCGGCCGGTCTTTTTCCTTGCGTGTTGCAATTGCGAGCCGTTGGTACTCCTAGCTGTTCCTGGCAGACTCACTCTGTAGTGTGTAGGTGCTGACGAAGGCTCGGCCACGCGACTGTTCGTTCGCATAGCTGCTGATTTTGGCTGAGAGGCACCCACTTCCAGCTCCTCGTCAGTTTCATATTCGGATTTTCCATCGGAGTCATCTTGCACTTGATAGTCCTCGTCTTCAGATTCCACGGCCGATTGGGGTGTGTCGGTGCTAAGCGGGATATTGACAAGGCTGGCCGTGACATGGTCATTATCAGCACGCATACCACTTCCTCCGTATGACTGGTTTGGGAGTGAAAGAAAATGAAAAAAAAAAAAAAAGTTGGTATGCTGAGCTCTTCAAGATGGATAAGTGAGAGGATGCAAAACTTACCACTGCCTTGCGTTTTCTTGCGCCGCGGCCTAATGTTTCTTTGGAACTTTCCTGTTGACGGATATAGGCATTACGGCCATCTTCCAGGAGTTTGGCCCACACATCACCGTCTTGATCTGCTTTGGAGTCCTTCGATGTTGATTGCCAGATGCGGGCAAAGGAGAAACTGAGTAGTTCCGACGAGATGTTCGAGGAGGTTTTAGAAACCAGCAAAGAGGGGGGTTCGCCACTAGCAGTTGCTGGGCCGTGAACAGGAAGAGAATCTGTTGGGGTAGGGGCAGATTCGTTGTTGATTTCGGCAAAATGAGCGTCTCGATCCAGTAGGCCAGCAACAGCAGCTTCGTCATACACAATCTCATCGGCTGCGCCGTCTTCTTCGAAAAGAGCCTTCGCACCAAATTTGAGAATGGATTCCACATCATCTTGCTCCAGGTTGTCGTCATCCATCTTTTCCACCACCAAATGGTCCAAGACCATTTTCTTCTTGGCCACCTGCAAGATCTTTTCCTCGGCCGAGGCACGGGTGACAAGGCGCATGACCAAGACAGGTTTTGTCTGACCAAAGCGGTGAGCCCGGCTGATGGCTTGTAGGTCGATGTGTGGGTTGAAATCCGAGTCGTAGATAATCACTGTATCAGCAGAGGTCAAATTGATGCCCATGCCACCAGCACGGCTTGTCAAGAGAAAGACGGGGTATTCGGATTCGGGTTCGTTGAATAAGTCGATAAACGTTGTGCGGTCCTCTTGCGAAGTGCTGCCGTCGAGACGAACGTGCTTGATACCAACGAGGGTGAGGTAGTCTTCAATTACATCAAGGGCAATGACCATGGTGGAGAACAGCAAGACCCGGTGACCGCGTTTGATCAGTTCTGGTAGCATGATGTGTAGCAGCTTCAGCTTAGCTCCAGCAGCGACGATTGCCTTGATGCTTTCGCCCACGGTTTCCTGCAGTACTTCGATACCATGCAAAATATAAGGATGGTTCAAGATTTTGCGCAGCTCCATTAAGGTATTGCCGCTTGACTTTGTGACTTTTGTGAGAGAGCTGGACGAGGACCGATTGACTTGTAGTTTGGCCAGGACGGCCACGCCATTCAGGAGGGTGGCCTTGTACAGTTCCTTTTGTAGAGCAGTCATGGTGACAGGCACAATCAATTCTTTCTTGGGAGGTAGCTCCGTGAGGACAACATCTTTGGTGCGGCGCAGAAAGTATGGCTTGAGCATCTCGTGTAATTCTTGCACCTTGGCCTTGTCCAACTCGGCATATTCGTCCGCCAATTTATCCACGTTATGGAATTCTCTCGGATTCAAAAAATGCGCCAGCGTCAGCAGCTCGCGAATGTTGTTTTGCACAGGTGTCCCTAGGAAAATAGGAAAAAGAAAATGAGCACAGCAGCACTTTTTTTTTTTTTTTTTTTTTTGGCTATGAGTGCATTACCTGTCAAAAGGATACGGTTGGTGGATTTGACAGTTTCCAGTCGTTTGAATAAGGAGGTGGACTGGCTTTTTAGTCGATGGCCTTCGTCAACAATCATACTTGGCCAGATATCCAGGGCGTTCACTATCTTTTTATCAGCCAAGGCAGATTCGTAGGTCATGATGACGACATGACAGGTTACACCAGGGTAGCCTTCTCGGAAGAGTTCGTAATTCTTGACCAGTTTTCGAGCTTCCTTTGCTGCAGAAACCGGTACTACGTGCATTTCGGGGGCCCATTTTTCAAATTCACGCACCCAGTTTGTCAAGACACTGTTGGGCACGATGATCAAAAATGGATACAGGTCAAAGCGGGTGTAAAGCATTTTCAGGAACACAATGACCTGGATGGTTTTGCCTAGAATGAAAAAAAGGAGTTCCTCGTAACTTTGATTTAAACATGAACTAACTTACCTAGCCCCATGTCATCAGCAAGAATACACGACTTATTGCACTCCCATTGATACAAAAGCCAGCTAAGTAAAAGAAAGTAGAAAACGGGTGAGCCCGACAAAAAAAAAAAGGTGGCGGAGTTGGTATTACTTGACACCATCGAGCTGATGCGGCAACAAAGAGCCTGGGAGACCATCAGGTTGAACTTTGAGTTCACGATTGTTCTCAAAACTTGTGCTCATGATGTGAGATGCAGCCTTTGTGAGTTTTTCTCTGGCGCGCTTGACAGGAACAACGGTGTGAGAGTCCATGAATCGTTTATAGGCATTCTTGAAGGAAGGCATCAAGTCTTTTTCGAAAGGAATCGTATCCCAGATGACTAGGCATGGCGCGTAACAAAAAAAAAAAAATGAGAATGACTTTCATCAAGCCTTGCATTTACCGTCAGCATAATTCAAACCATGAAAGTTGGCTAAAACGCGAATGGGTTCGTGGTGATCGTTGTAATCGACGTCCATGATGCGGTTAATTTTGCACCAGGTTCTTGGGACGACGGCATTGACAGGTTGCCAAAGTTGGAACTTTTGCTTATCAAAGTAGTAGCGCGATTTCTTTGAATATTTGGCCAGCCAAGATTGAGGCACCCAAGACAGATGGCGGTAAGACACGTTTTCCCACTTCACCAAAAGGACATTGTGGTTACCAACGGGATCGAATGTAACAGTATCATCATCTTGACTCAGACCAGTCATGTCGGAGCCGTCGGTGGCTGGCAGCGTGGCTTGAATGGGTTCGTCGTTTGTTGCTACCCGGTACCAGGCCAGGATTTTATCCACTTTACCAACAAAATGCTGACAGGTTTCGCAGGTATGATCGGTGTTTCGGTTTTCCCAGAGATGGTGCGGTGGCCATTGACCAGGCTGGCATGACTGGTGGAACGCTCGGTCACAGAACCGGCAACGGTGGAGAAAACGAGTAACGTGCACATCAGCTTCGTCAGTTTCATGGTGACTAAGCGTAGCAGTATCAGGAGGTGTGACTTGGTGGCACTTGTAGCATGTGCCATATTGGTTGGCAGTCGCCCGCTTCTCACTTTGGCACATGGAGCACACGTAATAGTATTGTTTTCGTGGCGGTGGGCAAGGTGGAGGCGTCGTTTTGGTACCGGAATCAGTGCCATCGGCTAGTTTAGCCGATGTGTCATCGGACTGCTTGGTGTTTGACGTACCTGGCAGTGAGTTGCTACGCGCGTGTTTGTGCAATAACAAGGAATCAGCTGAAGAGCATGCAGGATGGATCGATGCTGAGCAGTACCAACAGGGTAAGAGGATGCGATGGTTCGTATTCCGGATAGTTCCGTCCTTGGCGATAACACCAGCCTTCAGGCAGCGGTGGCAGGTTTCTAGGTGATCCACGGCTACCGCTTCAGGCATGGGCCTCAATTCAAAAAACTCCTTGGTATTGGAAGGCTCGGTACGCCGCCGCTTGACCGCAGAAAATGGCAGAGGTGAAATATCAGCAGGGACGTCACTGCTGATATCTGGTGCTTGTGTGCGTCGGGGGCGGCCTGGACGGCGTCGACCTGGCCGTTTCATCACCTTTTTAGCTGGGCGGTTGCTGGGCTGGTAATCATCGCTGTCGGAATCGTCAGCAGGGGGCTTTTCATCCTCATCATCGTCGAGATCAGAGCTTGGACTTTTAGCAGGACGACGATGACATTGATTGTGTTCATACGCCTCCAGCATATCTGAGAATGAGGACAGACGGCGAGCAGGCTCCTAGATAATTTAATAGTTTAGCCACTTTGTCTAGAGAGCCCCATGGCAAATAAAATTACTTTTGTTGTGGATCCATCGTTCCAGCGAAGAGTGTAGGAGACCAAGCCAGAGTCAGATACCGATTTGTCCAAGATCTTGCGGAGACCGCCTTTGTAATTCATAGCATGACTGTTATCGTTGGTGGGTGTTTTAGATGCGACAACGTTTATTCGAACCATGGTGAGCTGTTTGCCGCTAGCCAGCAATCTCTATCATAAAAATGTTATTATCTTGCCATTCTGTTGATAAATATTAATAATAAATCACCTACTCTCTTTTTTTCGACTCGCATTAGTCTCTTTGCTGCATCATTAGGCATCACGATCGACGAGATTAATGAAATGTAGAAGAAAAAAAAAAAAAAAAAAAACCTGGAAACAAAGAAGGCGCGCCTCTGACCACAGCGACGGAACGGGCCAATCAACAGGCGGAGGTTGGAGGCCAAAAAAAAACCGATAAAACGCGTATTTTTTTTTTTTTGTCCATCGAGGAGAGAGGGAATACAACAGGTCGAGAGTGTTTTCATTGGCTCTTTTATATAACCAATGGAGTGTACGTCAAGCATAGGTGTCGAAGAGAAAGGGGTGAACAAAACAGATCAGAGGGGAGAAAGGGAGGGAGGGGGTTATTTTTACATTTTGCATTTATTTTTTCTTTTCCCTCTTTTCTCTCTTTCTTCTTCTTCTCCTTAATTTTTTGATAATTTATAATTCTCTCTTATTTCTTTTGTAGACCTTTTTATCATTCGAGAAAGACCACCACTGAACTTTATTACCCATTGTATTTTTCTTTTTGTTCAACCTTTGAACAAAACTCGGGCTCGTTAAAAATTCATATCATCGAGGAATAGCAAAATGCAACACGACGATCATAAATCCGACTTGACATGCTTAATCATGGGACAACAGGCACCGTCGGAAGAGAGCGTCATCAGTCTCCTTCAAAGCCGATGGAAAAGGAACCAGCCATATACACAGCTTGGTTACTCAACTTTGGTTGTTGTCAACCCTTATCAACCGTTGGAACTGCTTAATGATTCAACACTCCAAGCTTATGCTGATTATGGTTATCGCAACATCTCGGATCAAAAAATATTCATGCAGCCTCACGTTTATGATATGGCTGCCAAAGTTTATTTCCATATGCGTCGTACTGGTGAAGATCAGTCCATCCTGCTCAGGCAAGTCAAAAAAAGGCAAACAAAACCGCATCATTGACCATCTCTTTTTTTTTTTCTTCTTCTTCTTCTTCTTCTTCTAATACTTGACTGGTCCCTACTTTTTTATTTGTTTATATCTTTTTTTTTTTTTGTCTTTCCCTAACGACAGTGGTATCACAGGATCCGGAAAAAGCACAACAAGAACCCTTATCCTAAATCAGTTACTGTACTTATCAACACACAGCAAAAAGGAAGGAAAGTTACAGCAACAGATCAAAAACTCATTGGTCATCTTGGAATCGTTTGGCAATGCTAAGACCACACAAAACAACTCAACCTCCAAATTCGGTCTGTACCAGGAACTGCTGTTCAGCGAGCGCGGTCGCATTCTTGGTGCAAAAACACTGACCTACTCACTTGACAAAGCACGTGTCACTCATATACCCAAAGAAGAGCGCACCTTTGATGTCTTTTATCAGCTCTTTGCCGGCACCACTGCTGAGGAACAAGCTGCTCTGCATATCAACAAAGACTTCACCTACCTCGGCACCTCCAAAAGCATGCTTGTCCCAGGCGTCAGCGATGCCATTGCCTTCTCCAACCTCAAAACCTCGCTCAAAACCTGTGGTTTCAAGGCCAAGACCGTCACCCAGATCTTCCAGCTCCTTTCTGCCATTCTCCATCTCGGTAATCTGCAGTTTGGTGAAAGTCGTGATGGTCTTGCTGCCCAGGAGGCCTGTGTCGTGCGCAATATTGAAGAGCTCGAATTGGTCGCCGCCATCCTCGGTGTTTCGGCCTCCAAACTCGAAACCTCCCTCACCTACAAGCTGCGCCTGATCCACAACGAAATGTGCACGGTCTTTTTGAATCCCCAGGGTGCGGTGGAGCAACGTGACGCACTTGCTCGAGCATTATATCACATCCTGTTTCTGTGGCTTGTCGAAACCATCAACACTCGCCTTTGCTTCAACGACACCACCGACCCACCCAATTTCATCGGCATCCTGGACCAGTGCGGATTCCAAAATTTCAAGGCCAATGGCTTTGAGCAATTCTGTGTCAACTATGGCACCGAAGTCATGCAGCAATTTGTCATTCAGCAACGCTTCAATCCCGATGGTATCTTCGGCTCCATGGAAGCAGATGGCCTCGATATTCCTGCCGTCGTCACTATGGACAACACCGGCTGTTTGGAACTGCTGACTGGAACAAAGCCTCTATCCAAATCCAACTTGATGGGTGGCATCGTGGGCCTGATCGACAAGGACTGTATCAAGTATCAAGCCGGTGCATCCGATGCCACCGAAGCCAACCTGCTCGCCAGTGTTCAGAAGCAGTTCGGCAGCCATCCTTCCTTTGCAAAGTCAAGCCATGCCTATTCATTTGGTATCAATCACTTCTGCGGCACTGTGCATTACTCTGTCGATGCCTTTTTGGAAAAGAATCTCGATGATCTCTCGCCTGATTTCGTCAGTCTCCTTCGCGATAGCTCCAACAACAGCTTTGTTTCTTCCCTTTTCCAGGGCACAAGCATGGCCACAGGTAAGAAAAAAAAATAATAATAATAATAAAAAAAAAAGGCCGCCGATTTATTTCTTACCCTTTTTTTCCCCGTCAGAATCCCACCCAAAGGACGACCGCACGATTGTCAAGGCCCAGGTGTCCAGCAAACCAACACGGGCACCTTCCATGAAACGTCCCAACAAGCGCCGCGTTCTTAGCACCGAAGACGACTCAACCCAAGTACCTGACGACGACGACAAAACGCTGACCACAGGGCAAAAACCTCGCTATAGGGACGGCAAAACCAGCCCTGGCTCCCCTCCCAGCATTGACAGCTCCAGCATGAATACCATCACCGACCAACTCCATATGACTCTCAAAGACATCTGTGCCACGATGCGCGACACTCGTTTTTACAACATCATCCACCTTCGTCCAAACGACACCCAGACGGCTGACAACTTTGACAGCAAGCGCATGAAGTCTCAAATCCGAGCCTTTTTGCTAGCCGACCTGACCTCGCGTTGCCATGGCGAATTTGCCAACTATTACAACTTTGAAGAATTCCTGGTGCGATATGAATGCATGGTGCAGTCCCTACAGGGTGACAATCCTTCGGTGCCGCTCCGTCAACAAGTCGAGACACTCAAGACCATGATGAATTGGACAGACTCACAGGCAGCCCTAGGCCACACCACTATCTGGCTCTCCTACGACATTTGGCGTGAGCTGGAAGATGGCCTTCGCATTGCTGAAAAGGAAGAACGAGAACACAGTCGCGCCAATGCTGCAGTCTTGCCTGGCCATGCAGTGCCCCTGAATGACAGCTTCAGTGGGGATCCTCCCTTGCCTTCCAACAACCTTGCTCCTCTTGGTCATCTTTCACCCGACTCTGCATTTCCAGCAGGTGTCTATCAAGAACAGTTGCCTCGCTCCTCATTCATTGACGATGGTGCCAGCTATACTGAATCTGACGATGGCCTAAAACGCGAAGGCAGCCAATGGGGCGATGAATCCGAATGGGGAATGAAAGGCCTCTCGGAAGGGTAAACCAAAAAAAAAAAAAAAAAAAAAAAAAAAAGGGTGAGAAAAGGAGAGAGAGAAAAAAAAAGAACGGAGTGAAGGCCAAAAGAGAGAGGGGGATAAGCAACGAATACTCACAAACGCTTGCTTTTGTGGTTAGGTTTGGGCCCAACATGGATATGAGCAAAATGGTAGAAGACTATCAGATGCCCCAACATGAGCAAGTGGAAGAAATGCCCATTACATCGGTGCGAATCTGGTGGGTGCGGTTTGTCTGGTTCATGACGTGGTGGATCCCTACCGTGACACTCCGGTGGCTGGGGAAAATGAAGCGTGAAGACGTGCAAATGGCCTGGCGTGAAAAGGTGACTTTGTGCATGCTCATCTTTTGGTTCTCTGCGATTGTTATCTTTGTCATTGTTGGTCTCGGTGAAATGATCTGTCCTGGCACTCGCACCATGTACTCTCCTGAAAATGTCAGGGCACGTGGGACACCAGACGAAATGTTTATGAGCGTGCGTGGCGTGGTATACGATGTCACCAACTTTGCAATTGCTGGCCATGGCACCACAGCTCACAACGCTAACAAGGACGCCATGAGCTCTCTCGCCGGGCTCGATGTCTCTTACTCGGTTCCGCCACCCCTCACCGTCGCCTGCCAGGGCCTTGTCTCGAATCCAGCTATTCAAGTGATCCCCAACCAAACGATCGACATCGGTCCTTTTAAGCATCTGTCTGGCGATCAGTTGGTCGAGACATCATTGGCTGATATGAAGGATGCTAAGTGGTATTGGAACACGTTCTTGCCCAATATGAAGCTGTACAAAAAAGGCACCTTGGTGATCCGGCTACAGCAGCTACAGGACGACTTTGTCGGCTGGGGGAGAAAAGCCATGGCCATCAACAACCGCGTCTATGACATCACCGACTACCTCGACACTGCCAGAAACTTTGATGCCGGTGCAGGCGGGGGCGAATACCATTACCTGTCCAGCGCCGTGGAGGAAATCTTCAACAAATTCAGTGGTGGTGATGCCACAGCCCAGTGGAACAAGTACAAGAATTTTATGTCGGCGAGCGACCAAGCCATGAATCTGAACTGCCTCAACAACTTCTTTTATATCGGTGACGTGGACGTCCGAGAAACACCGCGATGCATGTTCCCCAATTATCTCCTCCTGTCTTTTGCCTGCATGATGTGCCTTGTGATCCTCGTAAAGTTCCTTGCCGCCTTGCAATTTGGTGGCGCCCCCACACCCGAAGACCATGACAAGTTTGTGATCTGCCAAGTCCCTTGCTACACCGAGGATGAGGAGTCGCTCCGCAAAACGTTTGACTCGTTGACGGTTCTCAACTATGACGACAAGCGCAAGCTTTTACTGATCATTGCCGACGGAATGATTATGGGCAGTGGCAATGACAGACCAACACCCCGAATTGCGCTGGATGTACTTGGCTACGATACCAAACAAGACCCGGAGCCCCTCATGTTCAAATCGATTGGCGAAGGCAGCAAGCAATTAAATTATGGCAAAGTCTACTCTGGTCTGTACGAATGTGAAGGTCATGTTGTACCCTATGTGGTTGTAGTAAAAGTGGGCAAAGCATCCGAACGTGCCAAACCTGGGGTAAGAGCAAATCTGAAAAAAAAATAAGGATCAGGGGCAAAAAAAAAAAAAAAAAAAACACGAGGCTGACTGACGTTTTCCTCCTTTTTTTTTTTTTTTTTTAGAATCGGGGCAAGCGGGATTCACAAATGATATGCATGAATTTCTTGAACAAGGTTCATTTTGATGGTGAAATGACGCCTCTGGAATTGGAAATGTACCATCAAATCAAGAATGTGATTGGTGTCAACCCTTCCTTTTACGAATATATTCTGATGGTCGATTCCGACACGGAGGTCATGCCCAACGCTCTTAACCATATGATCTCCTGCATGCTACACGACGGTAAGATCATCGGTCTCTGTGGCGAAACGAAGCTGGTAAATGAGGACCGGTCCTGGACAACCATGATTCAAGTGTACGAATACTACATCTCCCATCATCTGGCCAAGGCCTTTGAATCGCTGTTCGGCTCGGTCACTTGTCTCCCCGGTTGCTTCTGCATGTATCGTATCCGCACGCCCATCAAGAACGAACCTCTGATCATCTCACCCAAAGTCATCACCGACTATTCGGATAACCACGTCGACACCTTGCACAAAAAAAACCTGCTGCATCTGGGAGAAGATCGGTATCTGACAACGTTGATGATGAAACACTTCCCTTCGTACAAGATGAAGTTTACCTCCCATGCCCAGTGCAAGACCGTCGCGCCCGACCGCTGGCAAATTCTTCTGTCACAACGCCGTCGCTGGATCAACTCGACTATCCATAACCTGTTTGAAGTTGTGCTCCTTCCTGACCTGTGCGGTTTCTGCTGCTTCTCCATGCGTTTTGTGGTCCTGATCGATCTCATAGGGACCTTGACCCTGCCTGTGTCAGTGGTGTACCTCGGCTACTTAATTTACGTCATCATCTCTGGAACAGGGCCGCTGCCTATCTTGGCTTTGGCCATGCTTGCGGGTATCTACGGTCTTCAGGCGATACTCTTTATCCTCAAACGCCAATGGCAGCACATTGGCTGGATGATCTTCTACATCCTGGCCATCCCGGTCTTCTCGTTCTTTTTGCCCATCTACTCCTTTTGGCACTTTGATGACTTCTCCTGGGGCAACACGCGTGTGGTTGTGGGTGACAACAAGCAGAAGAAAATCATTGTGGCCGACGACGAGAAATTCGACGAAAAGATGATCCCTCTCAAGAAATGGAGCGTCTATGAGCAAGAGCTGTGGGAAACTGGGTCCACCGGCAGCAAAGAAACCGGCTTTACCTCCCCCTCGTACCGAAGCTATGGCCAACACCCTCCACAGCAGCTACAGCAGCGCCTGTCGTCTGGCATGCCCTATGGTGGTGGTGGCTCAGTCATTTACGACAACGGAAGCCAATACGGTGGCAGTCAAGCTGGCGAGTATGATTATTACCGCGACACCAACATTGGCGGCGAACGAGCACGATACTCCCGTTCCAAATCGCCGATGATGATGATGTCTGGCCCCCAGCCCAGTATCTACGGACCGCCTTCTGAGTATGGATCGCAAATAGAACTTGGTTTGGCGACATCGCCCCTCAACCGTGCCTCTCGCACCATGTCTCTCAACAGCTTTGGGCCTGATTTTGGCCAGCTTACAGGCTCGATGTTTGGCGACCCCATGACTGCATTTCCAGTGCCGCAGCCAACCCACTCGGGCTCCTACACAGGTCATCGTCAATCGATGCTCCCACTCCAAACCAACATGAACAGCAGCATGGACCTTGCCGACTCCAATCGGCGTCCCGTCAGCCATCTCTCTCTACCCTTGTCGCAGTCGCCCATGGCAGCCCCTCTTCCGCCTGGCTTTCCAACCGACGACCAGATCTTTGCCGAAATGAGGAACATTCTCGGCGCTGCCAACCTAATGTCAGTCACGAAAAAGCAAGGTAAACATGATAAAGTAGGTGAGATGAAATGACCTGGAGACTGATTTTTTTTTTTTTTTTTTTTTTTTGCTCTAGTCCGGCAGCAACTCGAGGCCTTCTTTGGCCTTGACATGTCACCAAAGAAGAAATTCATTAATACTAGCATCGAAATCATTCTTCAAGGCCAAATGTAGTTTTCTTTTCAGTGTACAACAAAACTAAAATAAATAAAAAAGGCACATTCCAGGTCCAAATCTAGCCGGTTTATTTTACCCGGCGCGTAGCTGGAGCCACATGTTTTGTGCATCTCTAGGTCCTTCCCACTTATTCGATGATATCTGAAACTGTGAAAACCATCATGTCTCATAAAGCGCAAGCTTCATGCAAAAATTTGGGGTGGGTTTGTAGAAGTTGGATTTTTGAGACTTTCAATGATTTTTGATCATTTCCAAAGGGGGTCCCCTTGGCTTTTGAAAAAAAAAACAGACGCTGCACAGGATGTTTGATGCATTGAATCAATGAGAAATTTTGCATGTAAGCGAGTCCTTCAGAAGGGTGTAGACCCTGAAAAAATCAAATCAATCAGCCTTGGTCTCCCAGCCAACTTTTCATCCATTCAGTTTTGACATCCTCGATTCCCCAGCTTAAAAAAACCGTCAAAAAAAAAAAACACAGAAAACCCCCATCCAGCCGCACTTCGATCTCCGCTGTTTGGTGCCAAATTTTGCTGTGGTGGAAAGCAGGTTCGTCCACCAAAAAAAAAAAGATGACCTCCTCTGTTGAGACTTGAGATTCACTAACCAAGTTTAAAGCACATCCGTAAAAGAGAGTACAGAAACCTACTAGTATTCAATTTTTGATAAACGCCATCCGTGGCAAACCTGGTTGAGAACAACAATGACTGAAACTGAAAAATGACGGGAGAACCTGGTTTTTTTTTTTTTTTTGTTTCTTTTTTCTCTACTCTCTCTTTTTTTTTAAAAAAATGTCCCGTATGGTGTCGCAGAATCTACTGTCTAAATCGTTACCTCGATCAGCCATTACGAAGCGCTGGTTCAGCAATGCTAAGCAATTTGATGCTCTTGTGATTGGTGCCTACACCGACGGCAAAAAGGTTGTGTTTCCTGCCAGCAAAGATATGACTTCACAAACACAATCTAGCATTGCAGAACAGCTGGTGGCGTCTCATTTCAAAAAACCTGGCGACTGCCGATTGCTGTATAATGTTGGCGGTGTCAAACAAGTAGCCGTGGTGTCGCTTGGTCCCGAACAATCCAATATCATCTCTGATCCCGTACGTCAACAAGCCAAAACCCTGGAACGAGCTCGAAACGCGGTAACAAAACGAACACTTTGACACCAGTAGCAGGAACATTCGCTCATCGTACTCTGTTGGATTAGATTGCTGTGGGGGTGCAAGCCCTGAAAAACCGCAATGTCAGCTCGATTGGGGTGGATGTGTCTGTCAATGCTCATGGAGCTGCCGAAGGTGCCGTGCTTGCTCAGTTTTCTTTCGACAAGCTCAAGAAGGAAGCCAGCCGACAAAAGGACATGAACGTGCTTCCCTTCTCAGCACCCAGCAAAGACATCGATGGCCTTTCCTTTGAAACCGGCCAAATCTATGGCGCTTCGCAAAACCTGGCTCGCATGTTGATGACTTCTCCTGCCAACCTAATGACCCCCAAGCTGTTTTCTGAAGAAGTGGCCTACCTTTTGGCTGGTTTGGAAAACACCGAAGTGATTGTACACGATGAAGAATGGGCTGCCAAGAACAACATGAATGCCTTTTTATCTGTGGCAAAGGGGAGGTGAAGCACAAATTCCTGTTTCAAAAGAACGCCAGCTGATTTTTTTTTTTTTTTCCAAAACAGCAATGAGCCTCTCCGCTTTTTAGAAATCCGTTACAATGGTGGCAACGAAGACGACCAGCCCTATGGCTTAGTTGGAAAAGGTACAAACATGGTGAGTGTAGCTCGATCAACTGATTTTTTTTTTGTCGGGTCTATTAGGTGTCACGTTTGATGCGTAAGAAGGAAAGAAAAACGACCGAATGAAGAAGCTCACGTTTCTTTAATGTTCATTGGATATAGCGGTGGCATCTCTTTGAAGCCTTCCAACAATATGGCTTTGATGAAGGGGGACATGGGTGGTGCCGCCACAGTAGCAGGAGCGATGTATGGTATCATCAAGTTAGGCTTGCCTGTCAATGTGGTTGCTGTGACACCACTGTGTGAAAATTTACCCAGCGGTAAGGCCACCAAGCCTGGTGATGTGATCAAGGCTATGAATGGCAAATCCATTGAAGTCATCGATACCGATGCTGAAGGGCGTTTGATCTTGGTAATGATGCAGAAAACGCTGCAGGATCTGCAGTGACAGACACCTTTTTTATGCTCTTTCTCCTTGGTAGGCGGATGCTCTGTACTATCTCAGCTCACAACATCGTCCTCGTAGCATTGTTGATTTGGCAACGCTGACTGGAGCCATGGATGTAGCCTTGGGCAATGCCTTTGGTGGGGTGTTCACCAACTCGAATCAATTGTGGCAAGATTTGGAAAAGGCTGGCACATTGACCAACGACCCATTCTGGCGCATGCCTCTGCATGAACACTATCTGAAGGAAATGCAAGAATCTGCTGTGGCTGACTTTAACAACCTGGGCAAGGGTCGCTCTGGCGGCGCATGCTCCGCAGCAGCTTTCTTGAAGGAATTCGTCGCTGGCCTAGAATCGGATCGCCATGGAGATGACGTTGATCGTTTGGAAGAGGAAGGTACCGAGCTGCCTTGGGCCCACATCGACATTGCTGGTATTATGGATGCTCAATCTACCCAAGGCTACAACATCAAGGGCATGTCTGGTAAGCGACATCGAAAAACCGCCAAGTGCTTGAAATAACGTCTTTTTATTTTTTGATCCAGGTCGTCCCACTCGTTCCTTGATTGAATATATTCGCCAAGGCAGCGACAGTGCTTGAATAGAGTAGAAAAGAAAAAAAAAATAAAAGGAAAAGAAACTAGCGGATAAAAAAAACGTTTCCAAGATATCCTACAAACGGTAGCACATTGAATGTCAAATATTATGTGCGACATTGGTTTCCAGGGAGGCAATTGGCCACGGGTCATGATGTCAAGACGGAAATAAGGAGAGGGGGCAGAAATGTTGGCAATTTAAACAAATGGACAATAAGAGAGGGTACTTGGCATCGAAAATAAGCCAAGGATGGCATGCCATTGTTTGGTATACACAAAAGATCGAACCCAAGGAGGCAGGGGCTGGGCCATGTGGCCCTTTTCAAACAAGGAATAGGAAACGCCCTCGTACGAAAATTCGTGTAACGCCAAAAGGTTATTTTTTTTTTTTTCTTTTGTTCTTGATGCTGAGGTTTTTTGTTTTCTTTTTTATTTGCACCTTTTTTTATTTTCTTCCTTCACCTTTTTTAAACATTGTGAAACACCATGGCTCCTCGTTCGAGAAAACCCATTGTGAATCACTTTAACGTGATGGTGGTTGGGTTTGCTGGCGTCGGAAAGACCTCGTTTGTCCGCACATTGTTGGAATCCCTCAAGATGACCATGCCCCAAGACAAGCGCGATACCATGTTCCAGCCATCTAGCAATGGCAACGGCCAAACACTTATCGAAGGTCCATTGGAACGAACGCTTGTGCCTTACACTGTCTCCATTGATGCTGAAGTCGATGGTGACAAAATGGTCCTGACCCTGATTGATACGCCCGGCTTCCAAAGCAGTTATTTGATTGACAAGCAGCTGAATGATATCATCGGCTATATCGAGCACCAATTTGATTTGACCTTGGCTGAGGTAAGGAACAGCGTCGGGGGGACGGACGTCCTGACTAATACCTCTTCTTTTCCAGGAGAGCAAAGTGAAGCGCAACACCAAGGCAGTGGATACGCAGGTCCATGCCTGTCTTTATTTTGTGGATCCCAGCAAACGAGATCTGGATGAGCAAGATATCCGTGTGTTGAACAAGTTATCGAGACGAGCCAACGTGATCCCGGTGATTGGCAAGGCCGACACCTTGACCTTGGCCCAGCGCAACCGATTACGCCCCACCATCATCAAATCCATCTACAACTCACACAGGATCCCTGTGTATGGTATGCCTGAAGATGATGACGATGAAGACGAAGCCGAAGAAGCTGCCACCGAAGCTACCGACGGCACCGATGAAAAAACACCCGACGCTGTCGACACCAAACCCAAGGAACGAGCCACCCTCGACGATTTCTTGGAGCAATTCCATTCCGAAGACGAGGATGACGAGGTGCTGGCCTTTGTCGATTACCTGCGCTCCATTCCGTTCAGCGTGATTGCCTGTGAAGAAGATCCCGAGACTGGTTCTCCCTTGAAGATTCAGGACGGTGACAAGACCATCCACCTCGGTCGTGACTATGGCTGGGGCAAGATCGACTGTCTGAGTGACGATGTCAGCGACTTCAACCGCCTCAAAACCATGCTGCTGGTCTCCCATCGACGCATCCTCATCTCTGACACCTTGGAACGCTTCTACGAACAATATCGTACTGAACGTCTGTTGCAGCGACGAGCCACAAAGTACAAAAGCGTTGTTGCCAGCAAACAAATCCTCCAAGACCTTAGCACCATCTAAGTCTTTCCGTATTACATCTTTGCCTAAAAACACAAAAAAAAAAAATTGATCGTTCCTTTTCTCCTTCCTTACTTTATTAGCTTCTCCTCTCTCTCTCTCTCTATCTCTCTCTCTCTCTCTCTTATTTGCTTTATTTTTTTTTTCCTGTGTGTGTGTAGTATACCATCTCCTCTCTTTTTTTTTAATGAAAATAGGAGCCGCTTGGCTCATCGTGATTTTGGTCTGGCGGTCCAAGAAATTTAATGCGAGCGGGAGCATTTTTAAGGCTTTTTTTTTTCGCTTTGCTTCTTTCTTTCTCTTTTTCCTCTTATATTTTTTTTTTAAACTATACATCACCCAACATGTCTGATTCGCTCCCCTCCATTGAACAATTAAACAAGGAAACTGATGCTGTCTTTATTGAAGCCGTCAACACTTTGTTTGAAACCGCCCCTCCTCTTGCCAACCGCCTTTTGGCCGGCCGTCCTTACAAGTCATACTCTGATCTAATTGATCTTGCTGAAAAGATCTGCCTCGGTAATGACCTGTCTGAGCAAGACAAGTTGGATGTCATCAATGCTCATCCTCGCATTGGCGAAAACAAGGCCAATCTGTCTGCCATGTCTCTCAAGGAACAAGGCTACAACACCCGTCAAGGCACCGAATCGGCTGAAGATCAACAAATCAACGCAACCTTGGCCCAATTGAACAAGGTAAACTCTTGCCACCTACACAAAGTTTGGACGAAGCTAATGCACCCTCTTCTTTTGTCTTTTAGGACTACGAGCAGCACTATGGCTTCAAATTCGTCGTGTTTGTCGCTGGCCGTCCCCGCTCGCAAATCATCCCCTTGATCCGTGAACGTATTGCTTCAGACAACAAGGCTCAAGAAATGAACACTGGCATGGTAGATATGATGCGCATTGCTCGTGATCGTCTGAAGAAGGCCACTGGTGAAAGCCATTTGTAATTTTTATCGACCCTCCCCAGAAATAAAGCGAAAATTATACCTTTTTCTCCAGCCAATCAACACCAGCCATCAAGGCTATATTTTTTTTTTCAGTCTACGAAAAGGCAAATGGTAATACATCATTATAAAATTTTATGCATCGCAAAAAGTGGAGATGTGTTCTGGAGGAGCAGGATGGACCCACTATGACAAAAGAAGGAGAGTGAGTTTTTGCAAAGGTTAAAACCAAAGGAGCCTACGTTGTTGACAGTGACATAGAGAGTGTACCTAGAAGGGAAAGAGCAGAGGGAGTGTGAGACCTCCTGCGTTGATTTACTTATTCCTAGTTGACTTACACAGTCATACCAGCTCCCCAGAGAATTAAAATGCCATCGACAAGGTGAAGCCACTTATTCTTGGTGACCTTCCAATGGAACAAGCCGGGGAAGATAAAGCAAAGCGGGAGACACGCAATTGAGCCAACTAGAACAAAATAAATGACCTTAGAAACAACCAACGAAAGAAGGCGCTCTTTTTACCGAGAGAAACAAACTTATCCAGGTTGTCGCCTCCTACAAAGTAGGCAATAATGGCGCAGAGTAAGCAGAGCAAGACACGATACACGTTTTTCGTCATCTTTATGCAATAACTTTCACGACCAGAGTTCTTTTGGAAGAGGCCATTTTCGATAATCTTCAAAGCTGGGAACAGCATAAACGGCATGCTAGAGAATTAAAGAATGGACTGAGAAGGCCTGTCTTTTTTTTTTTTTTTTCATACGTGAGCATGATTGCCAAAGAATAGAGCAACTGCACAGCCACAGTCAATCGATCATCTGGCGTGAAATTATACAGGACAGCAGCTTGAATGGTGTCGCCATAAGCAAGATAAGACAGGGTGCCGATCAACACGTACACCAAGGTAATCACGATCAGGCCCAAGGTCACCACAAATGGGAACTTTTCTGGCTTTTCCATGGATTCTACAATGGGGATCAAAAGGCCGATGCCCTTGGGTGAGAGAAAAAAAAAAAAAAAAAAAAAGCGCGGATCAGCCTCGGGTTTCCCGGCTCATTTGTTTTGTTACCTCGAAACTAAAAGCCGCCGTAGAGATGGTCATACCGAAATCGACATTATTGACAGCAATAATATTAGGACCGACCCCGACGTTATGTAACTGCCAGGAGGTAAAGTAAATAATGACAATGAGGCCAAACAAGATAAAAACGTCGGCGGCAATGGCGCAGTAGGACAGCCGGGCAAGGTGGCGAATCAAACTCAGCGGGATCAAGATGATCAGAGGAAACCACACAAAATTATTTTGTGTGATCCAATTTCTGCAGTTAGAAAGAACGTCGGAAACAATCTTGAAGTTGCCAGAGACAAAAATAAAATAAGAGCATACAAAGCCAATTTGCGAGATCACAATAAAAAAGAGCACAGAGTAACGAACAACTGGGCCATACTGCGCATAAAAAAAAAAAGCCCCGAGGTCAGCCACTATTTTTTTTCTGAGTGACAATCATACCAATTTCTGACCAATATCCCCATATGAGCCACCGAGAATCAATTGGGCCTTGACAAGGCATAAAAAGGATACAAGACAAGTGACGGCAAAAATTACCATTAGCACGTTGGCAAGAGCAATGCCTCCGTTTTGGTAAGCTTTGGGTAAGAACAGCACTCCGCTCCCTGTGAAAAAAAAAAATATAAGGACGGTTTAGTGCCTTTATGCACCTTTTTCTTTTCTTACCGATGAAGGCTTTCAAAAACATAAACAGAGCTTTTCCCACCGATGCAGTAGGTGCCTTCGTAACATATTCGAGATCCTCTTCTTTTTCAAAAGGTTCTTCCTCGTGTTCAATCGGTGTTTCTTGCTGTCCTTCGACCAAGATCTTGGACCCACGACGCTGCTTTTTTTCCTCCTCAATGAAATCTTCGCCAGCAAAATGGGTGTAAAGGGAGAGGGAGGAATAGGACCGAGCGCCTATGGAGTGTCGTTTGGCAGCCATGGCAAACGATGTGGCTCGGTTAGACATTCTAGGCCGAGCACGAGGGCGAGTCTGGACCTGGACATCATCCTCTTCTACGGTGTCAATCAAGTTGGGGGCATCTGTGATTTGGGCATTGCTGCCGCTTTTTTTATCGGCTGAAGGGCGCGGGATGATATCTGAAAGTGGTCTGGAGGGTTTTTCGCTACCAACTTGATTGTCACTCATGCTGCTGATTCAAAAAAAAAAAAAAAATCTGAAAGAAAAGAATACTAGAAAATAAAACATAGTCGACGGTCTCAAAAGAGGCCATGCTCAAAGTGAAACCTTGGGGTTATCGAAAATCAATGAAATGAAAAAAATTTCAACAGCGACTTTTTGAAAAAATGTCTCTAACAAAAAAAAAAAGAACAACAATCCCGAGGCAGTGGTGAAGCTGGGTGCGGGAACAAATTTCATCAAGCTATAGCTTAGAACAAGTACTTGGGAAACTTACAAAAAAAAAAAAAGCGGGGAATGCAAAATGCGGAAAACCCGATCCCCATGCACTTTGCTTTGACGTTTTGGAAGATTTGTTTGCACCGCCTCGTAGGGAAAAACAAAAAAAAAAATGGAACGCATGTATTTTAGAAGAAAGTGCCCTCGTTACTTCTCTTTTCTTTAAGACTCATCTGCTCAAAAAGTAACAAGTTTGAAAAAGATGATTTTGAATAATTGGGTCTTGACTTTGCTGACAAGTGTCCCCCTTGCCTGGGCTGTTCCAACACCTGGGTCAGCAAGGATGCCCAGATTACGGCGTGACATTGATCTCAACCAAGTTTGTAGTTCAGATGCTCGACAGGTAACCAACATTTATCCAGTACGACCAAGACTCAACCTCTTCCCCGCCCCCCAAAAAAAAAAAAAAAAAATTAGCACATTGGCTATCTACCGGTTGGTAACAAGACCGAGTATTTCTATTGGCATTTTGAAAGTCAGACCGACCCCGACAATGACCCATTGACCATTTGGTTAAATGGCGGCCCTGGTTGCTCCAGTGAGTTCGGTATACTAGAAAAAAAATCAGCCAATCTAACACCTTTGTTTTGCAGGCATGATGTAAAGTGATGGATGCAGTGTCATGAGAGCTCGACCTATTGATTCCTTTCTTCTTTTTGTAGCGGGCTTTGGTCAGAATTGGGCCCATGTTCCGTTGATGCCGATGGTTACATGACCAAGAATCCTTATAGCTGGAACCAAAAATCAAACTTACTCTTTGTGGACCAGGTAAAGATATCGTATTGACAATAGGAGACATAAACTCAGCCCTCGGTCCTTTTTTTTTTTTCACTGTGATGCTAGCCTGCTGGCGTGGGTTTTTCCTATGGGGTTGATTCTGCATCGTCGACACAAGATGGCGCCAAGCCATTTTACCAGTTTATTATGGAATTTTACAAGGAGTTCCCCAAATATATTGGACGACCAGTGCACTTATTTGGTGAATCCTATGGCGGCCACTATCTCCCAGTCTTTGCAAGCTATATCCTCGACCAAAACGATAAGGCTGCTGCTGGCGAGTCCACAAATCCAAGTATCACCTTGGGGTCCATGGGAATTGGCAATGGTTGGACCGATCCTTACATTCAAATGTAAGCTGATTCCCATTAGAAAAAAAAAAGCCGGAATGACGTAATCATTTTTCCTCAGTCAATACTACCACACCATGGCTTGTAATTCATCCTGTAAGGACCCATCACTTTTTTCGTTTTTTCATCTCATCATGACTTTCTCTTCTATTTTTTTAGACGGATCTGTACTCCCAAAAGAAGTATGTAACAAGATGGAAAAGAACTTGCCAGACTGTCTTGATCGAGGTAAGCTACAAAAAGATTCATGCTGCGGAGTGGGCTGATGTCCTTTTTTGGCACGCAGTGCAAGAATGCTACGACAAGGGAACCAATTCTGCTTGCGCCATGGCCGATTCTTATTGCAATAGTCACGTCACATCACTCTACTCCTACTCTCACAAGAGCTACTATGACGTACGTGCCAGTGACGACCCTCCTGATTACTTCAAAAAATATTTGTCTCTTAATGAAACTGCCGCCGCCATTGGTGTCAAGCAGCCTTTCACTGACTGCTCTGACTCGGTCGTAAGTTCCTCATCCCATCAACTTTAGGTTTTTTTATCCTTTTTATTTATATATTTATTTATTTATTTAGTATTTCAGATTTGCAGCAACCGGTGATAAGTATGCCTTGAACGAGCTTTGGTGAACAATGACTGAGTTCCATTTTTTTTTTTTTTGTTTGTTACCTAGCTCGAGAACTGTTGTTCCATTTGTTAGCAAGGTGATGGAAAAATCAGTCCCAGTATTGCTTTATTCGGGTGATGCTGACTTTGTTTGCAATTGGGTAACATCAGCTAGAATGCCTAGGATATGCCGTGCGTTGAACCAACCTTTTTTTTTATAGTATGGCAATTATGCATGGGCTGACCAGTTACCATTTGATGGCGATGTTGAATATCGGGAAAAGTCGCTCACTCCATGGATGGTCGATGAAAAAGAGGCTGGTCAAGTTAAAAGTGCGGGTGGTTTGACATTTTTGCGAATCTACGGCGCGGGTCACGAGGTAAAGGAAAAAAAGACACGTCGCCCCACACCGCAGTTTACGGTGACACTCACTTCTTTTTGTCCTAGGTCCCCTTTTATCAACCTAAAGCATCCCTTCGCATGTTCAACGACTTTATTCAACAAAAGACCCTATCATGATGCCCTATGATCAAAAAGAAAAGAAACCTCAACCGTCCATCCTCTCCACATTCTTCATTTGAAGCTTCTGAATAAACGAATAAAAAGTTGCAAAAACATATGAAGCACCACTCGACCCTACTAATTGATCAGAACAGCAGTTCGTCGATGTTAGCTGGAGAGAAGAGCAGCTACCAGGAACGCCAAACAAGTTAAAGAGAATCGGTCTTCAGCCAATGAAAATCCAGACGTTTGAAAAACGGCGAACTTTTTTTTTTTTTTGTTTTCCCTTCCTCCTCCCCCTCATTTTTTTATATCGATTCTCTCGTACGGTTGCTTTTTTTTACTTTTCATTGGATTTCCTATCGTTAAATTACAAAATAGTGGCACCATGGGAGACTATCTTGACGATGACCTCTTATTCGTGGGGAATAATGCTTTTGACAACCTTTCTGACGACAGCGATGACGAATCTATGGATTTGACTCAAAATTGTACTCAAAACATGAGCCTGGACGAACAATCGTTCGGCCTGTTCGATAATGCCGATGTCTCTGAAGATGCCCTGATAGCTATGGGAATCGATGTCCAGGAAATCCGCGCCCAAAAGCAAATCGAACAGCGTCTCAAGCTGGAAAAAGAACAACTCGAATATGCCAAACAAGTCCAAGCCGAACTCGATCAAGAATTTGGAATGGCTACTTCCTCATCCAACAACAGCCAACCTCCCTTCAGCAATACCCAACATCCATCTAACCCAATGTCTTCTTCATTCACCTTCCAACCCATTGCTCCTGCCCCAGCTCCTGGTCATCAATACCCTATCGCCAACACCTCTGATCAGCCCCAGTTACCCGCAGCAACTGCATCTGCCATGACAACCAACGGTGCCTCATCTCCTGCCTCAGCCGTAGCCAGTAATGGGCTTAAGCGACAAATGCCATGGGATTCGCCTCGTAGCAGATTTAAAGCCAGGACGGATATCAAGGATGAATCCGACGCAAACCTTATAGATCTTTCATCCTTTCCACCTGCACCTCCCCGGCCACAAGCTGAATCCTCCACCGCTGCTGCCTCATCATCTTCTGCTTCGACCCTCCACCACGACTTCACTTACATCGATAGCGACGACGATCTGGTCGACCTCACCGACCTCCAAGACAACGCCATCGAAGTGATGGAATTGAGCTCAGACGATGACGAAGATGAACACATGATGGATGCCACCTACGATATGGATGCCCTCCTGCAACATGTGCGCTTGGTACAACAACGTCGAGATGCTGAACGTCGCTATGGTATTCGCATGGGCAACCCTTATCCAAACATCATCTCCGCCTCTGCTGCGGCCAACGGAAAAGCCCCTCGCAATCTCCCCTTCCAACCCACAAGATCTGACATTCAAAGCCTCGCCTCCATGGGCCATGGTGGTCGATGGACAACCGCCAAACAGCAAGACGAACTTCGCAAGTTCTTGGCCACAATCGACATGGATGAAGCGCCTCCCCCAGAAGCCCGTGTTGGTACCCCCGATGACTTGATTGTCCATCTCATGGAGCACCAGAAAATCGGCTTGCAATGGATGTCGAAGCAAGAAAACTCCATCAACAAAGGTGGTTTGCTCGCTGATGACATGGGCCTTGGCAAAGTAAGTTGGAAATCAAAAAATTACGCAGCACCAATGAACCCTTTTTTTTTTTTTTTTTTCCTTTCCAAAGACCATCCAAGCGTTGGCATTGATTGTCAGCCGCCGTTGCTCGGATGCTGTCGATTTGGACACTCTCCAGGCACTGGACGCCATTACCCAAGGCAAACTCAATGTTGATGAGCGAGTCAAGATCAAAACCACCCTGGTTGTGTGTCCCATCGGTCTGATGGAGCAGTGGGCCACCGAAATCAGGCAGAAAACCAGAAATCTCTCTGTATATGTCTACCACGGTTCCAGCCGAAAACGTGAAGTGTCCTACTTGGCTCAATTTGATAGTAGGCAACGACAAAAAGCAGCGAAAATCTTTGACTCTTACCTTTTTTCTTTTCCCATTGCCTAGTTGTGATCTCTTCCTACTCTATCATCTCCATGGAATCCTCTCCTGACTCGGAGGCGGTATCTCCCTTTGCAAAATGTATCTTCCACCGGATCGTTCTTGATGAGGCTCATTCGATTAAGAACCGGCAAACCAAAGCTGCAAGGGCTTGGTATGGCTAGTGACTGGCTGACAAAAGGCAATGGTCTCACTTTATATTCTCTATTCCTCTAGCTTTCATCTTGAAGCTGATTATCGTTGGTGCCTGACTGCGACTCCTCTTCAAAACGCGGTGACCGACTTCTTCTCGCTGATCCACTTCTTGCGCATTCGACCGTACAACGATTGGAGTAACTTCCGCATGGAAGTTGGCAATGTGATCCGCAAGGACACCAGCGTTGTAAGTTGGATAATAGGCAAATAGCAAGACATCGTCTCCTCATTTTTCATTCTAGGCTATGAAAAAACTGCAAATCATTGTCAAGGGGATCTGCCTGCGCCGTTCCAAAAAGGCCACCATCGATGGCCAGCCGATCATCAACTTGCCGGAACGCACCGTCCACTTTACGCATGTCGACTTTACTGATGACGAACGCCAGTTTTACGACATCCTCGATAAGAATGTGCAGCAACGCTTCAACAAATATCTCGAAGCTGGCACAGTCATGCGCAATTACTCCAATGTAACCATTGCTCATTTTGAGGCCGCGCTTTTTTTTTTTTTTTGGCTCATCTTTTTTTTCTCTCCCATTGCAGGTGCTCTTGCTGTTGCTTCGTCTACGTCAAGCTTGTCTCCATCCAAGTCTAACAACCATTGAAAGACCAGATGAAGCCGCAACTGCAGCCAATGCCGAAAAACTGGCTACTACTGTGGATGCTCGTGTTTTGGATAGATTGAAGGCTGCCAAGGAAGAATTAGCTTCCGTTGAGGTATTTTATTTTCGTTCTTTAGAGACTTACTTGACCTTGTCCTCACCCACTTTATTTTCCAGTGCCCAATTTGTATGGATACCGCCGACAAACCTCAGGTGATCTTTCACTGCGGACATATTCTCTGCCGTGAATGCCTATGCTGTAAGTTGGCACTTTTTTTTTTTTTACACTCTTTGCTCATAACTTTTTTTCTCTCCAGCCTACGTCAACACCAGCACTGACTACGACAACAATAACAAAACCTGCCCACAGTGCCGTGGTCAACTGGACACAGCTCGAATCATACCTCTGCAAGCATTTTTAAAAGTCCATCTACCGGACCTGTGTGAGCCCGAGCCTGAAGATACAGACGAAGAGATCCTAGCCCGAGCCCAAACCTACCTCAGCAGCACCAAGATCGACACCATGCTAGAAATCTTGGAAGAAACCCGCGAGGAGACCAATGGAGAAGATAAGACCATCATTTTCTCGCAGTTTACATCGATGCTGGACCTGATCCAAAGTGGCCTCGACTCCAAGGGCATCAAATATGGCCGCTATGATGGCACCATGTCTCTCCAAAACCGCAATCGCGTGATCCGTGACTTCTACGCGGACGCCGACATGACCGTCCTCCTTGTCTCTACCAAATGCGGTTCACTGGGTCTGAACTTGACTATGGCCAACCGAGTCATCCTCATGGACATCTGGTGGAACCCTGCGTTGGAAAACCAAGCCATTGACCGTGTCCATCGCATTGGCCAAACCAAAGATGTTGTTGTCCATCGCATCTTCGTCAATAACACAGTGGAAGACCGTATCCTCGAGCTCCAGAAACGAAAACAAGGTATTGCAGACGGTGCCCTCGGCGAAGGTACCACCAAAATTGCCCGCCTGGGCCTGCAAGAAATGATGTTCCTCTTCCGTGGCAATCCTCTACCTCCCTCTGACCCAAACTCCACCGGTGCAAGCTCTTGATTCCCACCATCTTCCTCCCTTCATCATTCCATGTTTCTTTTTTCTCTTCCATCATTTCTCTCTTTTGGGCTCTCCTTGTAACCTCCCCACCCCATACTCTAAACATATCCATCATCTTGTCTATTGTCTTCTGTGTTCCCTTTATCATTCCCTAGTTAAAAAAAAAAACCTTATTATTAATACCATACTCACATGGAGACTGCAAAAATATATGGTTGGGCGGATCAGAGAGATTGACTGTGAGAAAGTGTCAGCATTGTGTAAGCACCCTGCTCGAAGAAACCCCATCGCCGCCTAGGCTGCTCAAGCTCGCCGACATTGCCCTGGTTGGTTTTTTTTTTTTTTTCCGCTACAGCTTCACAAGCAACCGCACTGGAAGTTCTCCTTCGTGCATCGACAAAAAGTACCCCCAGAGTCCAAAGCAACCAAAAAAATCCAACAGCCCTGATTTCACGAAGAAATGCTATCAGCAGCATGATTCAAGTTGAGAGCACCTACTTTTTCAAATTACCAGCCAAGACTACTAGGGCTATCCAAATTCGATTTGGAAAAAAAAAAAAAAAAAAAAAAAGTGAATGCTGTGCAGCACGTTTGAGTGATTGGATCGATGTGAAATTTTGTATGAGTTTGCATATACATGATTAATAATAGGACTGAAAAAATCGCATCGATTGGCAAAGGTTGTCCAGCCAACGTTTGATCCGTTGCGTTATGACATCTCCGATCGCCCAGCCAAAAAAAAATAAAAATCAGTCATTTTCGTCAGGGGTCACCCAGGTGATCTGATCTAGGCAGAGCAAATTTAATCGAAGAAATGACTATGATTATCCCTCAGACAGCAAAAGGAAGAAGGATTCCGTATACACACATTCATTTTATTCACGGCACAACCGCCAATGATGGCGGCAACGTCAATAGATAAGACAGGATAGAAAAAAAAACATCCATTTAGTAAACTGAATCGACCAAGCACTGGTGATCTTCTTGCTTTATTCCAAGGAACCGATCAACTGATAAACATCTAAAGAGGGGGAGATAAAATTACAAAAAAAAATAAAAATAATAATAATTAGGGGAACAGGACTCAGAGGATGGCCCATGGGCGTCGGTCTAATCTAAACTTGAGAATCACTAAAAGTACAGCATTGACTAGATACGTGACACCAGCAAACATCTTGTAGCTAAAGTAGGGGTTGGATGCTCCTACACTTTGTTCCACAGCAGATGCGATATTGGGGCCTAAGGAAGGAGAGCGGGAGATCAGCTACATGATTTTTTTTTTCTTTTTTCGTCCATGACATACCAAACACAGAAATCACATTGGTCAGAAGAAGGAAGGACAAGGCAGAAGGGTAACGATCCAGACCGACTAGCTGGACAACGATTGGTGATAAAAGACAGAAATACGAAGCGCAAGTCAAGCCAAACACCACCTGGATAGCAATGGAAACCGCCGAGATTAGTCGATCAGACCCCTTTTCTGGACAGCCATCTGACTTACTGCGTAGGCCATGAGGGTACCATAATCATAAGCAAAAGTCCAGATCAACAAGCTGGAAAGACCGCCGATGATGGTGACAATGAGATTGGTATTGAGCTTGCCGATGTAGTCGGCCACATAGCCCATCAAACACCGACCGAAGAAATTGCAAGCACTAGCGACGGCTACCAGGACTGACCCTTGTTGCGATGTCAGACCAATGTGACCAGCGTAGGAGGGTAGATAAAAATAAGGCACAAAGTAACCAAGCAGACCAATGACGGAGGCCACGCTATAAATCACATAGTTGGCGTCTTTAAGCACATCAAAGTGGAAGATGTCAGACAACCGCTTGCGTTTGCGTTCTTTGGATGGATTCTTTTCTCGGATAAGCATCGTAGCCATCAGATCCAGAACCAGCACCATGAAGCCAAGAATTCGGTAGGACCAAGAAGGGCCAAGCGTCGAGTTGATGGCTTGCATCATCAAGGGCATGGCCACCCCACCAATACCGGAGCCACTAGCTTTGAACAAGAAACATGAAAACGCGTGGCCAATTTTTTTTTTGGGATCCTTACCAATGATACCAATGGCCAAAGCTCTTCGTTTTCTGAACCAAGCAGGGGCAACAGCCATGGCAATGCAATAGGTGATGCTGGCACCGCTACCAAAAATAATGCCCTGGCAGATGATCAATTGCCAGGTTTCCTTGGCAAAGCCAGCAATAATCAAGCCCAAGGCCTTGAGAATCGTGCCAATCAATAGGGTCCATTTGACGCCGACCATGGACTGCAGAATCTGAGCTGGAGCACCCATTAAGTTCAAAAATACCATGCCTACGGTGCCCACAAATGGTAATTGAATGGCCGCGTTGGACGCATTCCCAAAGCCGTGTTGCAGAAAATAAGCTTGCATCACACCTAAAAATGATAATAGAACGTGGTCAATGGGAATTTCTTCTTTTACATGTCGGCTAAACTTTACCCCTGATCATTCATCGTATAAAAATAGGCAAATTGGGAAGTGTTAGTAAAGATCACAAGGCCCGTCGCTCATGACCGAGGCTTACCATGAAGTCCTGGGCGGGGAAAAAAAAAAAAAAAAAAAACCGGTCAGTCGGAGGAACCAAGACAAGCCAATTTCCCGGTATATTTCTATATTTTTCTTACCCAACGCCCATGGAAGTGATTTGACAAAAGCAGGCGCCCAACACCACAAACCAGCCATAGCCACCTTCGACAAAGTCGGACTCTTCCTGCTTGGGTTCGACTATGAGATATAAAAAAGGAGAGTATGGGGTAAGTCTATTGTAGAAGATCAATCAGCTTACCAATAATGTCTTTGTCTATTTGGTCATGCACTGTCGACAGCGATGAATGGTCATCGGCTGCCCTGGTATCAACAAGGTCGTTTTTGATCATGGCTCTTTGCAGCTTTTATTTTTATTTTATTTTAAATTTCCTTCCAACAATGACCTACAGCAATGACAACAAACTTCAAAGAGTGAATGCAGAAATATGTCTTTTTGATTGCTGGTTAGATCTTGCTGAAAAGAAGCAAAGGAAGGAAAAGGATTGTGCGATGAAAAAAAAAAATGCGAATAAAAATATCAGATCTGGGTTTTTTATTGGCTGGGTCCTGGCGGTCGAAGCCTTCTTGAGCGTTTCAAAAAAATAAACATAAAAAAAAGAGGGAGCGACAGAGAAGATTTATTACTACAAAAATAAATAAAAGAGGATATCCGGTCAACAAGCAATTAACTACAATCTAGAAAAAAAAAAAAAAAGAAAGAACGAACGAAAGAGGAGGGTCGAGAAGGGGAAGCCATGCAGATGTATAAAAAAGCCATTCGGGTATTGCGGTTCTTTTTTTCTTTTATGCATAGCGAGTGCCGGAGGAATGCTGTGTTGCGGATCTTGAGATGCCACCGTTGTTAGGGGCATAACCATAAGGTACCCGGTGATCCATGGTGGGTGATCGACCATGAACGGGATAGGCCTGCGAGGCCATGGGGGGGGCGGACCGATAGTAGCCAGCAGGCGCTGCCGAGGCACGTTGTGGAGCGGGGGGATGGTGTGTGGTGGCTGTGCGATACATGGGACGGGAAGAGGAATAGGGTTGTTGCTGCTGTTGTTGAGGATGATATTGCATGGGGCGTTGCTGGGGATGAGGTTGTTGATAAGGACGGGCGTAGTATTGAGGCGAATAGTTGGCTTGAGGAAGGGGGCGAGCAGCATAAGCTGGTCGATTGGGTCTCGGCGAGTTCATGGTGGGATAGTATTGGCCTGGATAATCCGCCGCACTATAGCCTTGCTGCTGGTAGTAGGCTTGCTGTTGCTGTTGCTGTTGCTGGTGTTGTAGTTGTGGTGAGGCTTGTTGGTAATGCTGCTGTTGCTGGGGGTAGTGATGCTGAGGAGCTGGGGTCGAGGCTTGAATGGAAGATGTACGAGGAGCAATGGTAGATGAAGAAGAAGAAGAAGAAGAAGAAGACGATGCATGGTGCTGTTCCATCAGTTGAGCCCCCGTTTGAGGCTTTGGAGGGGAATGGGTGGGGGATGGCAAGTAATCCAAAAAGTCAATGACATCGGCAGCACTTGGTTCAGGGCCAAGCTCAGCCAAGGCATCTTGTTCTTGCTGTCGCTTGTCTTGCGTGTGGCGGTCCAACAGATTGGCTCGTTTCTTTTCATACCCTTTTTCTGTGATATCGCCATCTTCCAACTCAAGTTTGAGAGCATCCAACTTTTGCAATAGTTCAGCAGGAAAATCTTGATCGTTGTTCATGATGAAGATGAAAGTTTCAACAATGATAGAAAGGAATGGAAGTTAGGTACAAATCAATCAGTAAAAGTTACAAGGAAAGCAATGAACGATCAAAAAAAAAAAAAAAAAGAGGCAATTAAACGAAAACAAACTAGGAGCGTCAGCTAGCAAAGAAAAAAGTGCCTTTTTCTTTCCAGTCGGGGCTCCAAACCAAGAGGATCTCACATGGTTCTCTTTGATGGTTTTACACATGGCCCACTGAGAATACCAACTCTCTTGCTATCTGAATTGTTTTAAAGTCTTTGTATTTTCTCTATTAACTAAATCGGACCTATGCTATGGTTCGATTTTATTGCTGCCCAAGGCAGGTCAAGCTATCAATGGAATCTTACACTTAAAAAAAAAAAAGTCAAGTACAAACAAATGGCATGCATATTAAAAAGGTAAAGCAAAAGAGTGGAGTGGGGGTTAGAACTTTGATTTGCGACCAATGCGACTTAATTCATCGCAGCTCCGTGTTGGCCAGCTCAGGGCTTGTTGATACTTTGTCTCATCACGGCCGATACCAAAAACGCCACTGGCAGATCGGATCATCGAGGAACGTTCTTTGCGCTCGGATTGACAGGATTGTTGTAAAACGCGGACCCAGTCGGTGACGACTTGCTGTTCAAACTGGGCAAGCTTGCGATGGTTCTGGTCGGTATTGCGAAAGTTGGAAGGATTGACGTAATATGGCACGTGATGTTCTTTGGTGACTCGTTGTTGGGAATAAGCGGGTGAGGGCTGGAAGGAGAAGGGAGGCGAATTGTCCGTCATCAGACCCGAAAGCACCGAATAGCCAAACAAGACGAGCAGAGGCAGTAATTGCAA
Source organism: Hesseltinella vesiculosa (assembly GCA_002104935.1). Classification (NCBI taxonomy): domain Eukaryota; kingdom Fungi; phylum Mucoromycota; class Mucoromycetes; order Mucorales; family Cunninghamellaceae; genus Hesseltinella; species Hesseltinella vesiculosa. The sequence continues at coordinate 21,731 of MCGT01000016.1, read as the reverse complement.
AAGAATGGCCCACCATGAGTTGTTACGGCCGTCCTGCTGTGGGCGTGGTTGTTGGAAAGGATGGCGACGTCCGGCACCGCCTGTGTGGAATGTTTGCGTTCGGAATCCAGGTCCAACAAAAGTAGCGCTGCTGAAGCCTGGAAAGGGGCTGCCACCAAACGGACTACCCGAGGCACCTCCACCAAAGAACATGTTGAAGAGGTCTTCGGGCGAGATTTCTTGTTCGAAACCCCCTGAACTAGAGAAGCCCTGGAAGCCGGAGAAGCCGCCGCCCCCTCGACCGCGTTGCTCAGGATCACCACCACCAGCATCATGTACTGCTCGTTTTTGAGGATCACTCAGGACCGTAAAAGCTTTGGAAATGACTATGGTCCAGCAAAAAAAAAAAAAAATTGAGCAAGTCCCCGTTCCATACCGGCCGTTTTGTATGACTTACGTTTAAAGGCCTCGTCAGCTCCAGGTGCACTGTTTTTGTCTGGGTGGAATTGCAAGGCAAGCTAGGAAAGAAAAAGATGGAGAGATCGTTCGCCATGCTCCTTTTTTTTTTTTTTTTTACCTTGCGATAGGATTTTTTGATTTCGACTTCAGTACATTTCTTGTCCAGTGACAACACCTTGTAATAATCAGAGCCACAGGCAAGAATGGTCTTTACAGCATGGACCTGATTGTCGGTATACTTTTTCGATGTAGGTTCAGCGTTGGATGAAGATGACGGGGTGGAAGCGGGTTTTTCGGACGACGTTGGGGCATTGGCAAGCGCTCGTTCAGCCTTTTCCAAGAAAGTCGAGGCTTCATCCGTTGGGAAAAGGGACAAGGACTTTTTGGTAAGTTTGACAGCTGAACTATAGTTGCCAAGACCATAATGGTTCTTTGCTATCGATAAACATCGCTTTGCTTCATCCTTGTTGGTTTCCATGCTGTTACAAAAGGAGGATCAAAGAAAGAGAAAGAACCCTTTTTCTTTGGCCGCTTTCCTTTTTGGAAAAAAGGAGATTTGGTCGGCCCTTTGGATGGCCAATCTTGTTCTGCAACGAACGCCGGACAACACAGCAACGGTTTGGCTTTTTTTTTTTTTTTTAATTTTGAGTCTCGATAGTATTTACATTCTAACAAGATGAGGGATAAAAAGAGAGAGACAGGACTGACAAAATAGTAATAACGGTAAAAAAAAGAAGAGGGGTCATTGGAGGGGAAACAAAAATGGCTATGAAATGAAAAACAATCAAAGAAGGATGCAGAGAGGGTGGGGTGGGGGAAAATGATAGGGTCGAGGATGGAAGTGTTTACTTGTTGCGCACATAGCGACCCACGACGACGGCGTGATCTCTTTCATAAGGTTCCAAGGTCAATTGTTCTTGGGGCTTGACGCGTTCTTCTTGCAACTTCTTGACTTCACGGGCAAACACAGTAGCGGCATCGACGGTGGAGTCGATACAAGAAGCCTTGATGGAGATGACAATGTGACCATTGTTCTTCAAGAAATGGTGGGCATTCAGAGTGATAATACGGGCTTGATCAGGTTGGGCAACATCAGCAAAGATCACATCCACCATGGGCACCAACATGCGGTACTTGTGAGGGTGACGGGCATCTTCGATAATAGGCACCACGTTGGTACGCTTCTTGGCCATGTTGATCAAATCACGACCGGAACGGTGAGAGAATTCAACAGCATAGACAGCACCTTGGGGACCAACCACATCGGCCACGTGCGATACAGATGTACCAGAGGCAGCACCCAAGTACAACACCTTTTTGCCGGGAGCAACGTGCAAGTGATCGACACCACCCAAAACGGCAGCAGCCAACTTGGATCGGAAAGGATTCCACACACTGCAAAAAAAAAAAAAAAAGTCATCAGTATAAAAATTGGACGAACTTGTCTATACCACTTACCGATATTCGATCTTGGTACCTTCAGGACCATCCACAGAGATGCGCTTTTCGCCATAAACGGATTCACCAGGCACCAAGTTCTTGGTCACCAACAAGTCTTCCTTGCCACGAGCAACAAAGATACCTTCGTGACGATGGGGTTCGATCACATACTTGCTACCACCCTTGGCACCGCCAGCAGCCATGCCGCCACGGCCACCACGACCGCCACGGCCACCACGGCCAGGAGCACCACGTCCGCGGCCGCCAACACCACCACGGCTGCCACCACGGCCACCACCACGGCCGCCAAAGCCGCCACGACCGCCACCTAGTTGAAAAGCAATGGTGAGGAAAAAAAAAATGATCATGGCATTGAATGCTCGTTTATGTACCTCGGCCGCCACGATCGCCAAAACCACCTCGGCCACCTCGGCTACCACCTGATAAAAGAAAGAAAAAGGTTAGAAAACATCGTTGTTTGCGATTAGATTCGAGATGTCAAAAAACGAACCTCGACCGCCACCACGGCCTATAAAGAGAGAAGGAAAAAGTATAAGTTTTCATGGATCACACAATAAAAAAGCATCAGATCAACATACCACCACGGCCACCACCACGAGAGCTACCACGATCAAAAGCCATTGTATATGTTGTTTAAAGAAGGATTTAAAAAAAAGGCAAAGGGAAGAAGGAAGAAAGAAAAAAAAGTTTTCCGCCTCTTTTTTTTTTTTTTTTTTTTTTGGATAGACGGCTGAGTGCAAGCCACCCACTGAAAAAAAAAAACATGCTTATGAAACCAGCCAATCAAAAGGGATGCTCCTGTCTCTTACGCTTCCGCTCTTTCTTCTATCCAATTATCTGAGAGAGGTTTTTTAAGTCCACAGGACCATGATGTCTTCAACCGCGAAGAGGTTGAAGAAAAGTAGGTCAAGGCGCTTATGAACAAAACAGAGTTGACCTTACCTATCACCCAGTCTTGGTGTGCTTTGGATTCTCAAGGAAAAAGGGCTAGCTGGCATGGTTGGCCAATCCCAGTCACCGTAGTATTCGGCTGCTCGTAAGAAACCCGTCCGGCCAAGGAACCGCAGGAGTCAAGACAGTGAGTTGGTCGTTGGTAGGACAGGGGTACAGACATGTGGAAGCGATGGTGCAGGAACGTTTCAAGTCTGCGATGTTTGTGGACACGACTAAGCCTAGAGACGACAGCGCTTGCTCGAGTGGAGACGTCGGAGTGAAGGCCCACTGATGGGCGAATCAGGATGGGCTTGCGAGGCCGTTTCACAACAGTCGAGAACCAAATGGCTCTCGAAAGGGGAGGTGTCAGTGGTTCAGGCAGGTCACAATGCCTCCAAGAAACCCACTCTGTTCCCAAATGAATTAAAAAAAGAGAGGAGACGCGATTGTCTGCCAATCAGAGAAGACTTTGAAACGTGCCATGGGCGGCTCGGGCAGTGAAATTCCTTACTTGCTTGCCCAAGGGGGGGCCGACTGGCTTATGCCAAAGGTCACCCGTGTCGTCGTGTCCAAGTAGAGTCCTTTCAACGCTAAGATCGTCGTCCATTTTCTGCTGCCCAGAAATGTCGCTGGCAAGGGTAGAGGATGAAGGGTAAAAAAAAAAATCGAAAAAGGCGTACCAAGGCTTGAAAGCGGATTTTTCTTCCTTTCCCAATTTTTTTTTTTTCGATCCTTCTCCAAAATGCTTTCCCTGTCCACTCCATTTCGCATTTTACGGCAGCCGTTGTGCCAATCCTTTCGACGATCGTCTACAGCCTCCACACCAGCTGCCTTTCAAGTATTTGATCGCCAAGCCAAGAAATTGCAAAGAGATCGAGCAGCAACGGACAAGGAACAAAGCCGCATTGTTGATTACCTGAAAGACGAAGTGGCAGCCCGTGTGGCCGATCGCTTGCTTGTAAACTAACCTTTTGAAAAGAGCCATGAACACCTCAGGATCTCATCCATCCACGCCTTTTTTAAATGATAGGATATCAAACGTGAATTCAATGCTGTAGTGGATTTGGGCTCTGGTAGCGGCCACATTGTCAAGCACGTCGACAGTGATATGCTGAACAAATTGATTATGTGTGACATGTCTGGTAAGACCTGACGGAACCTAGCCGAGCCAGACGACTCACTTTTTTTTCTGTGGGCCAATAGAGAAAGCCCTCTACCGCGATGCTGATCAAGACTACGAAGGTAATTTTTGACACTATCCCACTTGCATGACACCAACTGTCTTTTTTTTATGGATGCTAGTGGAAGTGGAACGTATGGTGGTGGATGAAGAAAACCTACCGTTTGAAGAAAACTCTTTGGAAGCAGTGGTCAGCAGCCTGTCACTGAATTGGGTCAATGATTTACCCGGCGCCCTGATTCAAATCCGGCGAGCATTGAAAGAGGATGGCGTGTTTATTGGCGCTATGTTTGGAGGGGATACCCTGTTTGAATTAAGGCAAGTTTAGAACAAGGGACGTTCTTGTGGACAATGACCTGACCATCACATTTTGACTCCTCCAGAACGTCGATGCAATTGGCCGAAGTAGAAAGGGAAGGGGGGATTTCCCCACGCGTCTCTCCCATGGCAGGTAAGGTTTTCTATACTCTATTGCTGAGCAACTCATTCTATGTGCATTATATACCGTGGGGCTGTAGATTCAAATGACATCTCTAGATTGCTGTCTCGAGCAGGATTTACTTTGACAACCGTCGACATTGACGAAATTCAAGTGAATTACCCGTCTGCGTTTGAACTGATGGATGACTTGAGAGCCATGGGGGAAAACAATGCTGTGCTGACTCGGTAAAGAAAAGAAAGAAATGGGTGACCCATGCTTTGCTCATCCACATTCTGCGCCATTCTTTTTTTCTGTCCAGCCGTCCATTTATGAAACGTGACACATTGATGGCCGCAGCCTCCATTTACAAAGGTAAAAATGTTGGACAAGGGAAAAAAAAAACCTTCTCATTGTGCATTTTTTTAGAACTCCACGGTGACGAGGATGGGTCCATTCCAGCCACTTTTCAGATCATCTACATGGTAAACGGATGCTGGAAAGAGGAGACAGACGCATGACCATGATTTTCTTTTTTCTGTAGATTGGCTGGAAGCCATCGGAAGTGACGCCTCAACCCAAAGAACGAGGGTCGGCCACCAAGTCGTTGAAGGAAGTCCTCTGATTAAAACAAGTTTATAGATCACATGGCCCTTTGAAAACATTGGATCCATAAACAGCAAGGGTGGGAATCCGTGCGAGGAAGTGCGATTGTTCCGAAGGAGTCGAACCAGACCAGCGTAAAAAAAAAAATCAGGGGACGTGTCAAATTTTGACATCAGGGAAAAAGAGCTGACTTCTCGCTATGACATTCTGTTGGTTTTCGGACATCTTATGCAAGAAAGGGAAAAAAGGGATCGTGAGTAAAACCGTCGATGCTTTAGCAAAAAAAAAAAAAAAAGGTTTGAGCAGAGTCGGGAGAACGCAGAAAAAAAAACCATAGTGACTCTTACCTTTTACCATGATCAGTCTCCTTGGCTTGTGGTGATTTATAAAGGTCCATGTCGCTTGCTTTTGTTTCACTTCCTTCAGTTAATTCCCGAGGACTTCACCCTTTGGGGTTTTTTTTTCTCTTTGTTAAAAATAAAAGAGCGTGGTAGTTTGATGCTGCTGCTGACAACTTACTGATTGTGGCGATGGATGGGAAGATCCTTGTTTTCCATTTTTTCCCATTCACAAGGTTTGGAGCAAAAGGGAGGACCTGGGGAGGGCTGCTAAACCATTTTTAGTTGCTCTTGATCGTCAATTTATTTGTTTGCAGGCCAATGGCATTCATGTCCGAGAGTGAAAAAGTACGACACCTCAAGAAATTGGCCCTTGCCCAATGTTTGCCGGTGAGGGGCGAGGCATGAACCCGAGGGAAGTTGCTTTTTTTTTTTTTTTTGTAGCCTAATTTTTTTGGTAAATAAATAATTCTCGTTCTTCTTCCTCTCTTCCATTTTTTTTTCCGTTTGTCCACATCATCTCAAAGTTTCCGACAAATGGGTATGTTGACGGTGATTAGTTGGCTTGTAAGCACAGTGCTGGTGGCTGCTGTGGATCTCCAATCTTCAGGCGATAGCTATACGCCACGGTCTTGTAACTCGCCCATCTATTGCGATGGCCCATTATTAAAAACTGTGCAGTTAGCTCAACTGTACCCCGACTCAAAGACCTTTGTCGATATGGTAAAAAAAGAAGCGCCTCCCTAAAATGCATGACCCAACCCTCTTTCTTTTCTCCAGCCAACCAAAAACCCAGAAGATCAAGTCATGCAAGCCTTCAATGCTCTTGGACAAAATCCAAGCGTAGATGCTATTCAATCCTTTGTAAATGCCAATTTCCTCGACGCTGGTTATGAGCTGGAGCCGTTTAATTTCACTGTCGAGCCTCTGACGTGGTTGGACAGGGTAAAAAAAAAAAAAAGGGAGTGGAATGTGTCATGATCGAACGCCTTTTTAATGCAGGTCGATGATATTATTTATCGTGAATGGCTAGAAGACGTTCATGAATTCTGGACCGAGCTTGCTTTTAATTTCAACACAGCCAAGCTCTGCGATGGTTGTGTGAGCTCTACACTGCCGGTGAAAAATCCCTTCATCGTCCCTGGTGGTCGCTTTCGTGAATTTTATTACTGGGACAGCTTTTTTGTGATTCAAGGGTTGCTGCTTGGTGACATTGATGATATGGCCCGCAACATGATTGAAAACTTTTTAGACTTTGTGGATACATATGGGTTCATGCGTAAGTGGTGGGCCCTGAAAAAAAAAAAAAAAAAAAAGCGCTAACCTACTTTTTTTTTTTTTTTTTTTTCCTCTTTTCTCCTTGATTTACAGCGAACGGTGCACGCATCTACTATTTGAATCGGTCCCAGCCGCCTTTTTTGACACAAATGGTGAAGCTGTATTTTGAAAAAACCAATGATGTGGACTTTTTGAAAAAAGCACTTCCTGTGTTGGACAAGGAGTATGTCTTCTGGCTCGACAATACGACTGTGACGATCCGAAAAAATGGCGAGCGCTACCGCCTGAACCACTACAATGTGCACAACGAAAGCCCTCGACCTGAGTCCTATGTGGATGACTACAACACTGTAGTCAATGGCACTCATTTTTCGCTCTTAGAGCAAGTGTCGCTCTTTTCTGATCTCGCCACCGGCGCCGAAACCGGCTGGGACTATTCCTCTCGCTGGTCCAAAATCAAAGACTATTCGCCCGACCTGCTGCGCACTCTGGACACCCGAAGCATTGTGCCTGTGGAATTGAATGCACTGCTCTGGTCGATGGAAACCACGCTGGCCGATTGGCATGACACCTATGGCACCGAAGACCGCCGCAAGACAAAGCGCCAGGGCGAATACTACCGCAAGCAAGCAAGCCAGCGACTGCATGCCATGGACGTGCTTCTCTGGGATGAGGCTCAAGCCAGCTTTTTCGACTTCAACCTGACCAGTGTGGAAAAAAATTCGGAGTACACACCCGCCAACTTGTTTCCTTTTTGGCTCGGGGCGGTGCCCGAACGAGTGCTGAGATCGAAACCCACGCTCGAAAAGGTGTTTGATCTGACCTATGACACGCTGGCCAAATACCCTGGCATCCTGACCACCTCGACCCACAACACCACCCAGCAATGGGATTTCCCTAATGGCTGGCCACCTCTTCAGTATGTGGCTCTTCAAGCCATGTTCAATGTGGACGAATGGTTGGGTGATACCAAATTTGCCCCGCTCGCGCAAGTGCTCGCCGAGCGAAACGTCGCTACCACCTTTTGCTCATGGTACTCCACCGGTGGTAGTCTCCCTGGTGTCTTGAACCAGCTTCCCAACACCACAGATTCGGGCCATATTTTTGAAAAATTCGATGTGCTTTCCCTTGACAGTGCAGGATCTGGTGGTGAATGTAAACCTCGCCACTGAAAAAAAAATCTGCTTGACCCATCCCCTTTTTTTTCAACCAATAGATACAGTGCAAGTCGGATTTGGCTGGACAAATGGCGTGATCATTTGGATGTTTGACATGTTCACCAATTTGACAGCACCTAATTGTAATTCTACAACGACCTATCCATTGCCACCTCTGTAAAGAAGACGACAATCGCAACGGTACAATTCTCCTCCACTGGTTCATGGGTGTATTATTATTATCAAGTAGTGCTTCCTTATTTATTCACATTTAACAAAAAAGAAAAAAAAAAAGCGGAAACTTCATCCAACACAGTAAATGAGTTTGCTCCATTGGGACCGACTCCAGGCCAGCCAACGTCTGATAAATGCTCTTTTCTGCTGCCCAAGCCGTCTTTTTGTTACAAAAGTTAGGCGTCTACATTGAACCATAGTGCCGAACCGTAGTGCCCCCCTTCCTCCTTTCCCTCCTGACATAGCCTTGAACCGACAAACCTGGACGGCAATGCGCAGCACACCTAAACCTGCTCTGTGAACGTCAGCTTTTGCTAGCATACACCCAACTTTATATAATTTTTGCTACCTGTCATTACCTGTCTCCCCACGATCACACTGCCAATCAAACTACATGGTCATAAGGATTCGGTGTCTAGATAAGAGCAGCAAATGCAAAAAGACACAAAGGCGAGCTTTGGGGCCATGGCGGTCATGTTGAACAAGACAAAACAATGGTGTCGTTCCATTAAGGCAATAGCAGGAAGGATGGGCCATCAGACGTAGCCAGGGTGCCGATGGATGGAGTATGAATGCAGGGATGATGAAGGCAACGCCGTATCGCTTTCTATTTTACAAAAAAAAAAGAAAAAAAAAATAGGAAGAGAAAAAGAGTAAACAAAGGAGAGCGTCACCATGATTAAGCTTAGGCTTACCTTCACTGATGCACCAGCAAAGTATCAATGCGTCAATGGTAAGACTATGGCAGGAGGAGGAACATTGCCAAGCAAGGAGCAGACACGTCATGGATTACGCTGGGTAAGCGATGGGGCGGAGGAAATGGAACTTGGCCACCTCGTTCATAAAGGCGAAAGGAGGACCACTACGATTATTAAACCTGTAGCATATGGTAGCTATGGTGCTGATCTGCCATAATAAAAACACCTATTAACTTTCCATGATTACGTGGGAAGGTGAGGGAAGGTAGAAGGAAAAAAATGAAAAAGGAAAATAAGGGCCAGCAACCTTTTTTTATTATTTCAAACCCCGCGTCCTGCGTTTCTTTTTTTTTTTTCATCACGTTGCCTGTTCCCTCCATCTTTTGTTTTGGCTGGAGAGACCGAATTTGCAAAACATAAAATAGGATTGGGACCCACCAATCACCCAGATTTTTTCAGCAATGACGCTTTCAGCAAGAACGTGCTCCTGCCCATCGATAACGCCCAAAAAAAAAAAAAAAAAAAGCGATGCTTCACAGTACCTTTGAAGGACTGGATCGATGTGAAATTTTGCACGAGTACGCAAATGCATGACACCTCCGATTCAACAGCTTAAAAAATCAAAAATTAACCTTTTTCCAGGGAACCCCAGGTAATCTGATCAAAAATGACAGCATTAAATTGCTGCACTCATTCTCCTGTTTTTTTTTGAGATTTGTTTTCTGTCTTTTTTACGTTGAACCAATCATTAACTCACTTTATAAATATATATTATACTTTGAAACCATGCAACTGCACTTTTTCTTCTTCTTGAGCTTATTGCCCGTCGTTTTTTTTCTTTACAAACCCTGTAGCTCCGTCACCTTCCATTTTTAGCTTGCCGAAATCCACTTGCCTTTTTTTACTGCGTGCTTGGAGCTTTTTTTTTTTTTTTTTTTTTTTTTTCTTGCTTTTTCACTCTCTCTCTCATGCTCACCCTCTTTGCTTAATGATGTGCAATCAATCCCACATTAGATTCAACTCTCTTTCAAGCCCATGTAAAAGAAAAGAAGCTCTCACTCACTATTTTTTCATCCTCCTCTTGCCAGTACTTAAACAGACGCTACTCCTACTGATTCTTCTCACCAAGCTCTTCAATCATACTTTGACCATGCGTGTTGATTACTTTGCAATTATCATATGTCCCTGTAAAAAAATAATTGGCTGTAGCTGCTTACTTTTTCTCATTTATTCTAATCCCCCTGTCATTGATTCACCTGCTATTACACGACTGCCGGTACTCGTCGAGCTTTTCAGTTGAACTATACCCGTGCGTATATGATACCTCTTGCATTGTGTAAGTCGTTGATCGTTGGATGACAAAAGATGAATAGTAGTAGATTCAGAAAAAGGGAAGAGAAAAAAAAAAAACCAGCTGCCAGCGTCATATTGTTCGCCACGGCGTTTCAATTTCCCAAAATGGTCCCAAACCCCAAGATCAATGCTGAGCGCACAACTGTCAGCTCAGAAATTATTTTGTGTATGAGGGGCTCGTTTCAGTGTCACTAAAGACTAAAAAATATGAAATAAAGGCAAAAGAGGGTTGTTAGTGAGGAACAAAAAAAAACTCTTGTGGCACGTGATGGCCAACCGGAGCTTTTACCATCCGGGCATGCTTCGGCGTCGGACCCAATCGGGAAAATACCAGATTCAACTAAAACCCGAGCGGGCCCGGTTCCGTGACAAATTTCCCCGGTGCACGTGACTTGGCAAAATTTAATGGCTGGAAATTGTGACTGTGTGCTCACTTTGAAAATCGTCGTTAGCTTGGTAGCTCAGGGGCAGAGCGATGGGCTCATAACCCATAGGTCCGTGGATCGAAACCACGCCAAGCTATCTAATCCTTTTCTTTTTGTTTTTTTTGTCAAAACGTTTTTATTTTTTATTTCATACTGCAACTTTTGAGGCAAAGTTAAAAAGTAATAAATTGATGTCCTTTACAGTATATTGATGGAATGACGAGATATTTATTGATTCGGATGGAAAGAATAAAGAATAAAAAAAGAGTGCACCAAGCCCCCCCTCTCCCGTGATGTCTTTTTTGCCAGCTCCGCCGCTTCGACCTTTTTTAGCGAAAAAGGCTTGCCTTCACCAATCGACGACCTGGTTTTTTCATTACCATCATCCTTCATGCATTTACGCACTTGTGCAAAATTTCACACTGACTCAACCACTCAAAAGTGATTCAACGGTTGCTATTTTTTTTTTTTTGTCAAAAAACAAAAAAAATCGGATTGTCAGCCTACGCACGACAATTCCAAACCAAATCAAAGTTCTGGTGTCTAACCTTCTCCAAAAAAAAAAAAAAACTACTAAATATCCAAAGTCCCGATTTGAGGAAAGACTGTATCATATGAGCTTGATCGATGGCTGGTAACCCATTGCCCTGCGAACACCGCCAGGAATCGAAAACACAGTGCGCGGAGACTGAATGTCTAATATATTTTTTTTTTATATTGAGACCTCAAAAAAAAAAAATATATTGAAAAAAGCAACCATTGAATCACTTTTGAGTGGTTGGATCAAAGTGAAATTTTGCACAAGTGTGTAGATGCATGAAGGATGATAATAATGAAAAAAACAGGTCGATTGGTGTAGCCCAGCTAGCTTTTGATCAGGTTCGATTTGCCACTTGCAATTCTCCTGCTAAAAAAAAGAAAAATCAGCCTTTTTCACCAGGGGACCCCCAGGTGATCTGACCAAAGTCCACAACGCAACATTTCTCTATATAAATTCACCCCGAATTTTGCACACCAGTACTAAATGGTAAGAAAAGGTCTTGCCTAAAAATTGCAGCACCCCATGCACCAGAGGGAAGGGATGGAAGGCTGGCAAACACGCACGCACCTGAAAATAATGAAGCAAGTCGTCGTCTGGTTGGTTTATCCGTCCAAAATATATATTCACAGCCCAAGAAATACCTGGAACTCACCAACGGGGGAAACCCGGTATCCATTGAAAAGGAAGAGCCGTCCCCTCTCGCTTTTTTTTTTTTTTTTTTTTTTTTGCTATTCGAAAATGGCAAGCCCTGTGCAACAGTCGTGTCCAGGGATTCTCTGCAGGATCACGTCCTTTTATGGATGCGTGCAAAAAAACATGACTCTTGAGCACAAAAGCTGGGGTAGCAGCTTCAAGTGTGGGTCACACCATAAACAACGTAACTGATTTCATGGTGACACTGCCATCAAACACATTACCAGTGAAGGATCGCACAAACGCACAAACTCAAAAGGGACCCAGGTGGCAGAAGAGCCCTACTTTCCCCCGATTTCGGAGCTCACCACACAATTTTTCAGCTACCGCCCTTGCCCTTTTTTTTTGTCACTTGTCTCCTTTTTTCTTTTTTTTTTTTTTTTTTTTTTTTTTTTTTGATCTTGATCCATTGCTGCATTGGAACAATCTTGCATACTGCTTCCTCGCCACTAATCGTTTTTTAATACCCACCAAAAAGGCAGCATAAAAGAGGCATTCAAATGGAAAAAGCCCAGTGCGATGATCCTGATCGATCATCAACGTCAACGACAGCAGATCAGACCTTTCAAGAAGACACCCTCTCACCCAAAGGTAGAAAGATATTGTGCAAAGAGACTCACAGGCACGATTTACTCTTACTAATAACACATTTATTTTTTATGTAGACGAGACTCCTGTTGACGTAGACGACGGTTTTGAGGAAGGTGGCTATGGCTGGCTGGTTATTCTTGGTTCCTGGTTTTGTCAAATAACTTCGATGGGTGTTGGTCAGTCTTGGTAAACCAACCACTCACAAACGCGTCTTCTCGTCCCATCTCACCTTTTTTTTTATCATTACTGGACTATCAGGGGTAAATGATTGCACTAATTTATCACCTGCAATGGGTGGACGATGGACGTTCTTAAATCATTTTGGTTTCTATAGGGGTGATGCAGGATTATTACGCGCAGCACGACTTTCACAATTTATCCAATGCAGCAACACTGCTTCCATTTGTTGGCACGGTGCTTTCGATCTTCTTCAACCTGATGGGTGCGCCAGCGCAGATCCTGACGTCTGTGGTGGGCTATCGAGCGACGTTGATTGTCGGTGTGGTGCTCAAGGTGGCTGGCCTGATCATCAGCGGCTGGGCAAAGGAGCCATGGCAACTGATCATCTGCCAAGGTATCATTTTTGGAAGTGGGGCAAGTATTACCTTTTGCGTTGTGATGGCTGTGGCACCTGCCTGGTTCAGAAAACATCGTGCGTTGGCCCTTGGCCTTCTCTGTAAGATGGACACGACTTGCGACAACACCTCACCTATTTACTTATTTTCTCTAGCCAGTGGATCTGGAGCCGGCGGCGTCATCATGCCATTGATGATGGAGTCGATCAACGCATCCCTCGGCCCAGCTTGGACCTATCGTATCTTGGGCTTCATGGTCTTGGGCATGGATACCATTGCGGTGCTGTTGATCAAAGAAAAAAACCCACCCAAGGAGCGCAAACGGAAACGCCTCACAGACATCTTCCATCTGCAGGTGCTGAAGGACGCCAACTATCTCTTGTATTGCATGGGCTCAATGATCGCCTTGTTGGGCTATTTTGAGCCGTTTTTCTTCTTACCTGTAAGGAGCCGGTGGTCGAAGCTAGTGAGCGCAAAGTACTGACCATCTCTCTTAGGCCTATGCAACTTATGTGGGCCTTTCTGCAAAGCAAGGTTCGGCTCTCATTGCTGTGATCAGCGGCTGCAACTTCTTTGGCCGCATCATCATTGGTTTTATTGCCGATCGCTGCGGCAAAGTCAACACCAACATCACGTTCACCATCCTGGGTGGATTATCGAGTCTTCTGATCTGGACATTTGCCTTTAATTATGCTACACTCATGGCCTTTGCGGTAAGTGGTGGGGAGGGAGTGCAGGAAACACGATGGCGCTCATTATTTTTATTCAGGTGGTGTTTGGTTTGACATGCGCTTCCTATTTTGCCTTGCTGTCGACGATCACTGTGCAATTGGTTGGCTTGGATCGGTTCCCAAGTGCTCTTTCCATCCTGTTGTTGACCAACATCATCTCTGGACTAGGTAGCCCAACAGAGAATGAAAAAAAAAAAAAAAAAACTGGAGAGATCCCGAAAGCTCATTGTCTCTGCGTTTGGATTAGGTCCCAACTTCTCCTCATGGGTTGAACAGGCTGTGGGTGCAACCAACCCGTTTTTTAGTTACAAAATGTTCTCTGGTGTTTGCTACCTTGTTGGCGCTGTATTTTTAATTATGCTCAAATTTAGACTGGATCGGCGTCCTTGGGCAAAAGTGTAGATCATTTCCAAGACCTCCTTTTTTTGTAATACAATTCGTTGCCGATTTTTTTTTATTCTACTTCTTGCCAACTGGTTACGCTGACGTGTCTTGATTATGTGTTTGATCTGAAGGCAGAGACTCGCCAGCTCGGGTGCCACCTTGGAGGGGTCCAGTTTGGCGGGAAAAAGTAAAACCTAGGTCTTCCTCAGCAGTGGTGGTGGAGGTAGGCTGGCTGGTTGTTTGCAGTGGGTCAAAGACAGCCACTTCTGGAGGCAGTGACGAATGAGTGTTCTTGCTCTGTTCATTGCCATCGTTTGTGTTAGGCTCCGTCATCGTGAAATCACAGGGTAGTAAAAAAAAAAAAAAAAAAAGAGAGAGATGCAAGAAAATAGAAGAAAAAAAAAAAAAGGCGAGCGAGCGTTTTTTACTTTTCTATCCTAGGAGAAACGAAAGGTTTCATGCGTTTGCTGGCCGTCTGCCAAAATTAGCCATTGAGCGGAGAAATAAAAAATACCATCAAAGACTGTCCAAGCTTTTTTTTTTTTTTCTTTCAAAACACTGAAATGAGTTTGCAGCGAGTAGGTCCTATTTTACTAGCGATTGGCGTTGGTGTTGGCACTGGTTATTACGTATTCCAACCACTGCTAAGGGAATATGAACAGTAAGCAATGAGACATCGGCCACCATGCCTACAGCTCACCTTTTCATTTGCTTCCAGCGACACCCATGGCACCTGGGTGCTGCCTGAAGATCGTGAGCGGGTCAAAAAGTTGGAAGAAAAGCACCAACACAACACTCAAAGCGACGCTTCATCGTCATGATATCCTGAATACTCCCTCTCGCCACACACCTTTCTTTCACCTCGTCTGTCGCCGTTCTCTTCTTCTTGTACGGATCTGCTCAACTGTATCACCAACGGCAGCATGCCTTAAACCATGTATTTATTCCACCACGCCACGTAATTATATTCTATAGAAATAAATGATTTTTGTGCAAGATTGCGGTGAAGAGACCAAAAAAAAAAAAAACAAAATAAAAAAAATAAAACGCCCTGGCTGTCTTCCTCTTTTTCTTTCTCTTCCCAATTTTTTTTTTTTTCATGTCGAAGCCTCAACCTGTGGCTGTGGAGACCCCCACAGAGAATGAACATCAATATGAAGAACAACATGTCCATGAAGTGTATGAGACGATTGCAACGCATTTCAGCGATACCCGATACAAAGTAAGTAGCCAACAAAACCGTTTCGATCGTTGACGCCGATTCCCTTTTAGCCTTGGCCTGTGGTCGAAAACTTCTTAAACGAGTTACCCATTGGAAGTCTTGGTGCCGATGTTGGTTGTGGCAATGGCAAGTATATGATGGTGAATCCCCAGGTGTACATGTCTGGATCTGATAGGTAGCATGATCAAAAAAAAAAAAAATTACCTGGACCACTCATTTTTCTTTCCTGAAGGAGCTCCAATTTGATTTCCATTGTTCAAGAACGTGGCCTGGAAGGGCTGGTTGCCGATGGATTGTCCCTGCCCTACCGAGATAATGCCTGTGTAAGTGCCTAAGGTGATGGAACGAGATCGGCACCCGTTCATTCTTTGCTTTCCCTCAGGATTTTGCCATTTCTATCGCTGTCATCCATCATTTCTCAACAAGGGAACGCCGTCAACAAGCCATTCAGGTAAGACGACAATAAGCTGTGTTGGCACGGGCAACATCAATCTAGATCTCATTCCCCCCAACTTGTAGGAGATGCTCCGGATTGTCAAGCCTGGAGGCAAATTGCTGGTGTTTGTTTGGGCGCTGGAGCAAACCAAATTCACGAAACGCAACTTCAAGCCAGACGAACAGGACGTGTTTGTGCCTTGGGTGCTCTCCAAGAAGAAGGACGCCGACAATGCTGAAGAAGCCGAAGCATCTTCCAAGGTGTACAACAGGTGAGGATGAGGAAGGCGCGGGCGTCGATGCAGGACAGCAGTGTGATAGGGAAAAAAGTGACCTGACGTCAATGCTTCAAAATTAATTTATTTACAGGTTCTACCACTTGTTCCGCCAAGGTGAATTGGACACTCTGTTTACTGAAACCAGTGGCGTCACCATTCAAACATCCGGCTACGATAGAGATAATCACTATGTCATTGCCACTAAAAATTAGCTGGAAATTCCCGCGTCCTCTCATTCACATTCATTTAGCATGCTTTGTAAATAAAAAAAAAAAATGTTCAAATGAAATGTCAACAGACCCCCTCCTCCCTTTTTTTTAGGCCTGCTGTCAGAGTATCCCATTTATACTGGTTTCGTTGTCTCAGGGAAACTGTTGACATACTGCTGCAGAAAATAAAAAAAAAATGACGCTGATACTAATAAATATATTTAACTTAGCGCTGTTGTTTTACAGGAAGTTGGTGCAGGCTGTCAAGTATATCTCGGATGTGTTCTGCTGCACCTGCAGGATTACCAGGAGGAGCTCTTGGAAAAAAAAAAACGCATGTCGGCCAATCTGTCTTACAAAATTTCAGCCATTCACGCCACGACTCACTAAACTTACCCATTCTCGACCAGCTATCATTGGCCAGAAAACCCGGATAAGCAATCGGCCCGTCGGCGCCCGTAAATCACGTTTTATTGTCGAATTAGTCATTTTGTTGCTACAAGATTGATATGACGGCACGTGTGGGTGTATAGGGAAAAGGGTTTCGGACTGCAGGAATAGAACAAAAGTACGGGTTTTCTCCTTCTTTCTGTTGACCTTTCACTTCCGCTTCAAAACGTCAAAAAGAGATGTGTTTAATCAGGGTTCAGATGTCAAAAAATAAAATAAGAATTGGAAGCGGAGAGAGAAAAAAACAAAAAAGGGAAAAGGAAAATGGCCAATCACAATTATTCGGCAATTCGGGCCGAATCGGGCGCCGAACTGCCGATTTCACAACAAGGCCCTTTCTACGGTCTATCATCACTCCCCACCAGCTTCGCGATACCACAAAAGAGCGTACCAAGGCCTTGTTGTAACGGGGTTGAGGACAAGGGATTGCCATTATTGGAGTAGGGGTAGGAAGTCGGAAGCGTCTTCGCGTCGTCGTTGTTCCAAGTAACGCTCCACACGTTCACCGGCAGTTGTGATTTGGGGAATCATCCTTCTGTGATCATAGTATTGTTTAAGTGCGTCACCGTTCACTGGACCCTCGGTACGCCGGCCATCCTTGCCCACTAATTTATAGGTACCATTTGGATAAACCTTGTGGACAACAAAGGGGCCAACCCAACGGCGGTGAAATTTGTCGTGCTTCTCATGGTAACGTTCGAGCATCAATACAAGCGATCCGACTACAAATTGTTTTTGTGGATGCGCCGTTGCATCGTAGCGAGTTTTGGCCTTGACTTTATGGGCATCGGACTTTGCACGGGCTTCCTGTCGCAATTCTTCCAACGTGCCCACCACTTGTTGGATTCGTTCATTTACTTGGCCTTGTAGATCACCTTCCACATAATCTTGACGGGGTGGTGCCCACACGGCAGGAGAGCGGAGATTGTAACCATATAAAAGCATTGCCGGAGAATACCCAGTGGCGGAGTTAGTCATCGTCCTCATGGCAAGCAATACCTCCGGTAAGCAACAATCCCAATCTAGTTGGGCTCCTCGTGTTTGTACCATCTTAGCCAGGGCATTCACAAGTGTCTGGTTTGCCCGTTCGACTAAACCGTTGCTTTGAGGGCGAAATGCAGTAGTTGTAAGGTGACGACAGCCGAGCCTAGACAGAAGATGTTCAACGTAACAGGACTTGAAGTTTGAACCGCGATCGGTCAACAAGTAGCGAGGCACTCCAAAATCCTGAACGACGCAGGTCATGAGGAATTCAGCAGTGGTGATTTCATTAATATTCGGCACTGCAGCAACGACTGGCCAACGAGTCAAGTGGTCGACAGCAACCAGTAAATATGAATTCCCTTTTTTTGACTTGACAATCGGGCCAACGGCGTCCAAGCCGACCAAATAGAAGGGGTGCTGGGGTGTCATGATGGGTCTTGCAGGTTCCTGCCGTACAAAACGGCGTCTGGCTCTTACTTGACAAATTTGACAGCTTTTGACGACGGCCTTGGTGAGATCGTACAGTTGGTATCCATCGTAGTAGAGGCGCAGCCTTCGCCAGGTATTTACTAGGCCGAAATGACCTTCTTGGTGAACATTTTGTATGATTGCAGCGGCATTGCCTGCGTGTAGCACTTCCTGAGTAGGTTGACCATCCGGGCTTCTCCGAAACAACCTGCCTTCGTATATCATCAGTTTCCTGGCCCATGCAGCCACCTTCCTACGTTCCTTGCGCGTGGTGCAGCCGATCGGGTAAGAGCGAGTGTCGAGATAGTTGATTATGGCCAAGTATCGTGCGGGATCCATGATGATGACAAAAGGGAAAAGTATAGCAGAAAAAGAGAGGGAGCAAGGGAGAAGGAAGAGAGAGAAAAAGAAAAAGGGAAAGAAGAAGAAAGAAAAAAAATACAAACGGGGCGGGGAAAGGATCTACAGTAACTTATTGAGATTGAGGTTCAGTATGATATATCTAACTAGAGGGATAGTGCGTAAAATAAAAACTAGAACTACTAGGGTAGTAACAGGACAGCAACTGAGGGTAAAAAGGGGAGAAGGGAAAAGTACATATGAAGTCTAAGCTAATTATAGAATAAGGTAACAGTTTTTTTTTTTTTTTTTTTTTTTTTTTTTTTTTTTTTTTTTCAACCAAAATTTTTCTTTTTTTTTTTTTTTTTTTTTTTTTTTTTTTTTTTTTTTTTTTTTTTATATAGCAGGGGGAGAAGAACGGGTAGTCGCCATTGCGGAATCATCATCACTGGCCGTCACCAGGCGAGAAAGGCAGTCTGCGGGGTTGGCCGATCCAGGGCGGTACCTCACTTCATAATCCATTTCCATAAGAGCGGCTGACCATCGAAGAAGCTTGGAATTTGGATTTGGGTTGTTAAGGATATACACCAACGCAGCGTGATCCGTGAACAAAATAAAGTGGCGACCCAGTAGATAGTGACGAAAATGATTAGTGGCCCAGATAATGGCCAAAGCTTCCAGATGAGTAGGGGCGTATCGACTTTCGGTATCCTTCAACGTTCGAGATGCATAGGCGATCACTCGTTCGTCAGCGTTGGCTGAACCGTCGGGAGATTGAGACAGAATTGCACCTAGACCAACGCCACTAGCATCAGTAGTTAATATTTGAACAGCACCACGTGATGGGAAGGCCAGCAAGGGAGGTGTTGTGAGAGTAACTTTGATCATTTCGAAAGCACCTTGTTGTTCAGGGCCCCAGGCAAACGGTATGGATTCCTTGAGTAGTTGAGATATAGGGCGGAGTTTCCGCGCATAGTCGTTTACAAACCTACGGTAATATCCAGTCATTCCCAAAAGTGATCTTACCCCATCCTTGTTCACCGGAGCTGGCAACTCTATGATTTTAGCCAAGTTGCGGGGGTGTGGAGACAACCCTTTTTTGCCGACCACATGGCCAAGATATTCTACGCTTTGTTTTCCAAATTCACACTTTGCCAACTTCAATTTCAATCCTGCTTCAGTGCATCGTTCGAAAATGAATTGAAGGTGTCCTAGGTGTTCCTTTTCCGTTTGGGAGTAAACAATAATATCATCGACAAACACGTAGGCAAAAGATCCAATGGCGGTTCCCAAAATTTGCGACATCACCCTTTGAAAAGTGGAGGGGGCATTTGTTAACCCAAAAGGCATCACCAGGAATTCATAGGTTCCATATTTAGTTGTAAATCCTGTCAGCGGAATTGAGTCAGCGTCCATCGGAACTTGCCAGAAACCAGATGCTGCGTCCAGCGTCGAAAATATACACGCATCTCCTAGAGCATCGATAATGTCGTCGATGTGGGGTAAAGGAAAGGAGTCCTTGACCGTCACCGCGTTCAGCTTCCTGTAGTCCACGCACATTCTGAGGTCTCCTGTCTTCTTCGCTACAAAAATTACAGGGGCTGCATACAGTCCTTGGGAAGGCTGGATTAATTTTCTGCCAACAAATCATTCAGCGTGCTCTTGAGCACGTCGTCTTGTTCCCAGGTCAATCTGTACGGCTTCCCTGCGATAGGCCTATCTTCGTTAACCATAATGGTATGGCAGAAAATCAGTCACTAAAACCGGGACCAGTTTGTTCGACGAAACATGCTAGGTATCGGGTCACTAGATCATGGACAGCCTGGTTGTCGGACTTGATAATTGCGCCCTCAGATCCGTCGGTCCCAATTGTTTTTTTTTTTTCAACTTTTTCTTTCGTTGATCCATCCCCACTGCCAACTTCCATCCCGATTGTTTTGTCGACTTCGACTCCATCCCCACTGCCCCAATACAGTATGTCCTTAATACTACCAACTTCGGGAGTCGAGCTTGGAGTAGCGATATGATATATGCGCGATAGCACTGCAGGATCATTTTCACAAACGCAACCTCTTATCAGTAAGTTTTGTTCAGGTTCCTTACATACTGGCAACTTGAGTTCCAAGGTGGCAGGTAATGGCGTAGCTTCATAGCGTTGTAACCATGGCATACCCAATAGTAATAGGTCATCGTTGCGGTCTTGTACAATCATGTTATCAGGGCGTTTGTAACCAGCCACTTCGATGGGGACCCCATGGCAGAGACCACCCGGTTTTGTTGTCGACTGGTCCAAATTCTCCACGGTGAAGTTCATGTCGCCATCCACCACCAGTCCAAGACGATGCACTAGCGCGGAACTGATAACGGAAAGTGCTGCACCAGTGTCTACCACGGCTTGTAGTGGTTTACCAAGGATCGTAACAGGGACAGAGAACGGCAATAGTTTTTTCATCTCCTTCCCGTCTGCTATACTCAATACGTCTTCATAGTCATCGTCTTTAGGGAAATTGTTCCACGATTCTTCCACGTCACTTTCCACTTCAGAGTATTCAGCGTCACCGTCTTCATCAAAAACTGAATCATCGTCAAAAGAGTCATCGTCTACGTCTTCTACGGCTACAGCGACGTTAATGCGGGTAGGGTTGGCCTTGAACGGTGAAGGAGCAGCACCTGTGTCAGTTATCGCAGCGGGCATCACAGGGCGTTTGGCGTTTCGACCATGGCAGTAACGGATACCATCCACCACGTCTTTCGCCAGTTTTTTGTCTCTGGCGAGGATCTGCGCGAGGGATACACCACCTGGTCCAGCCGTCGTATTTTGCATCACATTCCAAATGTCAACTGGGGGCACATCCACCTGTAGACGACGGAGAGGACCTCTTTGTTTCGGTTTCCCATCAGGGGTAGGCGGCACGTCCTTGATCACCAACTTGCCTGTGGCGTCAGTGTGTCCTCGTCGCTTCCTATGTTTTGCATTGTACACCTTCACACCTTGTATTGCGCGTATTTGCGTCTCACTAAGGAAATTTTGGGAAGTGTAAGCGTCGTCATCGTTTTTTTTTCGCTATTTATTTTTTTTTTGTCACGATCATCCGTCGTTCTTATCGGGATAGTTGGGGGTTGTAGGACAATAGGTATCCCTTGGTCTATTGTCCCTGGTCTTTTCCCGGACCTTGATGTTGTTGGTAAGGATCACCACGGTTTTGACGGGGGAATGGGCAGTTGCGCACAAAATGGTTGGGATCGCCGCAGTTGTGACAGGTCCAGCCGTTTCCTTGTTGGCGGGAAGGTTGGAATGGACCACGTGGGTGT